>CM075861.1:77508208-77875708 GCA_037975125.1 Latrodectus hesperus
CCTAAAATAGTATTGCTTAAATATATTAATAAAAATCTTTTAACCTTAGTAATTTTTGAGCTTCTTAAAATATATTATCATTCTGAAAATGTAAGACTCAAATTTATTATTGTGTTGCACATTTTAGCTTAAATCAAGCCATTTGAAAAGTAAAGTAAGCAAATGCAAGATTTTAGTGAAGAAATTATTAAATAATTATAATACTAAGAACTAAATTTTAATAACAGCAATTATATTTTAAATCCTTTTATAAAAAATTTCCATACAATCCAATATCTTTTATGAGAGAGTAAATTCAAGCTTTTATTTAAGAAATTACATGAAATTCGCTCTTTGTAAATCATTCAAAGGAATTTCTCTTAAATTTTTAGAAATAGTTAGAATTACAAATAAAATGAATTAATAAATATTAAATATAATAAGGTGAAATGTAACAGTTTCTGTAAACAAGGATAAGTAGTTAGCATAAACTTTTCAATGTTATTAATTATCTACTTTAAAAATTTAATGTCTAAGGCAATAAACAAGATATATTTTAATTAAGTGTAATTGAATATCTTTGTAACATTGTATAATGGATTTAAATTATTACCTATATAATTATTAGGTTGGTGCGTATGAAATGTCGGATTCTCTTTACATGCGGACGTTTTCCTCCCTGTTTTCGTTATACTTTTGTATTTGGCATAACCTCATTCATACTCGTATTGTCCATTGCCAGATACTCATTTCAGCAAAATAGGTTTTCTCGAAGGTCTTCCCTTTTTTATTTCTTTTGAGTTTATTGCCGATATGAATTCTGCCGACATTCGCGTCATTTTCTTATATGAGTACAAACTTGGTAATAGTGCTGCAAAAGCTGCACGCAACATAAACCAAGCGTTTGGGGAGAATACGGTTAACGATCGGAAAGTGCAGCGTTGGTTCGAAAAATTTCGGACTGGCGATTTTTCACTGCAAAATGAGCCGCGCGGAAGACCCAAAACGTCTGTGAAGAATGATGACCTGAAGGCTCTAGTGGAAGCGGATCCAGCCGTATCCACGAGGGAACTTGCTATCAGGATGAAAGTTGACCATACAACGATATTGAGACACGTTTCTGAGATTGGCAAGGTTAAGAAGATGGACAAGTGGGCACCGCACGCACTGACAGAGCGAAATAAGCTGGATCGGTTAAACGTATGCTCATCATTGCAGCATCCACCATATTCACCGGATCTCTCGCCGACCGATTTTCATTTTTTCAAGCATTTAGAGCTGTTTTTAAGGGGCAAACACTATGAAAATGAAGACAGTCTAAAAAACTCGATATCAGAGTTTATTAATTCTAAAGACCAAAATTTTTTTAAGACAGGCATCTACGCTTTAAAATCTCGTTGGGAGAAGTGTATTGAAGCGAATGGAGCATACTTTGATTGAATAAACAGCTTTTGAAGAAAGATATGCAGTTTTATACAATCACTTAAGAATCCGACATTTCATACGCACCAACCTAATATAATTTAGTTATATTTCAATTCGATACAGTCTTAATAATTTAAAAACTGCCTTTAAAAACTACAGTTAGTTAAAATAGTTTTACTTTGTAGGACTTTGCTACTTTAATTTCAATAAATGTATAATAGAATATTGTAATTTATACTAAACTATATTCCTATAAGGTAATAAACTTAATTAAAAATTTTATTACATTAAATTAATGATATAAATATCCACTTCCTTGTATATTTTGTAATACTCCATTAAAAGGAGGAAAACATGGCTACATGCTGCTATTGTCCATTAATTTCTCATTATAAAATATTTAGTTAAATTTGAATAATTTAAAGTAATTATTTAACTTGTCATAATTTTAGATTTAATTTCATCCCTTATTTGAACAATACTCTTGTAATGTGTTTGCGGATGTATACTGTGATTTTACTCAAAATGATTGCAAATGATATGTCCATACTTCGAATAATTAAACTAAAAAAGCTTTTATTTAACTTTGTATTTATAAAGTAATAATAAAAATAATAAAAGTTAAATTCAGGTAACAAGAAAATTAATATTTATTAATATTAAGTTAAAATGGGTGCTTAGTAATTTTTGTAAATATATAAAATTTATCCCCAAAAAGAATGTGTATTGAATTTAAAAGTTAACAGCATCTGAATTCCCTAGCAAAAACAAAATGCAAATATATTTCCTGGAACTAAGTTTATTTCAACAGCAAATGTATGTGAAAACATTAACAGAAATTAAAATGCTGCCAACAAAATACGTTTCTTTGCGACATAAAAAAGAATATAATAGGAAGAAAAAGAAGAGTGGTTTCCATATACTTGGAAAGCTTGAGCAGAAAATTTTGAAGTAAAAACGTATTTACATCGAAATAGAAGTTTTGGTTCTCTGTGCTTTGTTGAGCTTGGAAAATTCTCGTATCAATTGCTATATTCACACGAAGCATTGTTATATTTCAACTGAATATTCGCTCATTGCATAAATATATTTAACATATTTTTCTGTTGACGTGGAAATCAAATGCGAATATTCTTTCTTGAAATGTTTTGCTAAATTGTATGGATAAAAATCTAATCATAATGGATTTTGTTTACGGGTTGTAAACTGATTTTTAACTTCACTAAAGAATAATAATTATAAATGTTTCAGAGAGACAGAAGAATAAAAAATGTTAAATGCATCGATTTTTTGTAACAGTCAACAGCCTGTTATATAACCATTAACTTAAAACAATAATGCTAATTCTGTGAAGTTTGATGAGAAGAAAAAAGTGTCTGATCATCCAATTTTTATGAGATGCTACAAATTTTGAAATAACTATGTTAAAAGGATTTTAATTAACCTCAGATAATATAAACAAATACAGGCTCACAATTCTGAACTTAGACACGGATTGATGACACAGCATCTCTAGAATCCTAATAACCTAGGACTTTTCTAAGGTATTTGAGCATTCCTCTGTATTTTTTCAACGAGGGAAAATTTTTATAAATTATTGTATGGGAACACACACAAATTGAATAAGCTCCCAAGCATCAACTGCAGCAGATGTGAATCCTGGCAGGAATAAGTGAAGAGATTTAAATTTGTTTTAAATCCTTAAAATTAGTTTTAAATCATTTTAAGTCCTTGAGTTAAGTTATCCTTGACGAAATATACCAGATGTCTAAAAATTAACCACAGAATAATAAAACAACCATTCATTATCTATTTGTTAAATTAAAAAATCGAGTAAGAAAGAGAAGCCACATATTTTAATAATCATTGTATTAAATGATATGATAATTCTTACCATCATAAAGTTATCCACAAAAGTAACTTTATCATGGATACCAAATGAGTAGATCAGGAAACACAAAATTCTCATTGAAATTTCTTTATGTATAAAGGCAAAGAATTTTTTTAGTAATTTTACGTTCGTTTGATGCAATATCGTGAGGTTTGAAAATGTGAACTTCATCGAACGAAGTATTTTTTATGATAATTAGGTATTTTTCAAGTTTTTACGAAAAGTACATCCATAATCGCTTCATCATGAAATCTAAGACAGTCATGAAGAATGAAGTCAAAGGGGTTCTCAATTGGAATAAAATAATCAAATAAAGAGGAGAACCAATGCGAGTTCAGAATGTTAGTCAATAAAGAAGAGAAAGCAAAAATTAATTAATTCTAAAAATTAGAAATAAGTGAAAAGTTAATTTACTGTCATAATTTTATCCTCATATAAGATGTATTATTACAAGATCCAAAGAATTTAATCAGTAGTAAAACTAAATTTGAATCATGCTTTGAAATAGTAGTACAATGCTAGAAATATGTTATTTAAGTAAATGAAATTCTACACTGCTGTACAATTGCTAAGGACGGATAATACTATCATCCATAGCAACCACAAAGTGAAAGGAAGCAAAATGTGAAAAATTAGAATAAGTGCGGGATATAGTAAGAAGTATGCGTATGCAAATTTTTTTTCCACGTCTGTTCATCACGTGATAGCGTTCATAATAGCTTTACAGGTTTTGACGCGTGTGGACAGTTGTTGTTTTAAGTCAAAGTTTTACAGGAAAGATTTAGTAGACGAACTTGAAATCTTTGGCATGTGGGTGTATTATTGGAAAGATCGAAGAAAGGCGAAAAATAACATGTTGCCAGGGAGTTCGACATCGCTCACAGCGTTGTTTCACGGCTGTGGAAGTCATTTAAAACTACTGGAATGTGCAGTAGGCGGCACGGGGGAGGTCTTGTTAGAAGTACGACGCCTGCAGAAGACAGATATATCGTCCTATCAGCAAAATTGAACAGGCACACCACAGCTCAGCATGTGGCAAATCAATTTCTTGCTGCCTCAGGAAAGCAGATCTCCCGAAATACTTTTGCCAGACGTTTGAGGGGAGGAGGACTATACACCTGCAGACCTGTTGTGTGTGTCCCATTGACCAGACAGCACCGTACTGCCCGTTTGCAATGGTGTCGTGAGTATCGCAATTGGACTGAACAGGACTGGTCATGCGTACTATTCTCAGAGGAGAGTAGGTTCAGTGTGTCATCGGATTGTAGACGCCAACTGATCTGGCTCGGGAGTGGTACTGCTTATCGTCCAGAAAATATCCAGGAAAGGGACCGATATCCGACATGCAGTGTCATGGTGTGGGCCGGCATCATGATCAATGGCCGCACGCCCCTACATGTGATTGCAAATGGGACTATGACGGGCCAACGATACATTAATGAAGTTCTACTTCCTCATGTTCGTCTTTTCCGTGGTGCTGTTGGTGATAAATTTGTTTTTATGGACGACAACGCAACATGTCATCGAACACTCGCTGTTCAGGATTGTCTAGACAGCGAAGGTATTCAACGCCTCGTATGGCCATCATGTTCTCCAGATCTAAACCCCATTGAAAATGTGTGGGATGCTTTGGGGAGGCAAGTTGCTGGTCGAAACTATCCTCCGACAAACAAGAACACTCTCATCCGTTCACTGCCAGAGGAATGGGATAAAATGCCTCAACAGCTGCTGGATAATGTTGTGCAAATTATGATACGACGTGTGGAATATTGCATCACACTCCACGGTGGACATATCCCGTACTGATACCTTTCTTCAAGGTGCCTGCTGACTTTTCGATGCATTGTTCCATTTTTCCGCATGCAGCATCAAATGAACATTTTTTTTTCTTTCAGATGTTTCACAGCGTTTGTACTTTCCACAGAACAAAAAATATTCTTTATTCTAATGTCTGAACAGTGTGGCAACTATATTTTATCCTACCAGGCCTCATGTCTCGCTTAATATTATGCTACATTGCAATTTGTGATCCGTCCTTAGCAATTGTCTAGCAGTGTATAAGTCAACAAATATAACATTCATTATAGCAAATATTTTTAACAATTGTGTTCGTTGTGCAAATATTAAATACCGGCATACCTGTCTTATCATATAACTGAGAAAGTTGCAATAAAGTACAAAATATATTTCCTAAATATTAATAAAATTCATATATGAACATAGATTAGAATTTCAGGTTTATGTATATCACCGTAATCTTGCTATTTAAAATTAAGAAAGTGAACAAATTATTTATTTTCTGCCAAAGCGTGACATACAGATAAATATTTTTATAATATAATTTATAGATGAAAATAGATTGAGATAATCATTTCTTTAAAAATATTTTACAGATACAGACTAATAGCGTAATTGCATATATAGACTAATATATATTTGAGGTACTCGGAATATTTTCTAGTTGTATTAGCATCTTATTCATACAGTAAACAATGTACGACTCCTTTGATTGTATTTCAAAAAAGCATCAAGAAAATATAAATAAATATTTTTATACACTTTAAAATCAACATTTGTGCATATTTTCTCCACACTAAATATAGATAGCAGGTTAGTTATATTATTTTAAACTATGTATATAATATTTAAAAAAGACATATTAAATATGTCTTTTTTAATACAATATTTTTAAGATATAAATAATTAAATATACTTTTATAATGAATCACTTCATCACCAAAAGTAAAATAAAACGTGACTTGTCTGATTTCGTCTAAATTATTTTCCTAGTGAAAAATTATTCACGATAAATATTTGTATTTGTTTAAAATAGGATTTAGCAAATATTATAAATAAATCTAGTTTTATTTAGCAATATTTCTCAGATAGTGTTATATTCAATGTATATTAGTGTAAAGAAACATGTTTGATATTTTCAGAGTTTGAGTTTAAACTACCACTATAATTTTTCAATCATAAGCAATACAGTACAGAAAGTGAATTTCTCTCCTTAACAATGTATGAAAGATTTATTTAACCTCATTAATTTTTTATTGTGTAATGGTATTGACTTTATTTTTTAAAATTCTCAAAAATACATTTAAGTGTTATATTTAAACGAAAGAACGTGTATTTATTTTATATCTTGATAATATACCGCAATTTATAGAACTGTATGCTTAATGGTTCTAGCCAAATAAATGTTGTACATTCTTGTTAAGATTTGAAAAATTACGTATTCATTCGATAGTGTAGCGAAAACATTTATGAGGGAAAATAGTTTTTATAAATTCAATTAGTGATAATAATATTATTAATCTTAATTAAGCTCTATTGAATTAAATAACACACTAATAATAAGCAATGTATGTTCTTAGATTTAAAATTAGAACATCAAAAATTGTTAGCATGTATCAAATTACATGAAACGTTCCCATCTTGAGAAGGAAATCAATATTTGGGAATGTTACCTACAATTCATAAATAGAACTATTTCTCAAGAATTTACCCTTTTAATTAATGCTTAAGGTTTTAATTAAACCTTAAGCAAATATACTTTTTAAGTTCAATTTAAATGTATTCACTCAGTAAAATGATAGAAATGTGAAGGTTATAAATAAGGCTCTTTCGCCATCGTAGAACGAATTAGTTCACATAAAGGAACATTAATAGCAGAAATAATATGCGCGCAATTAGCGTGGTTATAGTAATTTGTAGTGTTATGTACTGATTAAGAATTTAAGTCTTCCTAAATAATGCATTTTTCAGTTTTTTTAAATACATTTTTAATTATTTATATTCATCGGATTTCAATTAAAATGCTTCAAAGTAACAACGTTTAAAATTTGAAGCCGCAAAAAAGTTAAATGAACTGTGAAAAATAAGTGCATCGTACTACAACTACAAAGTGTCCATTGGAATTTCAACTGTAAAGTGCTCTGAAATATTTTTAAGTTTTCATAAGTTCAAAAATTGTAAATTAGAGGATAAAAAGAAAATTTTTTCTGCTTATTTATTATATTCTCTGAAAATTTAAAGACACAGTAGATTATGCTTAAAACTGTCTTCGTATTCATCCAGTCATAATTGAAGAAACGCGAAGGTTTCAACTAAGCACATTGAATAACTAAAGAATCTTTGACCCTTTGAATTATGACAGTTAAATTTATGTTTACATATGCTTAAATTAAAATTCTGAGAATGGAAAATTTTGTTAGCTGTTATAGATAGCAAAATCTCTTTGACACTTAATAATATCTTAAGTAAATATGTGTGTACGCGTTTTTATTTTACATGTAGTGTTGAAGTAAATTTAATTATTCTTTCATTATTTTATATAATGAGAGAAATAGTTTATGCATTCGCTGGAATTTTAAAATATCTACTAAAAATTATTTTAATGCATATGTTAGTAATATGAAAATATATAAAATATATAATGATTTATATATAATATTTTTATGTGTTTCAATAGTTCTCTCATTTATATAATATAATAGCTTGAAAATATATACTATAAGAAAATATACAACATATTTTCTTATTAATTTTATATATAAATTCTTTTCTCATATATAATTGTTTTTTTTAAATGCTCTTTATTTAAATATAATAGTTTTTTAAACAATAAATCGATACTTTTTATCAATACTTTAATAACTGATACGTTTTATCCTTTTTCTCACACCCTTTTATCATGAAAATGAAGGCAAGAAAAAATATTTCATGCGTCATTTATTGTCAGGGAAAAGACGCAATAAATCTTTCTCCTGCATCTTCCAAAGGATTTTCCTACGTTTGTGAGATGCTTTGGTTGGGCAACAGAGCGCTGAGGATGGATGGCCCCTCCAAAAATACATTGATCCCCATCTTCCGATGAGGAATGACCCGGTGTCCATGCTGCCACATATCGTTCTATGAGCACGACAAGCGCCGGTTGTCCCTGCCTGAAAGACAGTGGCCAGATAAATGAGTTTTATTTGGGAACCTTCACAAAACCTGAAAGGGATCCTGAGGATCGCTTGTCACCGAGACTTCCCTTTACGCTGTCCTGAGAGTTTGTTGATGAATGTATGATTCGTTGGAGCAAAAATTATAGCAAATATGTATTGAAAACTTTCTGCTTAGCAGTTAAATTGATTTAAGAGCACAGCAACTTCTATTAACATTTAATTTCTAATTTAATATACTCATTTAACTATTTATACATGCATTTATTTTATGAAATGTAAATAAATAAGAAAAGTAGAAATAAATTTATTTTTAATTTCTTAAAGCAATTCCTATACATATTAGGTACATTAAGCTTGTGATTCTACGCGCCATATGATCATATTTGTATTTTGTTGGTAAACACTTCAGAATTTAAAAATTAATATAAAATAACAATTTTAGAAAAACTATATTTATGTATTTATTAGACCCAACATCATGCTCAATGTATTACATTTTAAACAAAATATAAAAGCAAACAAACAAAAATTTAAACAATATATATGTGTAAATAAAGCAAAATATTTCATTCAAAATATTAGTGTTTTGTCGTTTGTTTAATTTTTTAAACCGAAATACCTTACAATATATCCAAAAATAGTACAATATACAATGTAAACATAGAATATTTATATTTAATGCCATTTTTAAACTTAAAATATAAATATTTTACATTTATATTGAAAAATAAAATTTGAAGCAGGATTTAAAAATAATAATTTATTACTACATTTCATGATATTTTACTTTGTTTTCCACAAAACAAATAACCAAAATTTAATTGAATATCTTAAATTGATCTTCTTTTTGAAAATTTTAAATAGAAAATGATTGTTCTTAAAAACAATGACCTCATTGAATTTTCCTGATTATTCTTTAAAGAATATAGGTTCTTCCATAAATATTCAGCTTAGAAAATATCCATGTACCAAACAATGGCATTTTAGAAAATAGTTCTAAAAATAAATGTCAATAAAAATCTAGAATTTCAAATTCCATACAGTTTTGTTTGAGCAAAAAATACCAATAAATCTCATTTGTAAGATTTTAATTATACATGTAATATTGCTAGATAAAAATGAATTAAAATATGCAACTTACTACATTCATAATCAGAAAATATTTGATCAAATTTCATTTCTAACAATTTAATTTGGTAAGAATATTTTGTAAATTTTTTAATTCAGGTGCTAAAATCCTTTGAAGATTTAGAATTTGAAACAAGTTTTCCCTTATCTGTTTTTATAACAAAAGTAATAATTTTTGAATGAAAAGTGATCTCCAAATTATTGTATAATACATCACAGTTTAAAAATTTCAATCGTCCAACTTTGGTCAAAGCTTGATATTTAAAAATTTTAAGAAAATTCAATGAGCCAAAACTTTTGTTTATATACAGGGTGATCCAAAAGTCAGGACGAACTTTAAAAATGAATATTTCGAAAACGAATCACGATACAAAGATGCGGTTTGCACCAAACGGATGAAAAAGAAACCGGGTTTTGTGTGGCAATGAAAAATAAATAGTTCTGTTGGCGACCAACAGATGGCGCTGTTGGATTTTTGATGTAGGATTATGCAAAGCAACAAACGATATAAAAAGAAGCAACTGCAGCAGGTAATGGTAGTCGAAGCTGGTATGCATCGCAATGCTGTCCATAGTTGAGAAAGCCCTCTTAGTTAAACTGTTTTATAAGAATTTGGAAAGTGCCATTGCGGCATTGCGAGCATATCGCTACATGAAGGGTATGCGAGATAGCAAAGGACCAATAAAGTCTTCTGCATTGAACAAAATTGTGAAAATATTTGAAGCTACAGGTTTTTTGGCATCACGTCAAAGAAGTTGACGTTCCTCAACTGCAGCTGCTGTTGCCACGACAGAGGAGCAGACGGTGCAAGCCATGTCGGCGGTTGCTGCACATGGGGAGTGCAGTGCTCGAGAAGTTTCGAGGCAGACAGGAGTGTCGTACGGAAGTGTCTGGAGGGCGCTGCGAGTAACTTTGCAACGGTATCCCTACAAATTGCAACATAACTAAAAACTGAAACCTCCTGACTTCGACTCTCGCCGACATTTTGCGAATTTGGTCTTCAATAAGAGGGAAGAGCAGCACGACTGGCTTCACACTGTGCTTTGGACAGATGAAGCACATTTCACACTCTCTGGCGCTGTTAACACCCACAATTGTCGAGTGTGGACCACAGAAAATCCACATTCATTTGTTGAGGTATCCTTGCAACAGCCTAAATTGACAGTCTGGTGTGGCTTCACTGCTGATTTCATAATTAGTCAATTTTTTTCCAAGGAAGTCACACAGACAGGTTTCCAAACAGTTTCTGTCACCGGTAAGCGATATCTAGCACTGTTACAGAACAGCATTATTCCTGAACTGCAAGCGCGACAGGCACTCCAAACCGTCACTTTATGCAAGATGGAGCACCACCTCATATTGCTCTGCCTATGCAACCCCTGCTACGCTCAACATTTGGGGAGGATCGTATTATCAGTCGCTACTTTAATCATGCATGGCCTCCAAGATCTCCCGATCTCACACCCTGTGATTTTTGGCTGTGGGGCTTCTTTAAGTCAAAAGTGTACAGCGACCAACCGGCATCACTAGTGGCACTGAAAGATGCCATCCGCCCAAATGTGTCTACCATAACGCAAGAAATGCTACTAAATGTTGTGAATGGTGTGGTGACTCGTCTCACAGCTTTACTTCTGAATGATGGACAGCACATTGAACATTTACTGTAGTAAGTACTAATTAACTGTAATTAATCTGACTTCATTAATCATTGTTTCATTTGTAAAACATCTTTGGTTGCAATAAAACACTATAGCGCCATCTATTGGTCACCAACAGAACTATTTTTTTTCATTGCCACACAAAACCCGGTTTCTTTTCCATCCGTTTGGTGCAAACCGCATCTTTGTATCGTGATTCGTTTTCGAATTATTCATTTTTAAAGTTCGTCCTGACTTTTGGATCACCCGGTATATACACTACTGGCCATTAAAATTGCTACACCAAGAAGGAATGCAAATAACAGAACGATATTTATTGGGCACATACATTATACTGGAAAGAACAAGTGATTAGATTTACAGGAAATTAGGATGTATAGATCTTGAGAAATCAGTACCCAAAGCAGCCACCTCTGGCTGCAATAACAGCATTTATCCACCTAGGCATGGAGTCAAACAGAGATTGTATGGCACGTACGGGGAACTCAGTCCATGCAGCTTCAACACTATGCTGCAGTTCATCGACAGTAGTGGATGGTGAGTGATGTCGTACCAATCGCTCGGCAACCATTGACCACACGTTCTCAATTGGTGACAGATCAGGGGAACGTGCTGGCCAGGGTAGCAGTCGAACCTCTTCTGTATCAAGGAAGTTCAGAACAGTACGGGAAACATGCGGTCGTGCATTATCCTGTTGAAACAAAGCATTAGGGTGCCCTCGAAGATAGGGCAGAGCCATGGGCCATAACACATCGGAAATGTAACGGTTGCTGTTCAAAGTGCCGATAATGCAAACAAGAGGTGATTGATACGTGTATCCAATGGCAACCCATACCATCACTCCAGCAGATGGGCCAGTATGACGATGTCAAATGCAAGCTGGCAATGCGCGTTCTCCACGATGCCTCCGAACACGGATGCGGCCATCATGGTCCTGTATACAGAACCGAGATTCATCTGTAAAGATGACTTGATGCCATTCCCGCGTCCATGTTCGTCGCTGATCACACCATTGAAGGCGCTCCTGTCTGTGACGCAGCGTCAATGGTAGCCGAAGCCATGGTCGCCGTGCAGACAATCCATGCTGCTGCAAGATTCGTCGAACTGTTCGAGCAGAAACTTGTTGCCTTGCAAATGACTCCATTTCTCGACTCAGGGTTCGTGACGTGGCTGTACGATCCCTTGTGACCATGCGGATAAGATGTCTGTCTTCTCTGCTGTTAGTGATGGGGGTCGCTTAGATCCTGCATGACGTTCCCTATGATTGTCCTGAACCCATTGATTCCATATTCTGCTAACAGTCATGGGGTCTCGACCGACGCGAGCGGCAATATTGCGGTACGATAAACCGCAATCCCAGTAGGCTATAATCCTTCCTCGATCAAAGTCAGACACGTGCTGATAGGCATTTCTTCTTCTTACACGAGGCATTACAACAACTTTTTTTGCCGAAAACACCGTTGAAATGGAAATTGAGAATGAGAAAACTGCTGTCAAATCTCTGATCTTATACACATTGTAGATGTCGCTACTGTCACTTGCTTTGTATGAATGCGCTGTAAATCTAATCATTTGCATATCACAGCAAGTTGTACCTGTCATGCAAATTTCACGTGTTTGGTGTGCCGCTTTCCTGGTGTAGCAATTTTAATGGCCAGTAGTGTATATATAACTCACTTTTAAAACATAAATCATTTTTATCGTGCTCTATAGAAAACCAGATTTTTTTTGGTTTTCCTTAGAAACAAAATCATGCATACAATTTTTGAAATTATATGAACTTGTTTACACCTTCGTATACACAAACTTGTAGATTACTCATATTCAAATCAACATTGTTAACTTTCGATCATAATTTATTTATGACTGTAGAGATTTTCCTTCGATTCATTTTAGATGTAGAAATTTCAGTTGGAGTCTTAACATCGTGAGGAAATAAGCATGTTTCACTTGTTTGAGTAAATCATAATCTATTCAGCACCTTATAAGGAATTATGGGATGGAATTAATCTTCTAATTTCCTTTTTCTCTTATAAAATATGTTTTTTTCTCTTACAAATTCAGAGTTCGGACTCTTAGTGAGTGTATTGGCTCAATGGATAGTTTGCGGCAGTAATAATTTGTGACTATGTAAATATTAACATACAGGAAAAGTGTTTTGAAATCAGTTAAAGTCTTCTATAAAAATTATCAGTTATTATTGTGTGGTGATAGTTTCATAACCAATCTTTTACTGTAAACGAAGATAAGTTATTTTGAAAATTAACTTTTGCTGAATTTTTGGTATATTTTTTAAGTAAAATTATTTACTTAGATGTTTTTTGAAGGTCTTAGAGATATTCAAATATTTTGTTCTGTATCTAGGAAACGCAGATGGATTCATGGTTCTAAATTCTATTGTATTATTAAAATATTTGCTTACACATAATTTTATATTTACATATTTTTGAGGATTAATAGAATACCAAATAAGCAGTTTCAAAATTATGGAAATGTGTTTTTCGAAAAATTTTAAACTTAATAGTTGTGATGACTTACACGGATACAACCTCTTTATCACCAGATGAGGCTTCCTCACTTATGGAAATCCGTTTTCAATGTCGAATTGTTTTCTTACAAGTAATTTAACTATCTATCTTTGGGACTAAATCCTTTTCTTATAATTTAGTGTTCAGATTCCAAAAAAATAAAATAATAAAATTTCTTATAATTTAGTGTTTTTTCTGGCATTAATGTAGCTACATATTTTTATTTTAAGTATTCAATTCTCAAAAATCCTGAAATTAATTATACTTACCTACCCGTACGCTTTTCTATAATTTTATTTCACTTCTACTAAAATGCATATCACCGTTTTAACTTTCTACCCACTGCACATTTTTCAACTCCTAACACCGAAACTATTTTCCTGTTGCAGCAAAATCTATTCACTGATTGGTGTAAAAATTTTCAAATATTTTTACTACAGCCTTTATTTTGATCCCATTCAAATCCTTTTGAAATCCTCACTGGGGAAATACTAAACAAAATCCAAAACAAAAAATACTAAGAGAACTCCAAAACACAATTTACAAAAACTGTACATACACTTATAATCAGACAGTATCAACAATTAAAGCCCTAATTACACTCTGACGAATATGTATATATATATATATATATATATATATATATATATATATATATATATATATATATATATATATATATATATATATATATATATATATATCCTTTTTCTCATTTCACAAATATATATATATATTTCAAAATATATTTAATTTTATTATCTGTTTACAGTTTTTAATGGCATTATTTAATGTATGTCTGGCATTTTAAAACTTAATATTTGACTAAAATATATTAACAATGCAAATAAAACTTAGTATTTTTAGATAAGCATATTAAGTAGTGATAATAAATTTTTATTTAAATTATTACAATACAAATATATATTTCATAGTAAAATTTCTTTCATAAATTCAAAAACGCATGTTTTAAGGAAACAAAAACTTTATTAATTTTAATTGTTCATAAGTACTGCATAGTTTTAATAAATACACGGCTGTTAGTAAGAAATATAGGACCACTGAATTTTAGGATATAAATTATTATTTTCCGTGAAATATATATTTTTAATTTATAAGGGAAGTTAATAAATTAAACTTAATAATATGTATTTCAGTAATTCTATGCGTCTCTAGTAGTATTTGTATTTACTTCCCGTGATTTGTTATAAGAATTTTCTGTTGTTTTGTATTTGTTGCTCTACAAGCCACATGCTTGACGTCAATATAAATCATAGAGTTTTCCCACGTAATTTGGCAATATAAATAATTTATTTTCTTTTCCTGTATTTATATCGTAGTTTGTCAAATGTGCTAGAGTGAATCCTGAAAGATTATGGAATTTTTTGAATTTTTTATGAAAATGCAAATTTTTCTATTGCAAGCAAATATTTAAAATATGTAAACTTAAATTCATCCTGACATCAAAAAAGCTATGAATATAAAAATAAATATTTAATGATTAGCGTCTCTAATAGATTAAGAAAATGCCGAAAAATTAATTATTTTTTATTTCAATAAATTCTTCGATATTTTCTGTTTCCATTAACTAGTATGAAGAATATATTTTAATATAATCCTTAAAATTTTTCAATAATATTTATCAAAATAGATATACTACAAAATTTTTATAAAAGCAGTTGTGTGCCAAATGTGAAAGTTGATTTTTTTCCTTGCTACTTTTTAGTTACATTTCTTGTAAAAATTTTTTCAGAACTGTTCAGCTCAGCAATTGTCAGTTTATGCGTAGAAAATATTTACTACATACATCTCTTCAAATGGTGACATGGAGACCATCTGCTCCTTATTGATTCTCTTGCAGAAGGGGAGAGTTAAAAGATAAAAAACTTAGATTTTGAAAAAAAAAATCAGTCATTTTTTTATCTTTTGTGATTTTAAAAAAAGTAACAGAAGCCTTAGAAATTTTTGTCTGCTAAATAACTATACAAGTTTCTATAAAGTATATTCTGAATCGACTTAAAATGGAATCTTTTGCTTAATCGATATTTAAAATGATTGAAAAATTTTTAATTGAGAGATGTATCTGAATTTTAACATCTTTCTATCATCTCCATTTATATGGTATATATATATATATATATATATATATATATATATATATATATATATATATATATATATATATATATATATACAAAAGAAAATTTTTAATTATTTGTTACAATGGAATCTTATTTTAACTCGAACACATTTGTGCATTCTGCTTATAAATTTCTCTTAGATTGAAACAAGCAATATCTACTCTTTCTAGTTTCTTAAGGAAGAAAACTGTTTTATATTTTTGCAAAAAATGAAATTATTTTACATTTCACTTTTTCAAGAAAATGGTATATATTTTTGTAAGAAAATGATGTAAGCAAAATAAACTACTAAATAATTTATATTAAAAATAGTTGTATAGATTGCTCTATAGCCTTATAAAAAAACAATATACGGATTTAAAAAATCCTTGTTATTTCTTTTTTTAAAATTTTTATTGTGGCATTTAAAATTTAAATATCTATGTAAATTGTAATTTAATGAAATAATTTATAAAAAAAGTATCGTGCAACGTGATGTATGGTATTTTTTGCAGTGATATTTGCCATAAATGTTACAATAACGTGTATTTAGTATTAGATTAGAAATTATAATATTTATTCGTTTGAATTTTTATTGTTCTTTATTCATCCTAAATAATATTTCATGTGGTGTTTGTCATTCATCCATATATTTAGCGTGCAATTAAAGCTGTTTTAATGTATTTCTGACAGTTTTGTTTTCTTGAGATTATTTTAGATTTTGTATTCATGTTTTCAACATGTGAATATTTTTATTTGCAAAAAATTATATATTTTATATAACTATACATTTTATACAGAAAAGTTTTGTGATATAACTTCTTATTAGATATTTTAAAATGTTTCTTCTATTTTAAGTTAACTAATTCTTACTATTGGAAATATTTGTTCTGATTCTGACTATTGGAATACTTTGTTCTGAAGATTGTATTTGATATTAAGCTTAAAATTATTTTTTCTAATTGATTCCCTGTTACTTATATTAAAATTTCATCAAATAGTAGCTGAGCATTCTTGATTCAGATAATCGTTAACGCTTTATAGCAGCGTTTCTCAACCTTTCAGTATTTGCAACCAATCATAATTTTGATCACGCTTTCCCATAATCAGTAAAATGTATACAATAACAATGTATTTTGGCTCTAAATCTACACCAAGACCTTGATTTTAAAGATATCAAAGTAACAAGAATTCTGAATTTTGCTTTGAAAACGCAGATTCTCAGCTCTGACAAAGCAAGAATCCGGCTTCTTTTTGCAGTGGATTAAATTCTCATGTCAGATAAATTCTCAAGTTTTCGTGGTTTTGAAGAGATTTCGATTTTTTTTGACATTCATAGTGTCGTGGTGAACTCGGTAATTTTCGAAGAATCCCGAGGAAACCCAGATTCGTTTTTCAAATAATTGAATAATTGAGAATAATTGAGATAAATTCAAAACAAAATACAATAAAACTTAATAATTTATTTTAGTAACTTAATTACAAGAGAAATTTACATTTACAATCAAAACATTCTTGATTAAATAATTGAGATTCTAAAATTATTATTTATTTTATGACAATTACCCATTAATATCATCACTGAATTTGACCAGCTTAATGAGGAACGAGAGATCAGACTCACCCCTTTTAGAAGTAACTGTGTTTTCTCCTAACGTCAATGGCATCACCGGCTCAGGATCTCGCTTGGCATGCTCATCGCTCATGAGCTTTCCCTCTTTTCTCTCTGTCTTTGGTATCTCTCCTCAGACTTTATCTTCATCTATTTGTCGGACATCTGCAGCTCCATTCTGGAAATTCGAAGCAGGGTTCCTTCTGGAATGTGGGGCTTCGATCGTTTTGGCTTCTTATTATGCTCAATGTCAATCTTATTATGCTCAATGACCCAGTCCTCAATTGTGGACTCCTTTTCTATGTCGGGCCTCTCTGGGGCTTTTGCGTCTTCTCTGTGTTTTTCTCTGTGTTTGGATGCAGTTTTTAACTCTTCATAATTTTCGGCTTAGCTCCTCCTCTTTACACCATTGGTTTTCCAAAGTTCTGTAGTTCTTCCTATACTTCTATGGGATAGGTCAGAAATCTCTCTCCCTCATTCCCGACTGGTCAGATTTACAAATAATACATATCATAAAACAATATACTTTGCTTGCAATTTCCTCCAGATCACTCATCCCTTCCAAAAGGAAAAATTTATTCTTTTATTGCACTTGTTTCATTGTGCCAATTTTTATTACATCCTTTCCTTTATATTATTCCCGCTTAGTTTGAAAGGAAAAAAAGGAAACTCTTAAATTAAAAGTGCAATAAAAATACACACACCTATTTTCTCAGGGTTTGGTTACGTCGTATTACACTACGACATAATCCTCCCTCACTTATAGAAAAAAAATATATTCATATATATATTTTTTAATTCTATAAAGGTTAACATCAAAGAAATATAATAAAAAAACAAGTGAAAATGAACCCTGTGGTTTTTTAAATAAACATACTTGTTAACTTCATGTAAATCTCTCATCTGTACATATGACTCATGACATATGGCATGAATCGTATTACACTACGACACATAGATGCGAGCAAATACTTTCTCCGGGAAAAGGAGAATGTTCGATACCGCAGTTTCAATTCCGGTAATCTCATTCGAGTTGTTCCTTTCATCGTTATCGAATTTATATGAATGTGTTATGTAATACATGCTTTCCTGTAATTGCAATTCACCGTATTAAGAAAACATGGCTGAACATTCATTCATAAACATGGAGGAATCCTTAAGCGAGCATTGGATGATAGTCAAGAGCACAATGGAGTGGTGTACCGAAAATTAAATGAAGGAAATTGCCTCAAGAATATTTAAATTTTAGATTTACTAGTACTGAAACTAAAAGATAATTTAGAAGTAAATCATTCTTTGAATTTTTTACTGCAGTAGACGACCAGTTTTTCGCACTAAATTAGGGCATTTCACACATTTTATTACTATTTTCCACATCCTACTTTTCTTAAGCTGGATTTTTTGTGGTAACTTCTTTGAAGACAATATATGAATCTCAGCTATAATGAAAGCCATGAGAATATCTATATGTCTACTTTTAATGTTCAACCTTCCTTTCAAAAACTTTGTGCTTTGCAATGCATTCCCTAAAAATATTAAATTTATTTTTAATTTAGTAAATTTTAATTAATTTCTTAATTATAACTTACTAAATTAAGTAAGATAATAAAGTATTTGATTTGTGGTGATAAATTAATTATAATATATTATGTTAGCATGTATATTTTGTGTTTTGCATTGTATGTGCTTTTCTTTCAATCAATAAATCAATTATTTAAATAATACATTCTCTTGGATATGACCCCTCTTTAATGTGCTCCCCTTAGGGGTCGCGCCCCCCAAGTTGAGAATCACTGCTGTACAGCAATGCATATTTTCTATGTTCTCTGATTTGAGTCCAGTCTAGTTTATTTATCAATACATTTATGATTTCTCCAGAGTAATATTTCAGATATTCTGCTCAAATTGTTGACAGTGATTCTTCTTTTGAATTAAGTAATTTTGTGCGTGTGTGTGTACACATTGAGTTTAAAACATGAGTTTAGTTTAGTCCATTTAACTTAATTTAACTTTTTTCAGTTTTGAAAAAGAAAAGGACCAAATATCAATTTATTAATGTCCTGGGGTCAATTAAAATCTCATACCAGCACAATTTATTGGTTAATATTATAACCATTATTAGCCTTTAAAGCATTTTAATCTCTGTGTATGCATTTATGACTTTAACTTCAAATAAATGTTCCAAATATTATCAGTTTTTCTAGATTTTGCAGTTATAATCTATGCCATAAACATAATTAGGTTAAGATGTTTTATTTTTTTAACTTCAGTTTTTTTAAAATCTACCTTAGAATAGCAAGAAAACTTTTATATTAAATTCTAAAAAATAAAATATTTTTTGTTCAAACTGTTTTTGAGGCACTTTACGATATTTTAATCATGCTTAAATTTTTTCCAGCAGAAAAAATTCTGCTTCATTTGCAACAAATCTTTTCTCTATTTAACGTTTATTTTATTTAAGTAAAGACTTCATTTTCTCTCTTGCTCAGCTACCTCGTGTTCTACTTTCTTTTTCTCATTTGTAATATTTTATTTTTATTTTCAAACTGAATTCTTAATTGTCTTACATTTTAATTATACATTTTTCTATTCCTGTATGAAATTTACATTTATTTTTTTTTGAAAAAAAAATTTCGAACAAGATAGTTTTTAATAGGAGATTTTTTAATGATGGAATAAATTATTCTCTAGGCTTCTCAATTAAAAATATCAAATTTTATTTTTTATCTTAAAAGAAATGTTGCTTTATTTATCTGTCCTATTGAGCACTTAAAATTTAGCTTTAAATCAGGAACATTCTTTTAATTAATTTCATGGGTTCACACTTCTGTATAATGTAACATTTAAATTGTTTCAAAATAGCTCTTTCTGTTACTTACATAGTTTAAAAAATAAAGAGTATTTATAAAAATTAAATTTACAATAATAGTCTTTTTGAATACCATATTTTTCTTAAGAATAAGTGTTCTTTAAATTAGTTTGCTCATTAACAGTTAAGCGATGCAATCCAATGAATGAGCCTTGCAATATAAACCAAAATAATCATTTCGAAATAGGAAAATAGTTATTATAATTGGTTCCATATTTCTCAGACTATTAAAAATTTGAGGTTTTGCGGTTAAATGATACACAATATTTCGAAATACCATGCAAAATATTTTAATTGAAAAAAGGAATTAGTGCGTTCTTTTACCTTTTATAGACTTTAAATGCATTTTTTGTGAACTAAATTTTGCTTTTTTAAATTTTTATTTAATATGATTACTTGGTATTACACTTGAAAAAATTTAGCATTTAAAATTTTTAAATATTAAACAAAATATTTTATTATTTATTCAGTTTAATAATTTGATCTCAATTTCGAGAATTTATTTTGAAAATATAACAATTGCGTGACTTAGGTACAGTGAATTTAAAATAAATGTGCGTTCGAGATATTATTTTTACACCACAAAAATTATTTTTGAAACGAAAATTGAATTTTTTTTCACTTACTAAAATTAATTTAACTCATGTTAAAAAACTCATACGAAATAAATTTATATTACAATAATCAACAAATGTTCTCTTTACTGTAGTAAAATTTAGGCTTGTATGCAACAAACATATAGTAAGTGTGCAATATTAGTTTGTATTTTAGATTTAATAAAAATTAGTGAATATATTTTCTTGAATACAAATGAAATTTTCTGCGTGATTTGATTATTTTAAAACTAAAAAGGAGAATCAAAGAATATTTGGGGTAAAATTAGTATTCTCATAGGATTTTATATACACAAATTGTAAATTCTGGTTCAATAGTCACTGTGTTTACATGCTTTAAAATTTAGTTTCTAATACATCGGCGTTTTCTATCTTTACGTCGTTTGTGTACTCTTAATGAAATAATAAGCATTTATTTGAAAAATGAACATGAAGTATTTGGTAGCATTTCAAAGTAACAGCAATGATATCAGGAATAAAGACACTGAAATAGGAAATAAAACATTGACCAAGGTAAAAAAAATTACAATATGTAATATTAAATAATGAACAGAAAGACATGAATTATTCAGATGGTAACTGAAATCAGGGTTTGCTTAATTTTTAAATGTGTAAACAAAGTGTCAAGGTTCAGAGCTTTCACGTAACTTCGAGTTTGCTGATATTATATTCTTTATTTATTTTCTACAATCAATTTTATACCTTGTCTATTATGATAATCCTAATAAAATCTGAATATTATGCATATGGACTTCATTTATTGGTAGAGCCGTGGTATCCTAGTAGTTAGGGTATTGGCCTTCAATCCAGAAGGACGGGGTTCGATTCCAAATGCCGCCAAAGACCCACCGAGTACATGCGATATAAGTGCTCGTTAAATCTGTGGAATCAAAAGTCCTGTGGTCGGTCGTTGAGCAGTTACCATGGGTATAATGGTCTGGAGAAAAAATTCCTTTCTTTCAGATCAATGTCAAAATTGAAGGCGTGTATTTTCTAGTGGTGCCATCTATCGAAGGATTTAAAGAGCAAAGACGTACTTTCACCTTCGTGGTGCTCTGATTAAAATGAAAGATGCTCCCTATTGATTTAAATTCACATAGCCGATGGCATAGCAAGCTTGGCTTGTACAAGTGTCATTAGTAGCACAACGACACAACATTTATTGAGTTAATGTACGAATTCATTCATGAAAGGTATATTTTTAATATTTCTTACCAACAATTTAATTTTGAGTTATATTTTAGTTATTTCATTTTCCATAACTGATATTTGTTGTTATTGAAGTGTTCTTCGGTATAGTTAGTTATCATCTCCAGACGCCAAGCGTGGCAAAACATCTCATAATCTTGGATCATTCTGTGGTGACGCCAACAAATGGACTGGTTCACCAATGGAGGCAGAGAAATTTTATCACGCATAAGATCACCCAGATAAGAAAATAAAAGCACTTTTTGATACACCGAATAACTTTTTAATGAAAATTTTGAGATTGTGAATTTGTAATAAATATTTCAAAGCAGTGCTTTCCGGAAGAAGAATTGTCACACAATAATTTGAGAATGTATTCATATGTAGATTAAGTTGAAATGGCCAGATTTGTGAGTGCATAAAACTCTTTGGTTAGCATGGTGAGGAAAATCTAGATTTCAAGACCTGACTCCCATCGACCATCAGTAAAATTCCCGGGAGAAGGGCAAGCTTTTCCAGTACCTTTCCAAAGACCGAGATTATACATGAGTCTATAAAGATAGAAGTGTGTTATGCTTTGATTTTTGTTGCCCACATAATTGATATTGATGATATTCCAAATTGGCAAATTTAAACTCAAACTTAATAGAAGAAAATCCATTTTTCATTGTTAATAAAAAAATGCAAATTATGAGTTTGTTGCTGCCTATGATGTTATATTTTATAAATATTTCTCATTTGATGTGTGAAAGTTAAGAATGCTTTATTCATTCTTTTTTATATTGACTATAGCTCTAAATACAATGCAATAAATAACCTTGCTTGTGTTGTTTTCTATTAAACTTGATTGACAGCAGCTTTTATGTGAAGTCCATCAATACGTGTGTTTTCAAACGAAGATTAATTGTTCCAAGACTGAAATACATCTGCTTTTTCTGGTAAATACAGCATGTTAAGACATGGGCGAGAGGAATCCAAACCGAATAATTAGTTACCATTTAGTAGTATTCAGTTTTTCAATATATTTAACAGAATTATACTTTTTCAGGCTGAGGTTTTTAAGTGAAAATATTTTCTAATCTAAAAATTCATGTGATAAGTGCAACATCAATATTCAGTCTTCAAAGCTATTAAAAATGTGTTACAAATGTATTGCTAATATGTTTTATTTTTTAATGAAATAAAGTTTGTGTAGCATATATTTAAAGAAATGAAATAACTTTTTTCTTTAATGTGACTGTTCATAAATTTTTTCGTCCATTAATACAGTTAAAAAGAAAAAAATTCTATTGTTTAGCAACTTATGTTTTCAATATTAAATGCAGGAAATCTTACTTAAAGATTTATTTTTCAAATAATCAGTCCGGACAGGAATGCATCAATGAAAACAGGGACATTCTATTTCATGCCTGCCTCGTTTCCAATACCTGATACAGAAATTAATAAGGGGCTTATCTAATAATTTTATAAAGGCATAAAATGTTTTTTTTTGTTGTCTTTATTATTTATTTCTCAAAGAAATGTCCCTCATACTATTTGAAATTACTAATTAATCATTTCTTTTCTATTTTATCTCTTTCTGTGTGCATGTATTACTTGTAAACTGATTGCTCATGCGTAAAAGCGTTTCTCTATTTAATAAAAATTTGCAGATTCTCCAGATTTTTATTAAATAGAGAAACTCTTTTACGCATGAACAATTAGTTTTTGATATATACTTATTATTTTAAAGGAAATTTATAATATCTACAAAAAATGAGCATTCGCCTATTTTATAGCTTTTTGAACTTTCGTGTAGTTAGATTATCTACACTAAGGACAATAGGAATATAGGAGGTAATGAATAAAACAGAGAAAAAGATTTACCTCCACGTGCACTGGATAATAATTCTTTGAAATGAAAGTTGATTATATTCCTTGGAAAAAATTCAGGTTTTTTTTTTTAGCTGAATAATATTTATTTGCTACAACACACTTTTTAACTATTTACACAATTAAATTTTTGTATTTACTATTTTACAAAAAGATAATACACATAATAAGAGGCCAGGCTAACTTGCCCATTCTACGATTGTTCTTTACTTCCCCTTCTTGCCACCTCTCTCTTCAAGCTCGAGGGGTACTGTCCATTGCCTCCTACATTTTCTCATTATCGGGAACTCGAAGACCAGTTTTCGAGGTAGTAGGTTTGTCTGTGATCGATGCCATCCATACCTACAGTTGGATAAAAATTTATTTTAAGAAAGTCTTTTTTGATTAGATTAATTTTTATATTTTTTATGTTTTTTTAAAAATTACAAAAATATTTTACTAGGTATAAAATTCTGAGGGTAATGAATATTAAAATTTTCATTTTTTTCAAAGCATATAAAAAATGAATTCTTCTTATACGCATTTCTTTAGCGGAGATGCAGAAGAAAAATCAGTTATATGTCAAGTTCATTGTTCAAATGTTCACTTAAACTCAGTTAAAAGTCATTTACAAGGTACAAAATATATCCTATGAAGGTTTATAAGATATTTTCTTGGTTTCTTTAAATACGTATTTGGTAAAATTTAACTATTTAGAGCCTCGACAGATATTATATTTTATTGCTTATGAGATTTATTATAATATTATGTTTAATTTTTATTAATATCTTGTAGTAATTATCACCTTAGATCATTTAAATAATTATTCAGTAATTGAGGTTTTTATCCAATCAATGTAATGTAACCATATAAATACAAAAATTTACTTAATATTTTACCTAAAGTATTTTATTACGAATCATATAAATTTTTTTAACACTTTACATAACTTATTTTATTAACTACAGAATTATTTCTTATTTCTGAAATAAGAAAGAGCAAAATAAAACTAAAAAATTTTAAATAAAGATTTATAGCTTAAATAATTGTTTATATTTAACCAATATCATTAATAACTGATAAATTGTACCTTAAATATGAATATGATAGCATAAATTGCATCTGACTGGCACATTCTTGTAAGCCTTCCTTATTTATTAATACCAATATAACTATTCAAATTAAAATAAATGGAAGCAGATGACAAAAATTAGACACCGCTATTGCAGAAACTAACTTAAATGTTGTATTTTACTAAAATAAATACTTGTTTCATTGGAACAACTTTAATTTTCCTTCAATTAGTGAAGCTACGAATTACCTTTTGCTAAACATTTTTTTATGAACCAAATTATTAGAATTGAAGATATGCTGTCTAAACAGACAACCTCAGCAGGGCGCCTGATGTTAGTAAAATATCCGTAGGTGGTAACATCACTTTTTCTGTGAGTGTTAAGCAAGTATAAGATAGGGCAAGTATTGACATTGTCCTGTGATTGAAGGTCTTTGGCAATCTCGAGTTCGAGGATATGTCAGTTCAAAGTGTCATTAACCTATTACTTAACTCTGCGGAAAAGTATTACGCAAAATACAGAAACTTAAACAGGAAACTTTTGCCTCATATTGAAATGCTCTAATAGCATATATTTACATAATAAAGAACGTATAGTTTTTATTATTACAAATATAATATTTCGCTTAATAAAAGTAAAAATGTGCAGGGAAATTTGGCATCACATAATACTTCCGAGTGTTTATTGATTTGTTAATTTTTATTGAAAGGGAGATATTTCATTAAAACTGATTTTAATCATAAAAAATTAATCAATTTGAATCCAACATATCTCAAAATAATTGTAAAATATTGCTAAATTGATTGAATAAAATATTTATTTAGAGGGGAATTCTAAAATTACTTTATCTTTTGTATAAATTTTTTAATATCATATATAGTTTTATTTATTTTATATAGCTGTTATAGTTGTATGTAGTTATTTATTTTGTTTGAATTATTTAAGAGTTAATTATTGATTATATTCAGTATATACCTATGGATATCTCTGATTTCTTTTTAATCACGAATTCACGGGCTTAGAATTTCCCGAGATGTTTTTTGCAACATTTGAGATGTAATTTTATTATATAAAATATTATATAAAATTTTGCTTTCTTATTTTGCATGTAGAGAAAACCAATGAGATAAATTTTATGTTTTAACAAAGAATACATTTGAAGAGTCATGCCCATTTCTAATTGGAAAAATTAATTACGTCAAAGAGTCAATCTTTTATATTATCAGCTTCTAAAATTAAATCAATGCAAATGGATTTAATATACGAAATGTTCAAAATATTCGTAGATTAAAATGCATAATTGAGTTTATGCTTATGATCAATCACATTTGTAGTTAACTTATTAACATCTATCTTTATTATAAGTAATGATTATAAAGTTGAAAAAATATTTCAATTATAATGAATTTTATTTTTTAATGCTATTTATTATGCAAAATTAATTTTAAGGAAATGATTTAACAATTATTTATCAACATATTATCGTATGATTTTGATAATACTTTTAAATCCTAATAATATTGAATAATATATAATCGAATTTATTTTTCACATTTTTTGGATTTGTACTTTGCTCTACAATGAAGGACGAAAAACATTATCGGTGGATAATTATTTACAATTAAAGCAGTATGACGCTAAGAACATATAATTTCTCACTATGCCACAAAATGTAAAAAATGTCCACCTTGTCTTTATTGTCTAAATTGTCAGTATGATGACATAAAATGAGGTATAATTCTGGCATTGCAATCTTAAAAACATTCAAAATCTTTGAAAACACCTAATAATTAAATGAACTCCAATGGTAAAAATGATAAAGAAATGACAAAGAGATATACATGATAATGTAATGAAAAACAAAATATTGAACCTAAAAAACATGGATCACTTATATTCGCATCTGAATTAGAAAATATCCTGCACAATTTATTAGAAGATATTTGTTGCATTTACCAAAACACATTCTAGAAATTAATGGGGTTAAATTTAAAATAGCAAATTTCTAAAAAAATAAGCATAAATTTAAATATTAAATTATCAGAAAATGATCATGTGAATTTTTGAAAAAAATCCCGTTCGTAAAATAAATTTAAATTTCCTTTGAGAAAATATTTTACTGAAGATATTTTATGAAAATAAAATAAACAGCGCTTTTATAAAATCAAACAGGAATATTTATTCTTAAAAGTGGATTCCTATTTTTAGAAAATATTCAATATTTGGTAATTCTTTTGATACTTGAAGTTAAACATTACACTCCATTTTTTTAAAAAAGTTATTCATTACAATGTATTAGACATCGTAAAATGAAGTAACAAAATTTATTTAAGAAATCTTATTTGCATTCAAAGAAATTGCTGTACTCCATTATAAAGAAAAGTTAAACAAAGATTTGGGAAATAATTGCTTGCTTTCTCTTTCATATAAGAACTGCCTGGCATCCAGGCTAAGCAAACAAGATTTTGAGCTTTCCATATTCGGGCATATGTTGTGTGAAAAGATTAATTACATTATAATGTAAGTCTTCATTAAAATTAATTAAGGTATATTAAATATCTAGAAGTGGAATGAATATTATTTTCTTAAGAAATGCACTGTATAAGATTTCTCGAAATAATCATCTATTATTTTTAAAATAAAATTAAATACATTTATGGGCACCTAATAAATATTAAACTAATATTACTTTTTTTTCAAAATATTTACATATAAAACTTCATCACAAAAGAAATGTTAAGTTCGTGATGCAATGATATGCAGCTAAAAATTATAAATACTTAATTGAATTCATTAAAAAAATATTTAATATATAAATAAAATTCAAAATAAGTATTCAATTAGTTATGTAAATTATTAAGTTTAAATTAATATGTATAGATTGTAAAGTTTGAGTTTTTTAGTTCTTAAGAAATATTATTAGTCATAAATCAACATTTCTTTTGAACTTTATGAAATATTATGTATTTCTAAATGAATATTCGAATGTAATTTTAGCTTTAACTAATACATTAAACTGCATTCTAAACTTAAAATAACAATTTGTCAATTATTGAAGCTTTGTTTATAAAAATTTTACCGGTAAAAAGTGGCTGCGTAAAGTGAAACAAATATATACAGATATATGTATTTTTATTTAATTGTAATTATGATATAGGAAATTAATAATAATATTTTTAGCAAAGATAAACATATGTTTCTTATTCTTGCTAATAATAATTAATTAAACAATTGCTAAATTTCATTGTTTAATAACCACGCTTGTGCTAATTTGCATAAAAATAACTATATTTCATTTATTTTTCTAAAATTTATTCACAACTTTTAAAACATATAAATATGTTACTAGGAAATATAGGTTTGCTTCCTACTCAAAACTTCAAAGATTACTTTAGTGTTAATATTATTTCAAGGTGTATAAGTACTGCATAGAAATGTTTTTTAAAACAATTATAATTGGTGAATTTACATGAAAGGCTAAGTTGTGTATTAAACTTATTTACATGAAATGGTTAGGAAACAGTGTTATAAAATAGGCACAAGACGAAAACTTTATGCATTCAAATTAGAATGAATGTCCTTTTCATATTAGGCAAAATTATGTGCAATTTAAGGAAATTAAAGACATTAAGTACAATATTTATTTGCGAAAAAATATAAAATATTAAATTATACTATCTAAATAATATGCTTATTAAAATAAGTCCAAGGATTTTAATTATTATAATGATGCAAATATATACATATAGAGGGTGATCTTTTCTACAGTGACAGTGTTTGGAGCGTCCTGTAGCGCGATCTAATTGTCGAAATGACACCAAACTTGGAGTTTTGACTTATCAAGACATGGGAAAAAAATTCCGTAAAAAAGTTTTAGTTCAAAAGTCACCGACAGGGCATTTTGTGGCGCTGCTGTAGTTTACAATAACGAGAATTAGCATAAAACACAGGTATCAAAGCAAAATGCAAATGTTGTTCGATGAAAGTTCCAGTAAGAGGGGCTATAAAAGCATGTAGTAGACAGATCCAACAAATAATCTCAGCTGAAATAAACAAGCTCCATTGGCCAAGCCTCTCACATTACCGGGACATGCGTTTATTTTGCTGGAGTATCAAATTTGTCTATTCTAAAGGACAACATAACAAATACAGTGCGGAATATTCCTCGTGACATGTTACGTTCGGCTGTGGGGAACGCTGTACGCAGAATGCACGCTGTTATTTCTGAGAACGGAGCTCACATGGAATGTGGTCTAATTCCTCACTGGGGAAGTTAATATAATAAATAAACATTAATAATTTAATTGTACGATTGCATGTGTCAGTATTTCTCTTTTCTCCCATTTTATACATTGTAAAGCGCCACAAAATGTCTTAGCAGCGATTTTTGGAACTAAACTTTTTTTCATGGAATCATTTTCCCCGTGCCATTCCGGCTATTAAATCGCGCTATAGGGCACTCCAAACACTGTCACTTTAAAAAAAGATCACCCTGTATATGTCAGTTATCAAGAATATTTCATTTCTTTTTAAATATTTCTTTAAAAAGAAATACAGGGTTAGCAAGAAATAAGTTTCCCACTTCAGAGGGCTGTAGAATACGTTCTATTTGTCCAAATGAGTTAAAATTTGAACTACAGATAATTCAAATAATGCGTTTGACATTTATTTAAAAAAATAAAAATACAAAATTTCGCCGATAGATGGCGCTGTAACACTAATGGTACTTACTTGCATATACTGAAAATATGAAAAGTCATTTGCTTTACAGCGCATGCCTATTAGCATTATCTTTGGGTAAAAAGAAGTCGGATTCTGAACGAGCATTAGTTACTTCTCTGCACATCATGCCTTCTTTGCAAGAAAAAGGGCTACTTGTAAAATTGTTCTACCAGAATCAGCAGAACTCCGTTACAGCTGTAAAAGAATTTCGCCGTATGAAGCAGATACGAAGAGGTCCAACGTCTCCATGTGCGTTACGCAAGATGATGCAAAAATTTGAAAGAACTGGACAACTTGCAATTCTTCCCGGTAGAGGACGAAAGCCAATCCAGTCTTCTAGCGTCGAAAATGTGGCTACCGCGGTCGTTGAAGCCAGCAGTCAGTCGCCGGATGGTAATTTGAGTGTACCAGTTGTTTCCCGTGTATTGGATATGCCGTATTCCACAGTACGAAAAATCTTAAGGCGGATTTTGCATTTTTATTCCTACAAAATCAAGCCTCTGCACTTGTTGCAGGACGGAGACTCAGAGGTTCGTAAAACTTTTGCACTTCAGTTCCTTGCTCGAATGGTGGTTGACGTCACTTGGCCATGGAATATTCTGTGGACTGATGAAGGCCACATTCAACTTAATGGGCAAGTCAACGCCCACAATTGTCGAATTTCGGCAGCGGAAAACCCTCGCTCTATCCAGGAAAAACCCTTGCATCCTGAAAAAGTGTCAGTATGGTGTGGGTTTACGGCTACTTTTGTGATTGAACTGTATTTTTTTGAAGAGATAACTGCAAATGGAATGAAAACCTGTTCGATCACAGGACAACGGTACCAAGATATGCTGAGGGATTTTGTAATTCCACAACTTCAGCAGTGTGTATGCCTTCAGTACATCATTTTCATGCAAGATGGTGCACCTCCTCATATTGATCATCGTGTAAAGCAACTGCTAAGACAGCATTTTACTGAGGCACGGGTTATCAGCCGTCATTTCCCTACGGCATGGCCTCCTCGTTCGCCGGATATCAGCCCCTGTGACTTTTGGTTGTGGGGTTTTTGAAGGACAATGTCTATCGCAAAAGGCCAGCATCTGTACCAGATCTGAAGGACAGCATTCGGCGCCATATCCTTGACATTCCGACAGAATTACTCCGGTCTTCTGTCGAAAATAAGGTTTTGCGATTAGAGCACATTGTTGAAAATGAAGGGGGCATATTGAACAGTTGTAATGCTACTTTTTTATCATTATTATTTAACATTTATAAAGCATGTCAAACGTTTTTATATCCATTACAGCGCCATCTATCGGCGAAGTTTCGTACTATTTTTTATATAAATGTCAAGCGCATCATTTGAATTACCTGTAGTTCAAATTTTATCTCATTTGGACAAATAGAACGTATTCTACAGCCCTCTGAAGTGGGAAACTTATTTCGTGCTAACCCTGTACATTAAAATACAACTTATTTCTTTTCAATGAAAGGAAGAAATTACATTTATTATTTATTTAAAAGTCCCTTAAATTATATATTACTTTCCGATTTAAATGAGAAGTAACAGATTTTATTTATTTATCTATTTATTTGTTTACAATTGAGGAGAATTTAGTTTACTATTAAAGTAACGTATAAATTAAGAACTACTGCATGTGTAGAATTGTTTAAACTATGTGATAAAAGTAACTTCTATTGGAAACTTCGATTGTTTCTAACATTTTACTTCTGAAGCCTACAATTTTTTCTAATAATTACACAGCTGCTTTCAACGTTTAGCTTATTAACTATTTTTTCAAAAATAAATCCATCACACAAGTTCTTCTTTTTATTTATTTTCTCAGTCGTATCATTTTTATGATTCATCTACGCACGAATTTTTTTCCGTGATATTTGTCACCATTTTACTAAGTATAGAATTCCTTATTTATATAATTCTTCTTTGAATTTATTTGCAGATAATTTTCACAATTTTGTATATGAATACATATCGTAAGCAATATGATTGATTAGGTTTCTATAATTTTAGTCTTCAGTCAACCTAAACTCCATATGAAAACACTGTTTTAAGAAATTAGAATGAATAACATAAATTCTGTTAGCAATTGCAAGTAATAATAATTTATTGTTAATAATTATTGAATTATCCACGCAAATTTTAAATGATTATCTACTTACTGAGTGGTTTTGCTCATGCAAATGTTAATGTAAATTAAATGATTTCAAAAGCGTAATATGTTAAAAAATGAAATATTTTGCTCAGTTTTTAAACTTAAATTAGTAAAACTTCAGTTTCTTTAAATTTATTAGGTTAAAAATATGTATGTAAATTTCATAGCGTTGTCTAATTTTAAGTTATACAATTAAATTTCTTTAAAATATTTCTAAACTTTTTCTCATGTGATACTCCTATTTGTTGAATACTAATATTTGTTAAGTTAATGGTGAAAAAAAATCAATAATAACATATTGCATTACAATTATATTCCCATAAAATAAGTAATTGCCTTCCTGAATAAAGGAACAGTGCAGGAATAGGATTTAAGTAATAATACAATACAGAGTTTTTACATTAGCAATGGAATGGAAAAAATGATTTCCCCAATACTGTTTCTATTTTAGGAACATCATTTAGAAGCACTTTAAAATTCTATTTTTGATAGAAATATCATTATAATTTTTTGAAAGAAATTTTTTTAGCCGTCATAAAAAGAGAAATTTGTAAAGAGATATCTTATAAAAATCATTATAGTTAATATTTTCATTCGTTTTTCTCTTTGTGTTCAAAATAGTTATCAGTGAAATATTGTATTTGCAAATATATTTATATAAACTAACAATGCAATCTAGTTAAGTACAAGTTCAACCGATATTAACAATTACTTTAAGCATCAGATATTGTAAAAATCTTACGAAAATAAGGTATTGTTCTTTTGGTTTTTACTTTTTAAATTTTTTTAATATTATAAAATAATTATTATTATATATTTTTGTCATTATATTTTGTATATGGTAAGAACCCCTTCAACTGGAATAACATTTAACTGATATTCTTTAAATAAGAACTTGAACAAAACCAAAATCCGCTGAATCCACAAGGTAAATCGTGTGTAATCGTAAATTCTATTTTATCGGAGGAAAGGATTACGAAAATCGGATATCTTATCCTTTGCTGCTTTTGGAAATTAGAAAACAGTTTCTAGGTCCATTTTAGCTCTGAAGAAAGAGACAGTAAATAATTGAAAGTTTGCTTTTATTTAAAGGGTTTATTTGCTTATTCACATTAAATTTTACCTGTTGTTTCAAGAATAAATCACTTGCAGAATAAAATTTCAGTCTTTTGACGTTTTCCCTTCGGATTTACTAAAAGCGTGATTAAAGTTCACTTTGTTATACCATATAAGGAAATACTCTAGTAACTGAATTAATATAGTTAATTTATAATTCTTTTTTGCGAGATGTTCTGTGTTTCTCAGTTTTACTTGTTATTTATCGTAGAGATTGTTTTAAGATATGTCTTATAATTTCTTGCTATTATTAAGGAGATGTTACTGATATTATATGAACATTTTGGAAATTCGTTATAATGTCATTTGTATTTCAATAGAGTTTAAAATGTAATGATGTTTAAAAGCAAAAATATTATGTCAATGATATTGTTAGATTATTAAATATCTTGAAGTCAATACGTTTTGAACTGCTAGGAAAATAAACTTAAAAAAATTAAATTCCTATGATTTTTGGAAGGTTCTTTATAAGACAATACAAATGACAACTCAGTTTCAAACTTTTGAATTTATCTCAAAGAAATGGAAGAATTTCAAAAAAGAAATCTTTTCTCAGTATTTGAAAATGCATTATGAACTAAAAGTGTTTTCTCTTCACTAAATCAAACTTCTTACGCAATTGAAAATAAGTTTTTCTGGGAACAAAATGATCTAGAAATATTTATAAAGGAAAGTACCTTTGTAAGTAAAGTAAAACAAAATAACACTAATATTAATTTTACTTTTCTTTTTTTTAAAAAATTTCTGATTACATAATTTTTATTTTAAATTTAATATAGTTTTTGTTTCTAAAATAAATTTTAGTGATAATTACAGCAGTGTTACATAAATCAAAGCATAAATTTCGTGCCAAAAGAATTTTTGCTGCTTTCATTACATTATAAAACTTAGATTATATTTTTATACTTCAACTAACTTAACTTAATAATGTATAATTTTAATGTTAACTTAATAATGTATAATTTAGTAAACATATTAATTCAGGCATCCTCAAACGTTATAAATGTTTTAATATAACTGTTAACCAAAATACTTATTAAAATATAGCTTTCCTTTTTCTTCAATTCTTGTTTCATCATTACAAACTGATGTTAAATATTTTAAAAACTAAACATAAGTACTTTACAAACTTAACTTGAATATTTTACAAATTAAGGCTTTACATGATATGACCCCATGATATTGCGTAATATTAAATTATGCATATTATCTTTTGATTGGATTATGCTTATATTTTTGAAATTACATCAACCAATAATAAATTTATTACTTATCTTATATATTATACAGGGATACTCAATGCTATTTTGTAATATATTACACATTTTTAACAAATGAAATTCCTTGAAAATACCAGACGGGTTACTGAATTGCATGGCCGATACCGTGGCCTACCCTTCTAAAGACGGTAGGTTTGACACTGGAATAGACCACAGACAAATCACTCCATTAACTTAACTACTTGTTTGAAAAACAAATTACGAAAGTGTGTAAAAATTAAAAAAATTGTTCTTTTTATTAGATTATGTTTATATTTTTGAAATTACACCCGCCAATTATAAATTTATAATTATCTTATATACTATCCATTTTCCTGAAATAAACCCCAAAATTAAATTAATTTATGTTAAAAATAATCATCGTTAAATCCAATTTGATCTTACATTCCTGGCATTCAATAATTAAAGTTACGTTGCGGATATGAGTCCCCGATAGAGTTATTAAATAAAGTTCTTCATTGTCTAGCCTTTTTAGAATAATTGTGTGCTTTATTAATAAATAATAGAATACAAAATCAAATTTATAATTTTAGTGTCCTTGAAGTTATCTAATATTGTAAATACGAATACATGTGTAATAATCTAATATATTTTATATTTCGTTATATTACTCATTTATAAAAGTAAATAAATTAATTACCAAAAGAAACATACCTGTATTATGCATAATATTTTCAGAAGAAATGCTAAATATGTCAGGCAAATGTTTAATTTGCATTTGTGTTTTTATAAATCAAAATTAGATGAAATGAAATTTTAAAAATAAACAAACTATAAAATAACTTCCTATATTTGGAAACTGGAATTCCTGTTTTTTTTATAATTTCGTCAACAGCAAGAGACAATAATATTTGTCAACAAGACTTAATTTAGTGTATAATTTTTTATAATTATAAAAATATAAATGAGGAAATCAAATTTAAATTTTTAATTAAAGCTCTTTGTCCAAATTTTCAATTACTTAAATAGTCTTAATTTTATCAAGAATTATCAAAACAACAAATTTTATCTTGATTACTACTAATTGATTGGAAAAATTCTTGTCATATTTTTTAGTCATATATTATTTAAAGATTTGAATTTTGACAGCTGTATTTCATATGTTTAATTGCTGAAAATAAGTTACAGAAAAATCATTCAGATTTAATTAAAATGCTAATAACGTGAAATGGAGATTAAAATAAAAATAAAACATTTGGAAAAGAAAAGTGATCGTTCCATAAAAATTACTTTAAAATCATTATAAACGATTCTTTAATATTAATTATCCTTCTCGAATATAAAATGACATGTTAACAGGTGTCTTAATCTCAAAATCTTCTTTTTAATATGGAAAGAAATCAACGTTGCATGCTTTTTCATTAAGCACGACAGAAACTGAGTGAAGTAACAAGAAAAAAAAATGTAAAAAATTATACTTACATCTGCTATATAATCTACTTTAAAAATAGGATTACATATTTCGTGTTGAAGTTTTTTTGGGGATTTGTTGAAACTGTCGGGAAATTTTAAATCCTCATCTAATTATTCTCCTAGCTTTTACTACTTACAAGCTTATATATCATTTAAGTTATTCATCAAAAATTAAAAAATAATAATGTCAGAGCTTAAATAGGTTTGTTTCATTTCAGTTTTCAAAGACGTGTAACTAATGTTATATAGTATTATATTTTAATGCATGCATTTTGTAACAATAATTACTTCATCGAATTTTGGAAACAATGTTTGAAACATTTAATAAGGTGGATCTGAATTATTCATCCACACTAAATTTTCCTTAGAGCAGTTTGAAGAATATGCATGCCTTTGGTTGTAATTAAAAATTTAAGCAATATATTTCTAATTTATATGATTTTCACAATATCGTAAGCATAAAGACGTGTACTAAATCTTTCATTGTATATACTTTAATATATTTATAAATAGGAAATGTAATTTTCAATTTTATATTTAAAGTAAAAAAAGTCTCTATTTAAGATTAAATTTAAAATGCAGCCATATATTTAATTGAAGAAATATAATTTCCAATTTTATTGTGAACCTGCATTGAAAATTTCATTTATTTTCAATAAAAGAAATGCAAAATCAAGTTAATTTCTTATACAGTTTCCTTCATCTTATCTACCTAATTATGTGTTATCTATAGATTATTTCATGCTATCTTTGGAATTATGTGTTATTCAAGGGGAGTCTCATAGACTATCTATTGAATTATGCGCTATCCATAGATTGTTATCAAAACATTAAATAACATTTCAAATATTTTTTCCTTTTTTGAAATTTTGCAAATTTGAATCAGTTTATCAAAGGTCATAATATATTCAATTTTGGGGGATACCAAACATAAGATAAGGAAGAGCACTGTTATTATATCATTTTTGCAAAGTATTTATAAAATGAGAGTTAAGTTAACTTTAAATACCTCCCAATAAAAAATGGAGATCAATACATTTTATGTAATTTCAGTAGAAATTTTACTGTTTCGTTTTTAATTCTGAAGGCAGTTAAAAAATAAAAATATTATAATGGTTTTTTCATCATGTTGACACTACGCAGTAGCAGCTTGATAGCGCAAGGCTGTTTGGAAGGCATTTTTAATATCCACCAAGTTTATTGCCTTCGAAAAAGGCTTTTTTATGGACAGAAGCCATATTCATTTGTCTCAAGGGAGGAAACCTATAAACGTCCCAAACTCTTATCCCGATAGACGTTCTTACAAAAACAAAGTTAAACATCCATCTCCGTTGTTCAGTAATGACCGGATCAAACCAGAGACCTTTCCTAAACTCACACACACAAAATATGTACTACTAATAGGCCATGGTGAGCGTAGTACATTTTTATACATTTAAATGGAAAATTTAAGATAATTAATAATTAATAAGATAAGGTCTCATAAATTTATTGAAAACTTTGTAAGCTATTGAAAATTTTCTGCTCTTAAGGTTATTAACATGCAAAATTTCAAATGATAAGGAAATATTATTTTTGAAACTAATTCTCCTCCGTCTAATTATATATGTTATCCTCGAATATATGCTCGAATAAGATTTTTCATAAATATTTAACATTTTGAACTATGAAAAAGTGATTACACACCTAATATTTATCAAAAAATTTAATTCTAAATATATTTTATAAGACTTATTTACAGTTATCTCATTTCAATTTGAATATTTTTCAGAATTTATAGTACACTTAGTTCATTGAAGCAGTAATACTTCCTTTATTAAACTAATATTTGCTACGTCTTATTTTTGTTCAAAAAATTTTTTTCTTGATCGATATAACAAATTTAGTATTTTGAAAAATTGTTATATATATATATATATATATATATATATATATATATATATATATATATATATATATATATATATATATATATATATATATATATATATATATATATATATATATATATATATATATATATATATATATATATATGTATATATATATGTTATATATGTATATATATATACATATATATACATATATATATATATATATATATACATTTTTTTTTTCATCTAATTAATATTTAGTTTATTTTTACCAGGATTTTGTAAGCTGTTTCAAGAATATTTCCTTTAAAACTCCAATCAAATATTATAAATGCGAAATGGGAGATAAAAATAAAAATTACAAAAATGTTTCATTAAGTTTATTCCTGATATTTTTCCAATAGAAAAGCTGCACAATCATCATTTAGGTGATTTAATAATATTTTTAACTATATTTTTCTTCACCTTTGTGCTTTTGGGAACTAATCAATTTAAAGTTTTTCTCATAAATTTAGAAAGCAATTTTGCGTTGATATTATATTACTTCGAATTTGAATTATTTCTTACTATTTGGATCCTAGAGTAAATGACAGAGAATTACTCTAGGATCGAAATATTAATAATTTTATTATTGCTCAAAATTTATGTCTGCAAAAATAATTAAAGTTTGCTTTTTGTATAACAAATTGAGTTTCGTTAGAGGTTTTCTGAAGTTACAGTCAATAAATTCAACACTTTTTATTTATTTTGGTATAGAGGGAGAAAGAAAATCTCAAATAGCTTAAAATAGATTATTTTTAGCGAAATGAAGAAAGAGTTAACAATAATTTTTCACAATATATTTGGAATTTAAATTTATATTTCTTTGAATAATATTATCAAGCTTATGTGGAAATTTTATTTTAATACGAAATAAAACAATAGGATATTCTTAATATGTGATCCATATAAAGATAAATAAATATTATTATAAAAAACAAAATTGATAAATATATGTAAAAAAGATTTCAATATTTTGTAAAAATTTGGGCATAGTACTTCCATTTTTTTCGATAATATTAATAAACGTTTCCCAGTTAAATTATGGTCAAATATTAATTCTTTAAATTTTTTACAGTTTTTATAATACTAATAATGCAGACAACTTATTATTATTGTTGACAAATAGTTATAAAATTATTTTATAAAAGTACAAATAACATTAATGCAGAAAATAATAAGAAAAACTGTAGTTAAATGATGTTTCATTGTAATTTATGTAAAAGAAATGAAAAATGTGGCAGCTGAAATGAAAGAATATTTTGAAGAAGACACATTAGATGGCATCGTACTCATTATAATATGCTATTTGAAAGATCAAGAATGCATCATCGTTTGTTAAGAGAACGAGGTTTGTGAGTAATTTACGTTATTGTGTGATATTAAAATTTCATCCTGAAAGTTAATGAAGATAAGGTTTTTCTAAATGGAAACGTTTTTTATAAAAACGATGATTGTCAATTAGTCTAAACTTCAAATATTAATAGATTTAGGTCTCCAAAATATTATTTGTCTATTCAAAGAAATATCTTTGATAAAGAATTCTTCAAAGAAAAACAAATGTTGATACTATAGTAAAAATTGTGGCTCTATTAGAGATAAGCAAATCTGGGGAATTAATCATTTAATGGGAAATGATTCGATTTCATTTGATAATCAAATTCTCACAATTTCTAAGCCATAAATAATATATTGAATTGAAATAAGTATGTTAATGTTAATTTCTCTTAATTGAAAATAAGTATGTAAAAGAAAATTATGCTAAAACGTGATATACATGGTTTGCATGTTAAATGTAATCAACACATTTTCTTTAATACTTACTTGAATTAGAATGAATAATGATTAGTAGAAGAAGGCTAATTTCTATTTCCAAAAAAAATCTTTTCTCCAATTATAATAATATGAATTATTTAAAAATCTGTGTCTTTTTTCTAAATCAATATAACTTCCTGGAGAATGTGTAGTATCCGTTGATATCAAATTAAATAAAGGATCTTTTCTTTTTCGAGAAGATTAATATTGAGACTGATTAAATCGTCAAAACAAAACACCAATTTGTATAATGAAACAATAATTTGTATATTATGAACATTTTAATAACACACAAAAAGGCATTTGTAGGTAGCACAAAGTTTATGCATACTGGTTCGTCACAACAATGTAAATTAAATGATGAATATTCATTTCTAAAATGGCTGGGTTCTAGCAGATTGAATTAAAGAGCATATCTTTTGTTACAATAACTTCTTACTTTAATATTAAGATTGTTGACCATCGGGTGTAGAGTTTAAAAACATAGTTCATTATGAATGTGTATTATGCTATAAATTCCAAAAATTATATATTTAAATCTGTTAAAGAACATGCTTAATTGGGTTTTCAATTCAAGAAAAAACGTTCATTGAATATTTGTTGAGTAAGTACATAATGCCAGACAAATAATAATTCAATTAACATTTATTTTTATACACATTTTGTCTTGGGAATATTTCTAAAGTTTAACATAATGAGTCATGACAAATTATAACTGAATAAATAAAGTCATATCTGCTAATGATTTGCTGGTTATACTTGATTAACTGAATTCTACAATAAAACTCCATAGAAGAAAAGAAATATTAATTTAATCTGGAACTCATAAGCGAAAGCGAAATTACCATTGCAATCTAATCCATGATCCATGCTTGTACTGTAGTGCAAATTGCAATCAACTGATAAAATTTTGTATTATTTTGACTTTTTCACCAAATTTTTCCGGATCCTGCCAAATTTTAATTACCAGTGGCACGTTTCATTAGCAGTATTTAAAGGTTAGTAATAAAATTTTCTGTGTATGTGTATATTCCATTAATTAGGTAGATCATATTAAATTAAAAGATTTTAACCTAAGATCATAAGCTGTTCTTAATGTGAAACATCCACAAATAAACTTTGTCTAATTTTTATAGAAATAAAATTTTCAAATTTTATTAAAATTAAAAAAATTAAAACTTTATTTAATGATTTTACTTAAATATTATTAAGTATTTAAGGAAGTAAACCATATTGTTGTTATAAAAAATATGGTATTGCATAAGTATTGCAATAACATTGTGTTCAATAAGATAAGCGAAAGTAACATTCATTAGTAAAAAAAGAATTCTATATTTAATTAATATCTTTTCTCTAAGAGATTACCATCATTATGAAGTAATTTAATATTTAAGGAAATTATCACTTAATTATATATTTTTTTAAATATATTTAGATTTGAAACAATAAATTTATTTTAAAATTAAATACTTTACACAATAATTTTTATTTAAAGACATTCATTCTTATATTTCCATCCATTAAAAAAGTTATTAAACGTAATATATGTATAATTTACAATAATATTTGAATGTTTGATTTTATATTTTAATTTTTTCAATGTTATCGTATCACTTCATTTGTACGCAATTTTTTTTAATTACATTAATTACTATGAGTAAAAAACAACATATTTAAGAACAATATTTTCAAAAACCTATATTCCCTTATGATTATTTCATGCATTATGTATGGTAATAGATTAAAATATAACAAAGTTACTTTGATTTTTACTTACTAAGATTAATGTATTTTCCACAAAAGAATTGCTTTTAAAAATGTATTTTATTTTGCGCATGTTTTAAATATGATATATGCTCAAAAATTGTACTAATAACACACGTTATAAAGTGAGAGCAATGTGGTAAAAATAATTGGTTTTAAAATCTAATACACCAAATTTTCTATTTTACGAAACTCTCGATTTTAAGAATTAATTTACCGGTCCTCACAATATCGTAAAAACAAGTGGCAGCAGTAAAGTATTGATACAGGAAACACTTGTATTGTTTTTATTTATAATATATAAATAGATATGTAACATACACTCGCATAATATTAATGTATTCTATGCAAGTGAGGACAACACAAGACAACTTACAAACTTGTACTTTTTTTGTATCGTAACGTCCATGTAAGAGAAACAAAGCCCTTATATATGCATGACAAATATCGACTGGTATGTTGATAACATCCTGCTACATGACTGAGGGCCATGTTTATATGAAGATAATACCTTCATTTCTTATCACATAGCTTATCTCTTTATGAACCTTGCTCAACATATAAAACAAATAATATTGTTTTATGTCTGGAGGATTTTTTCATGCAAGTAATATTTGTGTGACCTAATCTAAGATCCATCAATTAGTTGTTATTCTCTTTTATCACATTGACGAAATTTTTTATGACAGTACAGTATCTCCTTAAGTGTAACCACAGACCCAAAAGATTTTTCACATAGGAATGAATTTTTACATTTGCAGGTATGTTACATTATTACGCTTATATTTTATTCAGACACAGACACATGCATATATATATATATATATATATATATATATATATATATATATATATATATATATATATATATATATATATATATATATATATATATATATATATATATATATATATATATATATATATATATCTATATATATATATATATATATATATATATATATATATATATATATATATATATATATATATATATATATATATATATATATATATATATATATATATATATATATATATATATATATATATATATATGAAATTTAATAATGTCTTTCTGGATTTATCAAATAGTACAATCACCTATCCTGTATTTAAAGACCTTTCTTTCATTTTGTAAATTGTTTGGAATTTGAATTTTTTCAAAATATTTAAGTTTCAGTATTCGTAGATTGAAAATTGAAAAATCTTAACAACTTTTGCAAATTTAATGTCATGGCAATATGAAAATAAAAGTTTAATTTTTTCAAATGGTAATACATAAATTACGTTTAGAACGATTCAGTCAGAGGTAAGCATTATTAAAGTCACTTTTAAAAGAAAATGTCACCACTTATTCCCAAAGGAGTTGTTTTCAAAGAAAATGCTTCTTAAGAGTAATTCTATCCTTAAACCTACATTTCAAAAGCTCTTAATGGAATTTTGAAACTTGATATGTATTTTAAAATAACTGAATTAACTTGATATGTGTTTTAAAATAACTGAATTCATAGAAAATTTATTTTAAAAGGAAATATTGCATGACATTAAAACTATAAGTTTTAGTTGAGTGTAAAATAAATATTTTTACCCTTTGTTTCTCATTTGCAACTGTTAGCTCTAAAGAAACACTTGGAAGAAATAAAATAATTTTAAAAGAAATTTTTATTGATATAGATTTTATTTAAAAATTTATATGTTCTATTCGAATATTTTCTGCTGAAAAATAAAATTTTTACATTAGATTTAATTAAATTTTCTTTATCTTTAACTAATTAAAAAAAACTGCATCTCTCTATAATATCGATGTAAAAGTTCTTTTTTCAGTACAGGTATAGAAAACAATGCGATGTCCCTTGATAAATATGCAATATTATTAAGAAGTTTTCACAATTCATTTTTAAATTATTTGTATAAGTTTTAGTCAATATAATCGTTATTATGTTATAAATAAAATAACGATTAAAATAACTAAGTATTTGTAAATTAAAATTAAATTTTGATTAATAAATTATTTTATTTTGATTGTTGGAACATTTTATGCACTAATATTTTTGAATATTAGTTAAATTCGTATCATAATATAGTAATATTAAATGTATTACATTTCTAAACTTTTCTGATATATGAATTAAATTATTAAAAAAGAGTTACATATTTCACCAAAAATCGTAGCTTATTACGAAATAATCAAACTTTCTGATTTTCTAATTAAATATCTTCAGTTTCGTTCCCTCTTTCTAAATATCCTTTTTTGTTTTTGATGTTACGAGAAATGAATTTTCAGACAATTTCTTATCGCCATTTATATAAATACATATTTTCAACTTATTATATTAATTGGTTTAAAAGCAGTGCTAGTTATTTTTGCTTTCTTATCAGAATTTAAGTTAAATATTGAGAATCATATAAAATCAGCCAGTAATACTTTAAAATTTAAAGCATGGTATATTTTTTGTTAGTTGGTTGGTATCGTATCCATGGGAACAAAGGGAACATGAGCATTAGTGAGCAGAACAGAGTTGGCTGTCTCCTGGATGTTTTCGATAAATAGACTCAGCAGGATATTTAATTTCATATTTTGAGCAAGATGTTTAATTTCATATTTTAATTTCATATTCAGTGAATTTTGATTATCACATACTTTATATATATATAGATAGATAGATTTAGATAGGTATATAGAAAGATATATATATATATATATATATATATATATATATATATATATATATATATATATATATATATATATATATATAAATTAGATCAAGAACCAGGTATAAACCTGAAAAGTTAATGAAATTCACAAGGAGTAACATGACTTTTTGTACATATAAATCTCATCTGAAACAACATGTATAAAAATGTTCTTATTTTTCTTGTGAAAATATAATGCAAAAATAATTAGTATTACTTTTGATACTCCAAGAGGGGTATTATTAATAATATTTCATAAAATTATTATCTTATTTTCTATTTCTCAGTCTGTCTAATTTATTAAGGAAAATTCTTGACTTGACTTTCTTTGCTTCGCTTGAAGATTTGTTTTGCTGACAAAATTGTGCATTTGCTTGTCTTAAAAATGACAGAATACACATGCTAGGGGAAAAACTTCTTATTTCTGAAATATATAACTATATAATACTAGATTAATCTTATATTTTTACATAATAACATTTTACATAATATAAAAAATATATCTCAAGAATCACTTTTTAGAGAAATAAGTAATAGCTCTTCTTTAAGTTTGATTAATTAAAAAACAATTCTAACGCAAGCCTTAATTTAGGACCCTTGTCTTGCATTAAATGAAATTATTAAAGGTGACAACTTAAAAATGCCAGAATTAGTTAAGTGAGAAGAATAAATTTAGAAATAACAAATCTAAAAAAAAACTAAATTTTAAATGCAGAAAAGTCTCTTACAATCTAGAAAAATTTAGTTTTTTCACTTTACATTCTTTTCCTACAAATAAAAATTCTTAATGATTGCTCTTCATTATTTATTGAAAAAGTATTAAAAAAATTATTAGTAAGTAAGATGTAAAATGACACTGTTTTGTATTGCCTCAATTGAATGAAACATTTTTTCAAAGGTACCAAAAATAGAAGTGTGGAAATTTTGTTTCTTTGTGAAAGCAAGTAGCCACGCATTAAAGTAAAAAAAATAATTAGTATTTAAGAAAATTGTTATATATATATATATATATATATATATATATATATATATATATATATATATATATATATATATATATATATATATATATATATATATATATATATATATATATAAATGATATGTATGTGTGTGTACATTTTTGTTATAGAAAACTTGATGAAATTTTAATGGATTCTAATATTCATCATATCGCAGTATCAATATTCATTTATTATCAAAAAATCAATTTTTATTGCACTGTTAGTTGATGATATTCTGTAATTCCGATTTATATATTTGTCACTGGAAAATTAGCAGCTTAAAAATATTAATTTTTTAACATCTTTACTTCTTTCATGCAATGAATTTAAAAAGCTGGAAATAGCAGAAAATGGCTAATCTATCATTTAAAAAATAATTTAAATGAATTGTGTAGAATTTTTCATCAAAAGTTTTCATAAATTTTACTAAACTATATATAAAATAGAACTTTTTTAGGTACCTTTTTGGAAAAAGCATAATATTTATGCTGAAGATGTTTTGTGTACCAATATCAGAAATACCTGCAGAATTAATTTCATTGAATGTAACAAGGTAGATCGTATTTCTCTCAATAAGCATAATGATTACTGGTAACGGTTAGGATTTACATTTTAAGCAAACCCTCGAAAGGTGATATGGGAATACGCGTTCAATACTGAATCAACATTCAGTAATTTATCCTGACTTCCAAAACTTGTTCTCTGTAACTAAACGCAAGATTTGATTATCATTATATCACATAATTTGTTGCAGTTTATAGAAATACTTACTTGATGTTTAAATTTTTTTTTATCATTTAAAGGATTAATTAACTCTTTTTCTTGTGACGTTATTGTTCGCAATTAAATGAATTTGATTTTATTCTTTAATAAATATGACTAAATTAAAAAAAAGCTTTTTTCATTCTTAATTTTTAAGCAAATATTAGTAATATATTTTTTCTTATATGGGAAGTTTAAGAAAAGTTATCTCCTACACAACTTAATCCCACATTCTTAAAACAGATGTTGCTTATAAATTAATTTAAAAGACAAGAAATAACGTACCAAAATTTTTTTAATTATTTTTCATTCTTTTTAGCATTCTAAAATTTTATTCAAATTTGAAGTTATAAAGTATGTTATGTATAATAATTTGATGAAATTTAATTTTTAAATCTGTAGATTATGATTTAAACTTTTCAAAATCTATAGTGTTTTTATTTCTCAAGAAATTATTTAAAAATATAAATTATAAATCTTTAATTATTTTAATAAAATTTAAATATAGTCAAGTAATATATTTTACATTTCAATAGTATTAATAGTACTTTATCTTATTAAAATATAAGTCAGACACGTGCTGATAGGCATTTCTTCTTCTTACACGAGGCATTACAACAACTTTCTTTGCCGAAAATGACGTTGAAACGGAAATTGAGTATGAGAAAACTGCTGTCAAATCTCTGGTTTTATACACATTGTAGATGTTGCTACTGTCACCTGCTTTGTATGAATGCGCTAAAATCTAATCATTTGCATATCACAGCAAGTTCTACCTGTCATGCAAATTTCACGTGTGTGGTGTGCCGCTTTCCTGGTGTAGCAATTTTAATGGCCAGTAGTGTATATACGTTTCAGCTGTACATTTCTGACTACAGGAAGGTCAACCACACTTCGTAATTTTCATCTACTCTCAAGTAAAGAGTACAGTTTCAGAGCTGGCACACTAGCGGGGGGGGCATTGTGATCAAGATATATTTTATGTGCCTTCTTTGATATGGGGCAAAGAGGTAGGTTTTCGGCTTAATCGGGTATAGAACCCATTACCTCACAATTTTGAAAAAGACACTCTACATAACTTCTAGGAATTCTTATTCGAAGCTTTATTGATTTTAACATTCAGTCTCAAAAAACCTTAATATTTGATCTACTTATCCGATTCATTTTTCTTCACAACAAGAACTCTATCCGATATGCAGTTAAGTAAACAGCAGTTTGGAAAATTGAGAAAAACATTTCAAGTTGAATAATTAAATCATAATAAATAAATTTATGTAATCTCAAGTTGAATAATAATGTTAAATTACATATGTAATGAATAATTTATTTCATATTCAATCATTTTGTCTTCAAAAGCTAAGATGAAAACAATCAAGTATATAAAGCGAAAGGACTAGTTCACAAGTATTCAAACATTGTTATTACTTTTCGTTAATGAAGAAAAATGCAATTAAATACAATGCACTTCATTTCTTATAATTACTACTTTTTCATTTCAAATTTCTATGGATTTACTTTTCTATGCAAAATGCAATATATTGAAACGAATGCTGTTTTCTTAAATCATACATTACTATTATTATTTTGTTATTGTTTTTATTACGTAAGGTATTCACTGGAAATTTTTCAAATATTTGGATATATTGTAAGTAATAGCTCCTAAAAGATGTCTGAAAAGTAAATTGGCTCATCACGGAAATCAGTGTTTAATAATTAATCAATAAAGATTAGACAAGTAAAATATAATTCATTTGAAAACTTTTTAAGTAGAAGGATTTTGAACAAGGGATATTATTTTTTAAAGACATAACAATTCAAGGAAAACTTAAACTTTTTTTACTTTAAATATTGTTGGTTATCTTTGTAAAATTAAAGCTTTGCCTAGAAACTAAATTACAATGCTCTAAACTTGAGTTTAATATTTTGCTGGGTTTGTTTTCAGCTCAGGAATGGGCATTTACAATCTAATTTGAATGATTGTGAAACAAATTCTTCTATGCTAAAAGCTTAATAAAGAATACTAAGGAACGGTTCTTACACTGAATTGCTGTATGAACTCTAGTTCCTCACTTTTAACTGACAATCTAGACAAAAATATTCAGCGTAGAGTATTCAATAAAACATTTATACACAAATGTACCATATAAGTATTAAACGATTGCATTTAGGTATGGGATGTTTGGAAAAAGGTTAATAACCACAGTCTATATGGTTTGTATGCCCCTTTGTTTTACATTTCTATATTAGTATAAATGCATAGTCACAGTATAGCTATTTATATATTGTTAAAGAACACTAAATATATTTAGCATAAGCCACAATTATTCACATTAAAAATATGGAAATTAAATTTGTTGTTTATCACGACAGATTAAATTCATGATAGTTTCTAAAATGACTGGTCAACCAAGACTAACGTAACTGAAAATATTACTTTTGACATTATTAGAAATTTTATTTAATATAGAATAATAAGTCCTAGTATCCTTTAAAAATTTTTTTAAGTAATATATGATGCATTTTACTTTGCCTTTGCTTTAGCTTTATTTCATTCCGCTTGTTATTAAAATTATATGCTTTTCCCTTTGGCATCACAAGAATATTTCGAAATATGAATAACCTTCAAAAATACTAAAAAAAGAAAAATTGAATCATATGTTATTATAATTTTTTTCAATACTTATGTATATATATATATATATATATATATATATATATATATATATATATATATATATATATATATATATATATATATATATATATATATATATATATATATATATATATATATATATATTATGAAAAACGCAATCAAGACGCAAGGCATTAGAATCATATCAGCCTACGAATTACTGATAAAGAATTTTATTTTTCTTAGAAACGCTCTTATACTATTGATATATTTCAATACATGAATTTACTTCATTTTAGCTAACCAATTCTAAGAAATTCCAAGCATTACATCCGTTTTTGAAGCTATTTATGTTTTTCTAACATAAGATTTCTCTTCATTAATTGAAAAAAATTTCACCTCTTTTATTTAAAATTTATTAAATTTTTATCTGATATTTTTCTTGAATATTTAGACGAATTTATTTATTCTAAACTTGACTCAGTAGACAATTTTGTTTTTTGATTAAATGTATCATTCCTTTAGGCATTCGAAAATTGTTTAAAATTACATACCATCAAAAAAGTGATGAAATTTTTATATTTTAATTATAAAAATCATTTTAAGCATACAAATGGAAATGTAATTTAATGTAATGAAATACTCATAATGTTGTCGTTATTAATTGTAAACGTGAAGTTTTAAATGATGAGACTACCAAAAGTTATGCATAAAATAATTATTTAAAAAATTATTTTATGCATAACTTTTGGTAGTCTCTAATTTCCCTTTACAAAATTTCTAATTTCACTTAACAAAACTTTTGGTACTGGTCAATTAATCAAAAAGTGTCAAAATTTATGTACGACTTTCTTTTATTTCATGTAATTAAAGTTACTGTTCAACTCATAATATATCCAAGCCTGTTCTTGTTATTGTTACACATTATTATACATTTATTTACTTGAGTGAAATAATATTATAGAGATAAAAGGTAATTTGTTTAAAAATATGTATTGTAACTAGGTTTCAATGTTCTTTTAATTTTAGAAATTTGACACTGAATAATTAAATTTTTTAGGTTTTAAAAACTTTTTGAATGTTTGTCCCTTATTACTTTTTGCTTAAATTTGAATTGTTTCAAATATTGTTATCTTAAATACAATTTTTACCTTTTTATTATTATTAGCTTATCTAATCTTAATAATAAAGAGAAATTTGAAACTCAATTATGTACATTTTTAGTTAACTTTTATTTTTTATATTACATTCCTGATATATAAATTAATACCATTAAGTTATTTCTCATTATGCTACATAAAGAAATCAAATTACATTATTCATCAAATTTATAACTTTTTTTATAGTCTATCATTTATGTGTAGTTAATTTGTGTTACAAAATAGGAATGAAGTAGAAGTTCTATTTGCAATTTCAATTTAAATTCTGTAAAAGTGAAAATAGGTTAAGATGTTTACGAAATACGTATTATTTTCTATTTGGAAAACTGCCGTGATATAAGATTTTAATTTTCTTGCAAGGCGAAATTCTTAGAAAAGAAAGATAGTTGATGCGCTATATAGATGATTGGTGAACATAAATAAGGAAATGGCAAACTTTTAAAAATTCAGCTATAACAGGGCACGTGGTTACATGGAGTGATGGGATGGCAATGGATTTTATACTTTATTCACAGCCTGTGATTCATCGTCTTCACTAATGCTATTGGGAGTCTAGCCTATGGAAAGTAGACAGTATATGAAATGTTTTTATTAATATGCCGTTGGATGGGGGAAGAGGGTTTCATTTCAAATGACTATCTCGTCACTTAGCAGTAGTTCAAAGTCAAGAAGTGATTAATTGTATCTAGTAGCGCTTGAATCGATAAAAATAGCCAGCTAAAATACTATTTCTGAGATCACTTGTTTAAGAAAACTAATGTTCTAATTGTTGATGAAACCAGATGTTCTAATTGTAGTGATGTGTTTTCATTGTGTTGTTGTTGTTGCATGCCCCCAAAGGCCAGCAGTGCTAGACCAGGTCCATGACTTTGTACACTCTACAATAATCCAAAACCAGAAGAAGGTCATCAACCAGGTCCTGCCTGGAGACCCCTAGGCATTCAAGGATATGTTCAGGCGAAGCCTGCTCGGTAGAGCAGTTAGTACAGGTTTCAAAGGTTCGAGAACCCCCAGAAAATTTTAGGGTCTTACGATGTCCACTTCGAAATCGGACGAGAATAATTTGTTATTGACGACTTAAGTCGTTAGTCAGGGAGCCTCCGGGACGGGAACTTTGGTACCAGTAATGTACCGGAGGGACAATCCAAGTCATCCTGTTCTTAATTTTTTCTCTGGAGTGAATCTCCGTGAAAGTGAGAGGAGCTAAATTAACGGAGGCCTCGCCAGCACCAGCTTTCGCTAGAGCATCCGCAATTTCATTTCCATCAATATCGACGTGAGAAGGAATCCACTGCAGATGAATCTGAGGAGATATGGATTCATTGTAAATGTGTGTGTTATGAAGTGACTTTCATAGAGGATAGTCATTACGGCTTGAAGAGTTGGAACTTGTGTTAGTGAAATCGAATAGCGTGTTAACTACTTATGGTCTCTAATGGATGAATGGACCTATGGCATATGGACGAATAACGATGAAACCAGATGTGACATTGGGCGTCCGCACATTTTTAATGACGTTGTTTCTCCTGCTAAAACAAGATCCAAGGCACAGGCAGTGGCTTAAGAAAGCATAAAACAAGTTTCTAAGCAAAAACATTAGCAGAGTGCCTTTCTCTGTCTGCCAAGCATTGCCTTCCCACACAAAGTTAGCAGGATATTTTACATCGTTTTACTCTAGAATGAGGTTGCAATGTTCAGCTTAACGTTTTTGAAAGAGATTTTACGAAATCACGTGAGATTAAATTTATTGAAAAATTTTTTTCTCTTTAGTAAAAAATCTGCGAGTTAATAAATATTTACTGAATTTAAAGATATAATCAGTAAAAATGCTAACAAAAGTTATTTGTTAAATTGAATTTGAGCAATAATTTTATTTCTTTACTACGATGCTGAATGTCATACTATTATATATGTATAGGTGTTAAATGTTGAGACAATTTATTTAAACAAGAAACTACGTTTAATGGAAAACATAAACATGAAAATTTTCTTTAATATCATAAATAATTATTAATATTTTAATAATTTTAAAATTAAAAGAGATATTTAATTTGATAAATATTAGTTCAAAACTCTGATTAAAATATTAATAAAGTATTTAATGTTTGATCTCATATTCTTATCTTTTCACATATGAAGGGAAAGAAAACTATTCTATAGAAAGAAAGGACCATACAGCATACTTTTACCTAATTTCAATGTGTAATTTAATTTGTATAATAATTGCAAGATACTCTAAATTAAAATAATATCAGTTAAAGGAAAAATAAATAATAATTGTTGGAACCTAAAAAAAATTAAAATATTCAACTTGAGAAGGATTAAGCTTTTTGTTATTTAACGTATGTAAGTAAACTTCATGATATAATTTGGATGTATAATAGAAAAATGAATAAAGAGCAACAATTTGGATATTATACTCGTGAAATTATCGGTCTTAAAAAAAGTACAGATTGAGAAAATGTTTGGAAATACGAATTTTTAACTGTCACAGACAAAATATCATTATTTATGAAAATTGTATGATTGGTTGTTTCCTGTCATGTCTAGGAAGTCAAATATGTCCGTGACAGCCAACGACGGCTTCAGTCAGCTTCACTGTCTTATCTGTGCCAAGATCACCGTCAAATGATTACTCTCCATCCTTTTGAAGAAATGCTAGTTTTGCTGGACAGTTGAAAATACGGCTTGGGGAGAATTCTTCGTCAGGCCAATTTCTACATAGCTTCTCATGGAAAAAATGGTTTCCTGAGCCTCGGAAAGTCACACTTCTGCCTGTTGGTCCATTGGGGGTATTTCATCCCCCTACCCCCAACGGAAATCCGATGGAGCCAGTTCCCTAACCACCACACAATTGTAAGGTAACACATAATTATCTTATTATTAGAATTAATTACAAATATTTTAAAGAAATTAGTATAATTTATGCATGACAATGCTGCTGAATTAACAGGCCAAATCCTTTTTGATAAATTTATAATGTCATGAAATCAGATTTTGATCGACTTTTGTTCAAAAAGAAAAAAAAGAAGCGAGATAAAATTCTGAATTATATTTTTAACGAAATAAAGTTGGATGTAATTAATTGCAATTCATCAAACAACAATTATTATTACATAAAATTAAGTTTAAGTTTATAACGAAAAAAAATAATTGATTTTAGAATTTTATTTGAAATTGGTTATTTCAGTTATATTTTCCTTTTCGTATAAAATTTATTTCTAAATTTTCTTTAAAAATATAATCCACGTTTTAATGGCGAAATTTTAAGATCTGTTAGAAGTTAAACCAAAAAAAGTGAAAATGAAAATTTAAAAAAAATTTGTCAGATTAAGCAATTTTGTAATTTAAACGAGCGTTAATCAAGCGTAAAACGATGTATTAGTTCCTTATAATTTAACTGTCAAAACAAGATAATTTATTTAATAAATTTCCAAGTTTATAATGTCATCAGATCATATTTGATTCCCTTTTGTCCTTCCTGAGTCTGGCCGTTTGTAAAGGACACACTTATAAGTATACATATTCGTGAATTAAATTATAAATTTCATAATTTCTAAAACAAATATTCGATAGTGAAATAAATTCTTGGTAATATATTAGTAATTTCTCAAGTTTAGTTGTTAAATTTAATACAAAAATTTGCCAAATAAATTTGCTGGAATTGGTTTTAAGTTTTTTGAGAAATTGATTAAGAAACAATGTTGAGTTATGTGTTTTCATTCCATTAATAAATCAATGTTAGCAATAAAAATTTAAAAAAAGCACTTAAAAGATATTTTCTCTTGAAACTTTTACACATGATAAAGCATTTTTGAAAATTGATTGTTCTTCAACTATATTGATTCCTTTAAATGGAAGATTAAAAATAAACTCCTTTTTTAAATCCGAAAATTTTATATTTGTTCTAAATGCTTAACGCGAGTTAACTCTTTAAAGAAACAAATTTAAAAAGCGCATGAGAAGTGGCCTTTTGGTCTGAAGGAATGTGAGAGATTCTTCTGAAACAAATCACTGTGAAAATAAGAAGACATATTATAAGTTACTTGAAGCGTAAAATGTTTGTATTTTTTAAAATTGGTCAATAACACATGAGCACTCGTTGTAATCAGTATCTCCTGAAGCATGTTAACTAAGCATAAAATCTTTACTTTTTTACCGAGTTCGAAATTGTTATCATTACACAAATTATAATTTTATTTTGAATAATATTAAATATCTTGTCACATTTAGTTATTTTACATAAATACTTCTATATCGCATTTTCTCAAAGAAACAATATGCAAAGGAAAATAATAATTTCACCTTTAGTAGAAGTCTGAGGAAACGTTCAAAGAAAGATTATATTATTAAATTCTTTATCAATATATAAAATTATATTAAGCGTTAAAAATGGAAAACTATGAGGTCAGCATTTATAATAAATATTTTTCACCAATTTATATTGCAGAAAAAATACGTAAAAATTTATACTCTTCCAATACTCCGAACGATAATTATTCACCAGGCTAGGAAGATATTGTCAATAGAGCGCAAGGTGATTTTGGATTTATTTGTATTGAAAATCACTTCTACGGAGTAAGAACAAACCTACAAGATGTTTGAAAATCATTTATCATGAAGAAGATTATTAGAAGATGCTTGAAAATCAATCAAAAGAAAATGCTTGAAAATCAATTAATGTTATTTTAAATTATATGAAACAAAGCATATTATTCGCAAATGTAAATATTTATGAAATTAAACAAAAAACATATGCACCATTGAATATTTTTATATTTTTTAAGATGAATGATGCATTCAAGTATGACATTTGTATAATATGTGATTACTTCTAGACAAAGATTTTGAAAGTTTGACAATGTTTTTGGTAATGTGACCAATTATCGTAGAATAAAAAATTCCACCATTCATTCAGTCAAACTATTTTTAAATTATTGAAAGTGGCTGGGGTGGGAACAATGTACGCAAGGAAGGAGCCAAGGTATATCAAAGAATTCTGAAAGTATTTTTAATGCCAAGTATGCTGGACAGTTCACATGCAGTATCCTTATTTTCCAAGTAGTTGCTTAAGGGGTCAATGTAACCTTGTGGTAGGACGCAGCTTTCCTGAAAGAAAGGCCTCAGGTAATGAAATGTCTTTTGCAAGTGACTTTGTTGAGGCGGATCTAGCTTTGGTAGGTTTCTTCCTATGTCACCTGGATATGATACTTTTTTCTATGAAAAGTCCTCCTTGAAGATAAATAGCTTGTTCGATATTGAAATAACTTTCAAAAACATTAAGCCATCTTGTTTTTCACTGCCAAAGTATTTGCCGATGAGAACTATGTGAGAATGTGGCTAATCATCACTTAATATGAAAGCAGGACCATTACTGGAATCTATAATCATACATAGGATTATAGGTTTCCAAGTCGATGCTATTCTTTCCTAGAGATTCAAGTCAGTGCAATGGATTCACAAAATTACAAAGCAAATCACGATATTATCACCAATAAAGGCTTGATGTATTGCAATGTATTTAGAGCAGATTTTAATTAAATTTTTCCTTTAAAATGCCGATTACTTGTCATCGAGCTGCAAGTCAATCGTATTGCAATGATTCGATAAACACAGCTATGTCCCAGTCAGTCACAATCAGCGCAATAAATTGCAAATTACAATTTGTTTTCCGTTCGAGACAGGATAAACACAAACTCGTTGTGTACAGTTTATTACTTTGTAGTTTCCTTATGGAAATCTGTGTCTTTTATGACAGATATCTTCTTATCAGTGACCGTGGCAATAATAAATATCGCATGTATAGAGCCCTATTTTGATCCAGCTAGACTTTCAAACGGAATTTGATTCTGCCAGGATCGTAACTTTGGGTGCTCAAAGAAGTTTTTTGAATAGTGGTTGGAATGATTTATGTTTGTTTAAATGGTCTTGAGATTTTGGGTAAATGAAAGCTGAATGATCTAGTATTGTCAGTAATTGATGATTCTAATTTAATATGTTCAAAGTATGCCAACAGTAGTAATTTTCCATTTGTCTCCACAGAACTTCCAAAAGACATTTGTCATGAAATTAAATGATGATGAAATTCTAGCTATCTTTTATTTTTATTTATATGCAACTCCATTTACAGCATATAATGCTGTCTGCTTATCCATTTTCTCGTAAGTTTCAACACGAAACGTTGATTGGAGACTGATGACATTACTTAGCAAGAAGTTACATACTTCAATCTACTTTCCCAATTCCAATTGATTTCTAGAAATTTCCTTTTCTTCTCTTTTGTTTAATTTTTAGTAAAATATGAGATTTTTTTTAATAGTTAACATGAAATATAAAATTTTATAAGATAAACTGAATTATTTGTTTTATAATTTTCTACCATTCATTGTTTAAAAGGATTCTATTTAATGTATTGTGACTTTATTGTTATTTTTTCAGGAAATTCCCTGTTTGCAAGATAGTTATGATAGATTTAACTATCGAACATTTGAATGTAGTTTGTTAATCAAAAATATTTCTGTAAAAGGAATTTTAGTTTATTTTTAATGAACTGAGTCTTATATGGAATATAAAAGCATTTTTATAAAATAAAATGTTTTAACTTGTAATCAATAGATCTGATTATATATGTTTTCCCTCTTTTCTTAATCTTGAATAAATATTTCCCACAAATGCTCTTTCATTTATTTGTCTGTTGTTGTTGTTGTTGCTTATCCTCCATGTCTGACGGAGTCAGACTAGATCCACGAGTTCGTTGACTGTAAGGAAGTCGAAGACTAAAAGAGGATTGCTAAAGAGATCCTCCCTAGAGAGACCCATGCAATCCAAAAGATGCTCAGGAGAAGCCTGATGATTTTGGCACTTGGTGCAGGTGACGAAAGTTTTCCTGCCCTCATTGAAAGTGAGGCACTTAATATGACCGCTAGCAAGTCTTGAGAGAACAGTCCGGGTACGTCTGTCACACGGGAGGTCAAGGGACAAACCCGGTTTTGATCCCTTGTACCAATTATGGGTGGGGGTGTTTTCCACTCCTCCGAGATTTTTGATTTTTCCCGGGAGTATAACTCCAGAAGAGTAAGTGTGGAAGAGGGAGTATTTGAAATCCTGCAACCCTCCTTAGCAAGATTATCGGCCATTTCATTCCCGTCGAGATTCACATATGAAGGTATCCATTGCAAGTGAACATCATGATTAAGTGAAATGAGTTTTAATTTAAGCAGGATAGAGTTGCTGATCTTGTCACCTACAAGAAGCCAATTACTAAGATGGTGGAGAGAACTACGGCTGTCAGACAAGATCCATAGGTCACCATAATCCTCTTCAGAAAGGATAGCTTCTAGTCCCAGGTCTATCGCAATCAATTCACTTCTGAAGACAGAGCAGTGATTGGGATTACGATGAGAAAGAGTGAATTTGGTGTGAGGGGTTTCAATATATATGCCACTACCTGCTAGAATATCAATTTTACTACCGTCAGTGAAGATTTTGATGGCATTGTTAGGAATGTGGCTTAGGTTTTCCAAGGTCAGTTGTCTAAGATGTTCTGGGATGTAGTCTTTCTTATTAACATGAGTACTTAAGTTAAAGTGAAAGTAAACCCTGGGGAGTCCTTTTGCAGGATTCAAGCAGCTCTGTAATGAGTTGGATTCAACATTACTATTAGGTAGTTGAAGAGAGACGGCCAGACTGAAAGGGCTGTCCTTCTTTAATCTTTGATGATTACTCCAGCTGTTAAGATACTTGGAGGTCTTGTTGCAGAGGCCATAACTAGAGAGTTTATTATAGTATTTAACAAGACCAGCTTGTCTTCTAGTATGGAGCGGCTGCAAGTCAGCCTCAAAAAGAACAATATCAGAAGGACAGCTATGTCTTAAACCAGTGATAATCCGGGCAGCATTTAATTGAACTTTTTCTAACTTCTTAAGGTTAGTTTTGGATGCGCAACAATAAATTGGGAAACCATATTCAAGTATAGGCCGAATGAAAGTCATATATGTTGTTCTAAGATTTATTTGTCTAATTTCTAATAGCGAAATATAAATTGGCCATTGAAATTAATATTTCAAATGAAGAATATAAAAATATTAAAATTGCTCATTCTCAGCTAATTTATATAAGTTAGTCTTTCTAAAATTTAATATTTTAATTTCAAATTATTCAAAATTCTTCAGATTTAAGTCTTATAACTTTTTGTAATTTTCTCTTTTGAAATTTACAAAAAGATAAACTTAGGTTTTATAGCATTTAAAAGATCTATCTTAAGAAAATAAAGTTTTTTCAATAGTAATGTTGCTTGATTATTATTATATATCCTTCCGTTTAAAAATTGTTAAAAGTATCTACAAATTAATTTACAGAAATATTATAAGTATAAATTATTTAACATGAATCTGTTTGGAAATTTTTACAAAAAAATTAAATTGTTTACGCTGCATTAATTTGAGCATCTTGGTGAGTATTTGAAAATTATAGATCTTAAAGAGAGAGCTATGAGGTATGCAAATGTAAAAATTATACAAAATGATGTAACATGTTCTAGTAATAAGTATACTTTTTTGCCGTTTGAAGAGTATCAATGAATAAATATAAATATTCATACTCTTCAAACGATATATATGTATATAAATGTATATAGATATTTGTATATATACACACATACATCATACACATGCGCACGCATACATACACACGAACGCCCGCCCGCCTGCATGCATGCATGCACGCACGCACACACACACACATATATATATCATACTTAGTTACTGAATATGTCAATGCTCCATAATATCAATTAGCAAAATTTTAACAAATTGAATATCGAAATTATTATATTAAGTATCACAATTTTTCTTCCTAATTATTCCATATTCTCAATAATTGATTATATTAATTGAAAATATTAAATTAAATCCTTTTATTTTAAACAAAATTCATGCTATTTATAAGGGCATTCTGTCAAAATTGAGATTATGATTAATGTCGAATCTATTATATTTCTTCCTAAATGTAATACGATGTTCCATTTTGAAAAAGATTTTGAACAATTTATAGTTATTAATAAACTTAAAAGCTCCATTAAACTGAGCATAAATCACCGCAAGCAGTAAAGGAACTATCTTTCTTCACAAATTGCTTTCATTTAAACAAAAATTCTAGACTTTTAAATGGTTGTTCGTTGAAAAAGTTTGAAAATCTCAAGAGAAGAAACATTGTGTTGATAGCCATTTTCAGAAATGGATCTTGTATTGAAATATGAATTTTACTTGAAGATATTTGAAAGCTATTTTAAAAACCACTTTAAAACCTCTTACTATACATTATTTTCTTTTTTAGTTTTTTTAAAAAAAAAGTGAAAGTATATTTATCTTTTATCAAGCGTTTATTATTCATTTAGTATCTCATTTTTTTCACTTTCTTTTCTGAGAATATTGTTTTGTTTTTACCACTTTAGGAAAGTTAAAATTACCTTAAAATATTTCTTATTGAATGTGTTTTAATAATTGTATGGTGTGAAGCTGAGCTATATATATATTTTAGTTTTATAAAAATTATAATACTATACGTAAAACATATAATGAAAACTTTGAGAAAATATATATAATTGTAAAACAAATGAATAATTTGAAAATGCCAATAATTTTAGCATAATAATTTAAACTTTTACACTGTTAAATATTTGATTATATAAACATTTTTCACTAACAATTAAGAAATCGCTTCATTCAATAAGGCTATGGTCACTATGCATTCATGTGGAGTAATTAGATTTGTTCAACCATCTTAACCTAAACTTTAAAGTGCTGAAGTGGGATTCGAGCAAATGCATTGAGCGCCCAAAGGCTATTTCTTCAGCTTTTAGCTCTTTAAAATGTCTATCTAAAAATGCTAATTTTTTTATACAATTTGGAGACAAAATAGTCTTGTATGAATTGTTGAGAAATAATTTATTGTTGCGTATATTCAACAGTTTGTTGCAAAAGAACTGAGGAACGGTTTATTCAATGTTATAATGTTGTTGTGATAGAATTTAAAATAGAGACTCAAAAAATCAATTGCAAGCTGTTTACATTCTGAGATTTCTGGTCATAAATATATATATTTGCAAATAATATGAATAGACTTTTTCATTATTGGAGAAATGTAAAGGATCGTAATGATAATCAATAAAATTTTTATCAATAGTCTAGGTAATTCAGATTGCGATGTGAATTTCTTTTAAGTATGCAATTTTATTTATATTTGAATATAACAAAACTCGAGGGAAAAGTCTCTGCTTTGATCTCATCCATTACCGCCTTTTATGCAGTGAGCACTTGAGAATTTTCAGTGTTTCCTCCCTTGTGATACATGAATACAGCTCTATTACTATGAAACTCCTCCTAAAAAGCAATTTAGGCAGAGAATAAACTTAAAACGACAGAGTGTTTTCTTAGCTAGTGTCAAATGTAGTTGTTGTTGTTGTTGCTTATCCTCCATGTCTGACGGAGTCAGACTAGATCCACGAGTTCGTTGACTGTAAGGAAGTCGAAGACTAAAAGAGGATTGCTAAAGAGATCCTCCCTAGAGAGACCCATGCAATCCAAAAGATGCTCAGGAGAAGCCTGATGATATTGGCACTTGGTGCAGGTGATGAAAGTTTTCCTGCCCTCGTTGAAAGTGAGGCACTACTTCGTTCCAAATGTAGTTAATTAGTTAATAGTTACTTATATTCCCCGTTTTTTATTACTCAAGCACATTCAGACAATTATATTCGGAATCACATTTTTACACGTTTGTCTACTTTTAGTACTTGTTTTGCTCTAATCTGGTTTTCCCAAATTTGTTTCCAATAACGCTTTTTTTAAAATAACGATAAAAAATTCTTTTGCAAATATAAATTCGGCTTTCTATAAAATTTAATGAATTGCTTTGAATAAAGAAGTGTTAAGTTTAAGCTGTAATAACCAAGATTTTATAGCATATTTTTTTAAAAAATTCCACAATATCATGCTATGTTTTCCTCGAACTTAATTTCTTTAAATTGTTTTCGACAATTATTATTTAGACAGTGTAAAAAAATTCTAGCTAAATTGAAAGAAGTCTTTTATAAATGCATGAAATATGTATTGTTTTTTAGTGTCATCATTCCTTATAACTCAAAAAATATAGCTCATAGATTGATATAAAAATAATGTTTCCAATAAGTTTAATTCAAAATTGACATGGATGATTTTTTCAATCATTTAAAGAAACTTCTTCAAAAATTCATAGATTTCATATTTTTTGAAATGTTACTATGTAAAAAAATATTTTATACCAATATATTCATTTTTAATTAATGAAATATTCTATTATATAGAGCCTAGAAAAAATATATGAAACATTTCTTCCCCGAAAAATCTCACCAAAATACGCAATGTAAAGAAAATTCTTTTCTTAATCATATTTCTATAAGATTAACAGGTATGACAATTTCGATAAGTAAACATTACAAAAACAATGTTAAAAACTTTGTAATTTTTATATGACCGTTTCTTACTTAAAATCATATAAATAAAAATCTTAAAATTAATATTTTGACTGATTGCTATTTGATATTTTCTGGAAATAACATAATTTCTTTCTATTATTTGCCATATTAATAATTAGAACATAAATTATTTAAAAAAATGTAGAACTAAACTGTTTCTTCACTAGTTTCATAAACATTTATTTAAAGTTGAAGTCAATTAACGCTTAGTGTTTTTAAAAGCTACGATATGTTGACTGCTTTCTTGTAATGAAACTCTCATAAAAGAAAAGAAAATTTTTACAGTTAAACATATAAACAAAAATTCTTGAATAATCCTACGAAACAACAGAAGTGGCAACATTTTAAAGAAGAATCTACTGCTAATAGACTGGAAAGGATTATCTCTAGGGGATTAGCATAATTGATCAACAAAGTGGGATTTAATTGTATTAAAATTTCAGGAAGCGAGAGACACATAATCAATAAAGATTCTAAAATTGACTTTCTTAAAAAATGTGTAAAGGAGCAAAGCTTTGAACTGTTTTTAAAATGAAGCCTTAAGGCGAGCCTTTACTTAATTTTATTTAACATTAGAAATACTGTTTCTTAAAATAGTGTTTAAATTTAATTAGAGAGAGACTATAATCCATTAGATGAAAAAATTATTTCCATTTAATAAAGTATAAAATATATAATTATCGTGTCTCCAATTTTACACTGTAACGTTAAAATATTGAATTGAATTAAAAAATAACTTTGGGAAATAAAAATCTTGTATCAAGTAAGGAAATTAATTAGTCATGAAACATATCCTTAAAGAAGAATTTATAATTTATATTTAAGGATTGGCATTTGTTCTTAACTTTCTTAGTATTATTTGTTTTTTACTTGCAAATAAGTAGAAAATTAATATTTCAACGGGAAAGAGATGTCTACGTCGTTTTGCTTTCTTAATAATTAAATTTGTTTACCAACTAAAATGTATCTAGATTAAGTCTAACTATGCATGGATTTAAAAATATATCTATATTAATTGGATATGAAGATATTGATTAAAAAATACAACCCCATTCAAGATCTACAATGTTTACTACCATTTAAATAAATTTTAAAAATAAACAGAAAGGAAATTCTCTCGACAATTACGAATTATTTAATAACATAAATTTTTTGAACGAAACTTAACACATTAGGAACCACAAATGTAAACTTCAGTACCTAATAACTTGAGTTAACTGAAGAAAAAAATATCTTGTCTCCATCAAGAAAAAAAGACGATAGACAAATAAGTATAATTGATACGAAAGAAATGTTATCAGCAGCCATAAATCAAAATATTTAATAAAAAATAATAGGATAAAAGAAACAAAAAATATCACTTCAAAAGAATTACAGTATTTAGTAACACAAACAAAATGAATATATGAAATTAATACAAAAGAAATCTTATCATCAGCTATTAAGCACAGTATTTAATAAAAATTAAAATGATAAAAGAAAGAAAAGAAATGTGACACTTGACAAGAAGTACAATGTTTACTAACATAAATAAATTAAATTAAAAAAATAACACAAAATAAATCCTTTAACTGTAAATAAAATATAAACTAATAATATACGCAGATTGAGCAGTCCACCAACACAAATTGGCTTATCTGATTAGCATTTCAAACTGAAAAATTAAAACTTAAAATGTTTCAACAATTTCTAACCTAATATTCAACAATTCTAAAGTTATAGCATTTCTAATATTTCAATATTAAACTATTTTAATATTTCAACATTTTTGTTCAATCAGAATTAAAATAAAGTATGATTAAAGCTATTGACCTGAAATTTCAGTTACATAAATTAAAATAAGTCACAAATGGATTCAAATAAATATTTCTTCTTAAAACTTCATGATGAAGCTTTTAAATTGATTTTAATTACTATGCAATGAAAGCTAGTAATTATATTCTGCTCCTTTTCCATTTATTGCCATAGGAAATAGTTCATATCATTTATGTATACCCGATTATTCCCAATTTGAATCACTTCTTTTTGCAGACTTTAATTATAAGATTTGCAATTTGCGTAAAAAAGTAACTATTCTCATTTTAGGTAATTAAAGTATTTGTTTCAGATTTTTTCCCTAGCAAATAAAGGGAAAAGATATTCCGATTTAACATTTTAATATTTTTTTACTATATCGTATTCTGATAAATGCTTTTAGATAAAGAAACAATAAATTTATACATTAGAACGCTTTTTGTCATGAAATGAATTTTTTCATATCTTTAAGCATTCATAATTTTAAATTGCTTACATTTGTTGGCGTTATCTCAAGTAATTCCGTTTTACAGTAGTAATTAATTATATAACTATTTATAAAAGTGATTACTTTGTTAGTTTTCTGGAAAAAGAAAATAGTGCTTAAAATGGCAGAAAAATAATGACCAATTATTACAAAAAGCAATAATGGATGTTCGGAGAAAATTAGGGTGTGACATTTTTTTTCTTTGGAAAAAAAGAGATTTTTCATTATTTTTCGTAACTTATAATTAAACAGAGGAAATTACCCGATTAGCCATAATGACTTTTGTCTATAAGGTATTGTTAATGGGTTTATTCAGAACAACATAATTTTGGGAAGAACTTCTATTAGCATTTGTCATTTTAATACACGACTTATGTTTTTATAAAAGAGGATGTTGACGTTCGTACATTGCTCTATTTGAAGAATAAGTATTCATATTATTGTTGCAAAATCAATAAATACTAACCTGAAATCTATTTTACCAAATCTTTTCTTAAATTACAATTTTTAACACGTAAATTACATTTAACGTGTTAAACAACATAATAACTAAAACGATTTTTTGGCTGAGAAGAACTGTTTGGTTTTATTTTCGTTTTAATGACCTCAAATATTTATCAGTGAATCCAAGCAAATGGCTTTCGCCAGAAATCGCAGTTGGCAACTTTGAGTTCAACAATATGTTTCGGGTTTAAAAAAATTTTAAATTTGGAAAGAAATGCAATTTGACTCCAATTGTTTCTGCTCCTATGTTTACATGCATCTGTTGATCGAAAATCCATCTCAACAATAATCCCAATACCGTTTTTATTTGTTTCAGAAAACAAGAAATGATAAGTGTGAAACAAATTTTGCTGTCCATCAAGTGGGATAAATAACAACAATAAATCTTCAACATTTCGAAACATTCTTTATTCGTGGAGGCAAAATAAGTCGCACTGCGTGAATTCATTTGAATAAATATATATGTACGTATATAGTATAATATATTATAATCAAATGAATTCCCTTTATAAATGAATTTACAAATTTGTATATTTAGGCATATATTTTAGTTTGACATATATTTTCTTTATTTTGGCAACATATTTTGGTTTGACAATATTAATGTGTTTTTGGGGTATATTGACTTAATTGGGACTTCAGTCTGGAACCAATGCAGAAAAGCCATACCTTGTGCCAATATGGTTAACACCCTCTAAAAAAGCTGGCCATGCTAGTACTTCGTTTCTTTTTTCTTTTATTCTATATTTCTTATGAATTTTGAAACATCTATTGAACATATGTTATGTTCCATCTGCTTACGATATTTCATATTTTCCCTTTATTATTCTCCATTTGACATTTGATTTGTTTAAAAAAATTACGATTATATATATATATATATATATATATATATATATATATATATATATATATATATATATATATATATATATATATATATATATATATATATATATATATATATATATATATATATATATATATTAGCCTAAGGCTGTTATAAGGCATTTTATAGTTTAATACTGAATAGACATTCTGAAGGATGTTTCATAGACAGAGTGTCCTATTTATGCGTCACAAGGGAGAAAAGCAAAAATACCGATACAGAAATCAACATTCATCTCCAGCTGTTCATCAATGGATGTCATCAAGCCGGAATCATATGCACTAAAGAACGCTCTTTCATCACTCCGCAACGCTGAGACTGAAATATAATCTAACTGATGAACGAGTGAAACTTGGTAAGTTCATGCAGAAGGAATTCTTTAGTAAATTATAGCTAGTTAATGGACCTCCAGGAACTATTTAATATTTTTAAAATTATATACCAATTAAATCACATTTACTTCTTACCAAAAAGTAATATAATTAATATTAAAATTATTTTATAGAAAATATCGAATGCATGAAACACAAAAATGACTTCTTAAAAGAAAATATTTAAGAGCAAATTGGGAAGCAAGCTAAATCTCCCTCTTAAAATATAAATTAGTTTACACTACGTAAAAAAATAAACTATAAAAGAGATTTATAAACAATAAAATTAAAAATAATTTATAACCATTTATAACAAATTACTGATCAACATATTGGAAGGAATAAAATTTTAAATTATTAATTTATTGATCTCTTTCCATTTTATATAATAATGTGTTGTAGATATATCTAACTGAACTGAAAATTTTAAAAATGATTATTTATATGTACAAAAAGAGATCTTTGTAAGGATCCAGCGAACAGCATAATGATGTACGTAAAGGTCCTTTGCGCTGTTGAGTTTAAGGCATACACACAAAGGCATGAATTTCTTAATAAATATTGACTTTACAAAAATCTCTCAAAAATATATGTAATTAAATACATTCAAAATCACATATATTTATGTAAGGAAATAAATAAATAATATAAATACTATAAATATAATTAATATAAATATTTATGAAAGGAAATATATTTATATAGTAAATATAAGATATTTATGTAAAAAAATACAAAAATGTATTGCTTATTAAATCAAAGAACTAATTGCAAGTTTTCAAAAAAATACTTGTTTATGAGTTAATCTAAAAGAAATATGTTAAATTAAGCTAATATTGTTATAGATAATTTACTAAATGTTTAATATTTATGCTTAAAAGCCTGGAATATTCTTTTCAAAGCTTACTCTAAATAAAAACATTTTTATAGAATATTGTTTCATACGTTCAAAAATTATAATTTTTATTAATGCCACTAAGCACTTGGTGCATTATTACTTGTGACTGTAAACAAACAGATTTGATAAGTAACGAGTAGATAAAAAAATATCAGTTAGAATTTCAAAAAACATAAATATTTCAAAATTTTTTATAAATAGTCGAAAATGATTTTCGAAATTCTCTTTTCACCTCAAATATGCTCCCCTGAAAAACAAATTGCAAATTTCCCTTTTTTCAACTATATAAGACAGAATATTTATTTAATGAAAAATATAAAAAATAATTTAAATTCACTTTTTAGATTAAACTGCATACAAAAATATAATTAATTTATATGCAGTACAAATTATTTTAAAATTTAAGTATCTAGGTTATTTAAACATGCAAAACTTATTAAAAAGTAAAATTTCATTCTAAAAATAATTTCAATATTTTGTGAAAAATTTTAAGCATTTAAAGAGAATTTTTCAAGAAACTGTGACGAAAATGATTACGCAAAATAGTTTATGTTGCTGAAACAGCATTTATATAAATTAAACAATTAACTACAAAAACGAATCACTATTTACAGAAAGTTACTTTCTGTAACAAATAATTAACTTAGTGATTATTAAATTGTTAAAATTGGATTTTAAAAAACGTTCACATTTTTCAACACAAATTTTGAAACATTTTTTATAATTCAAAATTGCTTACATAAATGATTTCAGATAATGTCAACAAGAATTTTTTATGTTTTCTTTAACCAATCATTCAAATTGTTTCCGATTTCATAAAAGTTAAAAAAATTTAAATATAAAATTTGAATTAATGGAAAAACTTTTTGAAAGAGTTATAGGGATTTTTACCACTATTTCTTAAAGATTTGATGGAAAATTCCTTTCATAACTTTTTATTGGATTTTTACTGTCTCAAGCTTAAAAATAAATTTAATTTTGCTCAAACAAAATCAATCCACGTATTTTATAACCAATTGATGAAATAATCATCAAAATTTGTTATTTCTATAAATAGGAATAATTTAAAATTTTAATCTTTATTATCTGAAATTAGTTATATATGATTTAACTATGAAAAATTGGAAATTTTTCTAGATTCGAAAAGAGTTTTGTAAATCTTAATTGAAAATTGTTCAATTTTTAATTTGTAATGCGATGCACACTTTATATAATCGTTTTACTTTATTTTAAATCTACTTCTTTGTTTCAGCTAAGAAGTCAATTTCTTTTCAAAAAATAAAATTGAAATGTTAAAATAATAAATTAATTTTCATGACAAAATGTTAAACTGTGTAAAGTAAATCAAAAATCATGCCGAAAAAACCTTGGTTTTAATTAACAAAATTTTCACAACTGCATGCTGTTGTAAAATTTTTATATGCTAAAACATATTGAAATCATGGGCAAACCGGAGTATTTTGAGCATAATGAATAAATTGCTTCATCTTCAGCGAATTCAGATTGTATATTCAGCAGAAGTATATAAAAAGAGATTTCAAATTGTTTTTAACAAAATGAAAATGTTTGCAAAAACAAAAATTTTCATTTGAACCAAACAGTCGGTAAATATTTTGGAAGAAGTTGTGCAAGAATTAAATTTTAATCTTATAAATGGATTATAATGGCAAATGTCAAAGTCAAAATCGCAGCTGTTATACGGAAGGGAAAAACGATTTCCATTTTCATTGGGCCCTGGCGACAAACGCAGACGTGCGTATAGGTCAAAAGCTGAAGGAAGATTCTATTTTTACTACCGCGTTCTTCATATATCTATATATCCACAATAGGGCACTATGGTCTATTGTGATACCATCATTTGTGTCTAGATATGTTTTGTAATCATTCAAACATTCTTACTACAAAATGGTAGGTAGTCGATACTGTAAGACAGGTTGTATTACCACCTTGTTTTAAGCAATCCGGACGTAACAACCACCCGCATAAGTGACATGGTGCTATAAATTGTGTTCAAACATGCTTTATATATTCTTTGCAAACTACATCTCTTAACACTTAACACGTCAAGGACATTTAGGTAAGGTCATTGATTCTTGTACGATGAAGTTTTATTACAGAAGCTTGGTACATGAAGATTTTATGCTTCTTTGTTAACATGGAGTTTTGTGTTTCAAATTAATCTTTACATGTATATCTGTGATACTATATAATATTTGAGTAATTTCTGTATAACATTGCTATTATTTCATAAAATAGCTAAATAATAATGTTAAGACATTGCAGTCCCGAAATTAATCTATTAGTACATAAAAAAAATTATTAATTTTTACCATTTAAAATAATTTGATTGCTTTATTTCTTATTTGGAATAAAATGCTATACTATAAAAATATTGACATGAATTACAATAAAAAGTTAATTTAAAAATAATTGATACCAAATTGTAAAATATTTATGTTTATCATTTGATTAAAACAAATTTTTAAAATTTTATCAAGTAAATGAATTATATAATCTAAAAAGCATGAAATTTTGAAATTTGGTTTATATTTAATGAGCTGAATTTTATTTTTTCTGATTCTTGGATAAAAAAGAATTGCTGAATTTCACAAATTTAAATTATAAAGTTTACAAATATAATGTTTAAAAAAAAGTTTCATGTGCCACTAACAATGATATGCTCAATTATATATATACGAAGCATTCTTCTAAATACCAAATATTACAAATTTTTATGAATTTTATAGATATGATTTATTTTCAGGGAAATTAAAATTATTTAAATACAAATCAAAGACTTAATACTTTTTCTTTTACGTTAATAAAATATTTTACATTCAAAACTTTTATTTAATCATAAAAAAAATTTCAAATGTTAAATGAAGCTTATGTGTAAATCCAAACTAATTAAAATCAAAATACTCACCATTCAAAAAGACAGCATTTTCAAATTCTAATCACATAGAAAGAAGTAGGAAATTCAGAAAATAATTATTTTTGTCCATATTTTTTTAAACAATTTTTTTTTATACAAAATCCTTCTAAATATTCATTGTTTATAAGGATAAAAAAGGAAGAATATAGTTACAAATTCAAAAAAATATTTTTACAGAAGATAAATTCATATTAAAGTATATTTAATTGATTATTCAGATTTTATAAAACATGACGCAGAAATACTGATATTTTTGGTTAGAATATATATTGTTTCATAAAATAGTATTAAAAAATTCTTTAAAAAAAGCTCATTTCTGAAAGAGCATTTTCATTATTGCTTAGATATACGTGTTTTCGAAGAATCATAGATCACTATTTGAACATTTAGTTAATATAAAATGGTTGGATGTTTAGCTCCTTCATGAAAATTATGAATTTTAAATCTAAGCATTTGATTTCTGATAACAGAAAAATGTCATTATTTATGTCAATAAAAACGTGATGAATGAAATGTGACAATGAAATGAAATGAAGAAAATGTCATTATTTATAGTGAAAAATTCCATACTTAATATTAAAATACTTCTCATTTATAATTCTAATAAATTTTATAGGAAATAAATGATACCGTGGCATTAAAGCAATTATCTATTTTAGAATATATTAATAGGTTTGAAAAATGTCTCCAAAACAAACTCTTAGTAAAATCTGTATAATATATGTTTTACAATCATTTGTTATTTTTGCTTAAAAATTGTTTTGAAAGTTTGAATTATAAACGAAAATTTTGAAACAATAAACAAAAACTAATTGTGCCTTGTTTTTATCATTTTAACACAAGAAACGAGCTGCGATACAAACAAATTATCTAGTCAAAGTGATTAATAATGAAAATTACTTGTGAAACTTTGTGGCAAAATTTTGAAACTTAATCACTAATATTATGCTAAAAACTCATGATATAATTTTTAAAAAAATGTGAAGATAAATTATTAATAGTTTTTTAACCATAGAATATAACTTTCATCAATTATTTGAAAAACTAACATTGTATTTATATTTTATTAGTTTGTGAAAGAACTTTGCAAAATATATCCAGAAAAAAAATTTCTAAGCATATTTTTTAATTTAAATTTTTCATATAAGTGTTGTTTCTGGTACGATGGGAATTAATATGCGCATACATGGAATTAGTTTCTTTTTGTTGTCGGCCATTTGCAAGGGAAAATCTAGCGATATAGCATTATATTGTTTAATATTGAAGGCGATAAATGTTGTGCATTTGTGCACGCGCAATTGTCAGAGTGAGAATTCGGCAGCTTTTCCTCTTTTGTCCCTTCTATTTGTTACCAATTTTATTGAAAACATAGAAATTCAATAAATTTAACAGTCAAATTCATTTTCTAAATTTTACTCTGTTATGATCTTCCAGGTGCAAATGCATGGTTGCAAGATAAAAAAAAATCTTAAGGTACAAAATATAATTAATTGTACTCTATGGATTTTCAGATTGATTTGTTCTTAACATTTTATGTTTATGACTGAAGAAAGTTTTGCTAAATTTCTCTATATGAAGATAAAGCTTATATGAAATTTTTATTTTTTAAAAACTAGAATCCTTTTTGATTTAAAAATAATATGTAACGAATATTAAATTCATAAATATGAAGAATAATATTAAGTACATCCGTTTTTTAAATATAACTTTCATCTTTAAAAGTGAAGTGAACGATGAATCCCCGGATTCATCGTTCACTTCTAACATATACGACCCGTTATGTCCTACATTTCCTACTTCGTTGATTTTGGACCGCCTCATTGCACTCTGTGGCAGGTATATTTTTATTAGGTTGGCAAACAAATGGTTCACAAACTTAGTCGCTTCTTCGGAAATGCTTCCACCCTTGTCCTCAAAGGCCAATAATCTTATATATATAGTTGGGAAAGTATTGGTGCTTGAGAACTTTTAAAACATTATATTATGTGTACATTTTTTCAAACATACTTGTACTCATATATAGAGACGATTACTCACATACATACTGTATAACAAAGCACAAATATTAAAAATATTGTCATATTTGTATTAAAAAAATTACATAAGAAAATAATTAAAACACCTATTAAAAGGAATTTTAAATAAAAAATTCAAAATAAATTTTGCCAAAAACTATTAAGCAATAATAATTATGCTTATAAAAGTGAAGTAGAGAATAAATATCAAAATATGGAACGGGAAACCATAAGATTTCACAAGATGTGCTGGAAAACGCTACTTAGAGTTTCAACGGCACTTAGTCTATCAATTTCATTAATTCTACTTTTCAATTTTCATTGAATAGTTTCAATATTAATTTCAAACAAATTTCTTAATTCAATAATTAAACATTTTAAATCTAACTATTAAATATTAAAAATTCCATCCAAATATTGCCATCTTTGCCGGTGAATAAAACCCATTTTCTTTATTTGAAAATAAGTTTATATATATATATATATATATATATATATATATATATATATATATATATATATATATATATATATATATATATATATATATATATATATATATATATATATATATATATATATATATATATATATATATATATATATATAAATATATATATATGTATTAAAAAAAGTACACCTCACATATTTTAATATACTTAGTTTTTTATTACATTTATTAAAGGAAATTTCCTCTATCTTGAGTTATGATATATTTTCTAGTTTCTTTGTAGAGTGTGGGAATATTAAAGTTACATAGAGGTCAGTGAATGCATTTGCTCTGTCATCGGTAATCACAACTGGGTTCCTATAAACTTTTTATTTTTGTAAGCTGTTTTAAGTGTTTGGAATTTGTACTGCACAATTTTCTTAAATTTAATGGCAAGTTATGACTAAAAAAATGCCGGCATTGCTATGATATATCATACGCGCTATATGTGATTGCGTATTCCAGAGAAAAAGGAACAGTTCCTACAGAAAGGTATTTCTCCCCTAACTGAGAAAATGAAAAGAACTTGGTGGAGTCATGAATTGGATCTAATAAGAGCAGCTCACAGTAAACATAACCTATGGGACCTAGATAAAATAAAAAAGTGGTTAAATATTTTAAGAAGTGGTACATTAGTATTGCACAGGATGATATAGAGTACAATTAATTTTTTGAAAAAAAAAACATGCTGATTTAAGAGAGGTTTCAAATGACTGTTCATTAAACTTTGGGGATGAATGTTTGGGTTTGATGAAGAATAATAATATTGTTTTGCATTTGAATTACTTTATATTTAAAAAAAATCACTAATAAAACTCACTTATAATGAACTTAAATAAAATTTTATCCTTCAAAAATGTGTATGATAAAATGTTTGAAAATCATAGGCTTGTGTATTTAATACGCTGGTAAATATAATAATTAATTTGTGTAGATTCATTTTTATTTGCATACATATATCAATCGAGCAACATTATTGTGATCACCTTCCAAGTGCCAGAATAACCACCTTTCGCGCGAACTGCTGCGAAACGTACAAGAAGAGAGTCAATTAGGTTGCTGAAGATATTCACTGTGATGTTGAGCGATACTGACTCTTGTGCTTTGGCCAGCTGCACTAAATTTCGTGAGTGAGGATCCATGACTCAAACAACCCATAGAGATGGTCCCAGATATTTTCGATTGGATTTGAATCAGGTGAGTTTGCTGCCCCAATGAGAACAGTAAACTCATTCGAGCTCCTTCGAGCCATGTATGTACACTGTCAGCTGTATGATACATCACACTGTCCTGCTGTTTTAAGCCATCAATACGAGGAAAATAAATAAGCATATAAGGATGGCCCTGGTCCATAAGATTCATACTTGCAGTGATCCATTGAGCCATTCCAAAGAGCATGGTCCAACGAGGAAGGTGCTATGCATTTAAAGTTAACAACCATATGTCAATCTTCCTTAACTGATTGTAGAAACGTAAAGTTAATGTAGTTGATTGTCTCTTGTTGGCACCAATGCCCAATTTTTATTTTTCTCCCAATTTCTCCTAATACGTTTTACACTCTCTCTGGCTTATAATTGTTACTAAGTTACACAAGTTAACTTTCCCCATACTATTATACTCCTTTCCCGGACCGTTCCTGCAATAGCTGAAGGGAGTTTGCTTTCCGATTTTTTTACATCGTATATTCCATCTTCTATTTTGCGTGATAGAGTAGAAAATGTAATTCATCGGAAAACACTACTTGAAAACACCATTCAGTGGACATCCAGTTGCGGTACTCGCGTACAAATTTCAGCTTTCAATGCCGATATATATCAATCAGCGTTGGTGCATGATCCAGGCGACTGATTTAGAGGCCCATACTCAGCAGCATTTTCTGGACAGTCGTTTGGAAGACACTGTTGGTAGCTCCTTGGTTCATCAGGGCAATCACTTGCTCAGCGGTATTACGTCTATTCACTCGATTGCATCCCCGGATTCATCGTTCACTTCTATCATATACGACCCGTTATGTCCTACATTTCCTACTTCGTTGATTTTGGACAGCCTCATTGACTCTGTGCCAGGTATATTTTTATTAGGTTGGCAAACAAATGGTTCACAAACTTAGTCGCTTCTTCGGAAATGCTTCCACCCTTGGCCTCAAAGGCCAATAATCTTATATATATATATATATATATATATATATATATATATATATATATATATATATATATATATATATATATATATATATATATATATATATATATATATATATATATATATATATATATATATATGATCATTTGAGTATCAATATAATAATATAAACAAAATTAAGTATCTATAGTTTCCTCTTATTCATAAGAATTAAGTCATTTTGCAGCTCTTACATTTAAATACATTTCTCGTAACAGTGAAACAATGTAAAATGCTGTTATCAAACAGGAACTATTTTAAATAATGATTTTCTTATGTTTTTAGGGATTTTAAGAAATCTTCCAGATCTAAAGCATGATAGAAAATTTTGTAGCAATTATTTAAGCGTACATAGTGTGTGCTTAATTGTGAAAGTAGTAATATATACGAGCTTAAATCCTATTAGTTGATTCAGAAAGATTACAATTACTGATAATCCTATTATCGAAAAAGTCTGAGACAAAAAATAAAGTAATTGCTTCTGATAACACCATGGAAACGTTTTAAACAGAAATTTTGCTGTCACTGATAAATAAAAATGAATTTTTTCATGCATGAAGAAAATTTGGGGGTTACTCTATTTACTTGATATTATAAGCTAGTCAAAGGCTTAACAACAGATTATATCATATGAATTTCCATTATGTGCGATGTTTTTAGTTTTTTTTTAAAAGCAATGTCATCAATATAAATTAAATTTAATTTTTTATAAATAATTTGAAATGTCAGTTAAACTGATTTTTTTGACCTACTTTGCTTATAAAACGATATTTGAAAATAACATTTCTTAAAATATGTTCTACTATTTATAGAAATGAAACAACTGAACTCTTACCTTTAAAAATTTAAAATTAAACAAATGCCTTTTTTATATAGTTATTTTTGTATTTAGTTTTCATTTTTCTCTTAATAATCTTTCCATATTTGAAATTGAAATAAATGGTTTTTAGTTTGTATATATATATATATATTAAAAATTAAGAAGGGTGAAGTACCCATCTAGACAAGCAATAATTACACTGGATTATAGGGTTGCATTTCACTCTGAGAGGCAGAAAAGAGGAATTCAGACCTGAACTTATAATAGTGTTGGTTAAGCGAATGAATAAAACCAAAAGTTTCAGAATCATATTTATCGTTTATTGAAAGCCTCACAACAAATGCTCAAAAACTCCGATCATGTGTGTCATTGCACCGTTGACACTGGCGAAGGAATGAATGACTGACTGTCACAAGATTCCTGGTGTCGTATTAATTTTGTTCACGGCAACAACGATTCTAGCCACGAGATCTTCAGCTGAGTCCACAGGCGTCTCATACACTAAAAATTTCATGTGGCCCCAGAAAAAGGTCCAGTGGGTTGAGGTCAGTTGAACGAGGAGGCCAAGCAGTAGGTCAACTACCTCAATCCATTGTGACCCTCTAAATGTTACGGACCGAACAAACAAATGGTATGCATAGTAACTCAAAAACATAAGGTATTTCGTGCCTGTCAATTGGTCTGGTATGATGTAAGGGCCTACCAGGCAATCACCAAGAATACCTGTCCAGATTTCATTTAATATTTTTGCTGGTGTCTATGAGAGGTGTACTGTTGGGTTTGTTGTCAAACCAAACGTGTTGATTGTGCTTGTTGAAATGCCTTCTCTGCTGCATATTGCATCATCACTAATGCAGAAAGTCGTGAATTGTTATTCTTTATCTCTTGGCATGCAGCACAAAGTCTGGACTGCAGCGATAAACATCTGTCTGCACAAAGATTACACTTTTCGCACGTTGTACGTGTATGCTGCCACAGCTTTCACGAAAATTTTCGGACATTGTTATTCAGATAATACTAGAAGCGATGATATTGCTCCGTTTTTAAAGGTCAACGTCTACTCTGATTTCTATTTTTCTGTAACCAATAAGAGCAAAATGTGGCTTTATCTCTGTTGAAATTTGCATACTGTAAATTCATGATAGATTCTTCATGCTCTTCTACTTCCCTTTTTTCTGCCTCTCAGGGTTGAATATGTTCCAATGCTCCTATGTAATTATTGTTTGTATGGATGGGTATTATCAACCCTTGTAATTTGTAAAAACAATTTTGAATCGAATACATATATGTATGTGAGTTGAACATTTTATAATATTAAAAATATTATCCAACTCATAACTGATATTTCCAATTTTTGCACATGAATCAATGTTATATGTGTGAATATTGATTAAAATTTTTAAGTAAAATACAATATTAATTTTGTCTTTGCAAAACGGATATCTAATAATAAAATATATTTAGATGTGAATTTTTCCTTTGAAATGAAAATCAGCGATATTTTCCCAATTACTTTATAAATTAGTTTCAGAATTCAGTGCAGAAAGAATTAACGAAAATTTCGTATAAATATATTTTTTTTCTTCCTAAAAGTACGTATTTAAGGAAAGTAAAAATAAGCTATCTAAATAATCTTGCCTTAGTGTAAACATAATCTTGTATGTTTTTTTATGGACAAAGAGGTATATGCTTTTATGGATAAAGAAAAAATAACTTCTCCTTTTTATCGAGAAATATACAATACCTTTTGTCTTCAATTGAGAATTCACCTGACTAATGATGAAGCTATTATTGTTAGAAGCTAAGGAAGGACATACTTGGGAAATGAATCTATTCATAGCCCAAAATATGCTATATAGGAAATCTTGAGGGCGTGAATGGGCACCCTCAATATGTCAATACTATTGAAGAGCTCCAACGAGATTGCATCTCAATTGTACTTCAGGCCCTGCTTCTTTCACTAGAAGAATGATGAGTGGATTATTAGTCTTCGGATTACATCCTAAATAGAAAGAGAAGCCTATCAATTTAATATGAGGTAAAGTATATGTTTTTTGTTAGTTGCTGTGTAATAATAGCTGTAACTAAACGGAAAATTGTGTAAGAATTACGCTTATGAGATTGCAAAAACTAAATCACTGCATATTACATTTATTAGCATGTAAAGTTACATAATTGGACCATTTAATAAACAGAAGTTATTGAATTAGAAAGCCATGATGAATATTTTATTGGATCAATTTTGATTATGACAACTCTTATTTGTATGGACATCGAGTGTGAATGGGTCTGATATCTATTTAAGTCCAGAAAATAGCACGCGTTGTCTACTCAAGCTTTTAAATTTTGTAAATGAAATGGAAGCGGAGAGTGCAGTCAGATGGATCTTTTAATTCAATCCATTAGATACTTTTAATTGGTATAAGATCTGGACTTTGTGGTAACCAGAGTATGTGTTAGAATCATGTTTGTTTTTCAGCAAACCCAATTTTTACACTTCAGACAAGATATATGGCTGCATTATTGTGCATGAAGCTTCCGTCACCATCAGAGTAAAAAAGCAATAATGCATTGTGTACTTGGTCTATTAGCATATTTAGATATCTTATGACTGTTTGTTTACCCTCAAAGAACACCAGATTGCACTTCTATAAAAGCAGAATTCATGCCGCATATCATGATACTCTCTCCTTAACCTCTCCTATTACGAGTAAAGCAAGATGGATTCATGTGCTTATGAGATTCTCATAAAATACGACACTTTCTATCAGTGCAAGACAACGTGTAGAGTGATTCCACTATTTACATGTCCAGAGTCTTCTTGCCCGACCCAACTACAAAAGCACTAGCATTTCAAACAGAAATAAATACTTTTCTCATAGACAAAAGAGTATGTATTTCTAGTGTAAATCTCTGCTTATTATTCAAGCAAAAATATTTTGGAAAAAGCCAGATTTTATGCTCTTTTTTGTTAAAAGTATGTTAAAATTTTTGTTCTGTTATAAAATTTTCCAGAAACGTCATTGATCACTCTTTGTAAAACTGTGCTCGATCTGCAGTTAAGACTTCTAGACAAAGATAAGACTTTGAAAATTTTTTATGTTGCTGCTTTTTAGAATCCAGTGAGATTTGTTGTCTTTGAAATCAAGGCACATGCTAAACGCGATCAATAATAAGTCCTTTTTCCAAGTAATGAATGATCTGTCTATTTCTCATCTTGCTTCATTCATCATGAAAAGATCTTTTATCTGACTTAAGATAACCTTCCCGTGACGAGTATCTCGCGTTATAAAAAGATTCAAATTTCTCATTCCTAGTAAACATTTTAATAAAAATATGAAATTCTTGTATGCATTGATTAGTATATATATTACTTACTTTATAGCATGCTTTAAAATCAAATCATGACATGAATAAATCATATGAGGGGAAAAAACAAACTAATTAATTTTTTTAGCTTTCTGATGTTTATTACATATATATATATATATATATATATATATATATATATATATATATATATATATATATATATATATATATATATATATATATATATATATATATGTATATATATATATATATATATATGTGTATATATATATATATATATGTGTATATATATATATATATATATGTATATATATATATATATATATATATATATATATATATATATATATATATATATATATATATATATATATATATGTATATATATATATATGTGTGTGTGTGTGTATGTGGGATTGAAAGCACCACCAGAGGGCCATTCACATGCTCGCCGTCGGACTTGCTGAAGGAGCGAGAAGAGAACGACGAGGAGAGCCTAAATAAAGACGTAAAGACATTCAAACGGAAAGGTCAATCAAATTTGAATTATTCACAACAATGATGTTAGATTATATTTTGATATTAATTTGTAAATATGTAAATAGCTGTATCTTATTATTTGAAAACCATTAATAAACAATTTAACTTTTATCGTTCATTATTTCTTGACAATGAAGCTACATAACCCATATATGTATGTATATATATATATATATATATATATATATATATATATATATATATATATATATATATATATATATATATATATATATATATATATATATATATATATATATATATATATATATATATATATATATATATATATATATATATATACATATAATGTAAATCGAAAATATTCCAGCCACAATTTATTGGCATTCACAAAATACTTATTAAAAACTTTATCCTTTTTCCGTAGTAATAAAACAAAATTATTACTAGTCAAAAACTATATTATTTAATTAAAAACGAATTTTGTCACTTATCTAAATAACTATATTAAATTGTGATTTTGAGGTTAGTTCGAAACAAGAATTCCATAATTTTACATCGTTATTGATAAAATTCAGCAAAATATTTAATTTATATAACTTAAAGACTTCGTTTCGACGAAAAAGTATGTTTCCAATTGAGGTAAAGTTATACTAAACCTTGTTTTTTTAAAATAGGATCACAAGCTACATTAATGTAATAAGGAAAAGTTTCTATAAGTATTTAAAACCATTGCTAAAAATAAATTTCAATTAAATTCTAATGTAAAATTGTGAAAACAAACAAAATTTCCAGTTACATACATAAATATTCTTTCCAGTTGCAGGAATATGAGTGAGTAAAAAGTCTTTCAAATATTTTTTTATTTTCTGACATTCTGCAGTGATGTTTTAAAAAGAAATTAAAACTATGTTCTCAAAATTGTATAATAATCATATAAAATCAGTTTTTGGGTGAGGATTGGAGGAATTTGTCACATTTTTTAGAATATTTGACACAATTAAAAGATTGATGATTTTTTAACTTTCACATCAATTTCGTAAATGCTTTCAAATATTGGACATTTTAATGTTTCTAATTAAATCAATGAATATACAATGAAATCATTATAATAAAAGCTATTAAAAATGAAATTCCGCAATATTATAAAAACTGATGCTTCAAAGGAAGGAAATATATTTGAAATGCAATTTACTAAAAATAAATTAATGACGTACATCCTCTATATTTCTGCAAATACATTTGAACTCCTTGTTATCCAAGTTGATAGAATCAACATTTTAACTTTAACTATGCAGAAGCATTTAGTTTGCAAATCCTAAGTGAAGTGCAAAAAATTATTGTTTTTGCACTTTAACGCATCAAATCAGTTTGTCTGCAGATTAAATGGGTTCATTACTGAAAGTTAATTTAAATATAAGGTTCTAAGCATATTAGATAAAATAAAAAGCAAAAATATTTTATAGATTTTTTATGTTATCATTGATGTTCTTACCTACACTGCTGGAAAAAATTAGAAGGATACTAGTTTTTTTTCCAATAAGAGAAGAACTTTGAATTTTTACAAAATAATTTCATTACAGCACTTTTAAAAACTTATTTACAATCTGATAACAATATCTGTAACATGAAAAAAAACTACTTGATTATTACAATTAAAAATTAATTTCATTCGCATCATACTGTGTGAAATTAAGTAGAAGGACAGTTCTAATTAATGAAGATAAAAGTCTTATTAATATGGAATTCTTCTGTCATTTGCTTTAATTACTTCAAAGACTCCATCAGTGGCGTAGCGAGCACAATTGGGGCCCGGGTACGATACCAATTTTGGCACCCCATCTCAAAAAATAGTAATATAATCTATAGAATAAGCATGTAATAAGATTATAATGCTAATAACAACAGCACAAAATATCTACTTTAAAATAATCTTAAATATAGATAATTCTAAAGGCTCATGTTGTACTTTTAAATTTGAGATAAAAAATGTAGTAAAAAAATCTTAACTAGAATAGGATTCGCACGGAAATGCATCAGTAGGAATCAAACTAACGAAAATTTAGAATGAGCCAAAGATTGTGTTAGAAAATCATTTTTCTGAGATTCATTGATATTAACCATGTGTTTCGAGAAAGAGTGCAAATTTGATAAATCCAAATGTAAAAAATCAGGCAAACTGTAATTCTAAGTGTTATAGCAGTCTAATGAATGTAAATAAATAAATTTAAAGCAAATATAAATAAATTCTTTTTTAGAATATGATTTTAATTTGTTTTGACATGGAAGTGTTTCCATAAATTCTAATCAAAATTGTTCTCTTTTTCCAGATCTTTTAATCAACAAAATAAAAAAGTTATCTATAAGAACTAGTTAATATTCAATTTAAAATTCTGTATTGTTTAAATAAAAATTAATTATTTACTGAAATAACAATCTAGACTTTAACTTACTTTTAGTAACTTTGATCACATTTTGCATTTTTGAATACCTTTTACGTCATATACATACATATATATATATATATATATATATATATATATATATATATATATATATATATATATATATATATATATATATATATATATATATATATATATATATATATATATATATATAATATATATATATAATATATATATATATATATATATATATATATATATATATATATATATATATATATATATATATATATATATATATATATATATATATATATATATATATATATATATATATATATATATATATATATATATATATATATATATATATATATATATATATATATATATATATATATATATATATATATATATATATATATATATATATATATATATATATATATATATAATATATATATATATATATATATATATATATATATATATATATATATATATATATATATATATATATATATATATATATATATATATATATATATATATATATAACTTTTACTATTATCTAATATATCGGTCTTATAATATCTACAGAAATAAACGTACGTACATTTCTCCCTGAAAATTTTCAACTTATTTTTAATATGTTTAATAAGACTTTCTTATGATTTTAAAATATACTTCTTAATTGAAATAAGAGCTAATTCATATTAAAAAAAGTTCGCTCTGAATTATTTTATAACATTCAAAATTATTACTAATCTGTAGCTTTTACAAAGCATAATAATTTTGTCTTATTTCATTATATTCCTTTAAAATGATTTCTAAGCTAAACATGCTTTCATATATAAACTGAAAAAAAGAGTTTATTAAAGATTAATAATGAAGAAACATTTTATGTGTACATATAAAAAATATTTAATACATTTGATCTTTTAACTTTCCAAAAAAGTATTTTTGAATATAATGTATTAATATAAAGGCGAAAATATTACAAGTCAAATAAATATTATTTTCGAAAATCTTTAAATTTCAAATATTTTGATTTCACATAAATAATTTTAAAGAAGCAATTTGATTTTAAACTTCAAAGCTATACATGTTTGTTAATAAATATTCGTAATGGCTAAACAATCTGCTAAATAAGCAAAATGTAAAGAATAAGTTGTAGACAGAAAATATAAAATTTAATTAAAAGTCAACATCTGCAATGAAGTTTTTAATAAAATTACACTAAAGACGAAAATTGGAGAGTGAGAAATGATGATATTCTAACTGGGTAATGTATGAATTTTCCTAGCATTTGGAGGTAATTACTTTTTTATTTCAAGTTTTGTATCGTATTTCGATACCAGGAGCACAATTCTCTTTATTAAATATTGCAGTGCTATTTTGAAAAAAAGAATTCTTTTCTGTTGGGAGTCAGTCTGTTGCTGAACACAAACATTTTCGGACAAAGAGGACCGCTAATGAGAAATACATTTTAACGCGAATTTTTTCACGAGTGTACCGCGACAGTAGACTAAGAGGTTACAACAAAGCTTGAGGTAAAAACAGAGCTTTTCTTTTCTCTGGGGTGATGTACAAGAATTTCTCCCAGAAGTTTTAAGTCTCAATAACATCTTTCAGTTACGTTGTATATTTTTTATTTTTCTGATGTATTTAATGATTTTTAGTAAATGAAATGGATATAATTATCAATATCTTTAAGTAATTTGATTCTTTTAACAATTTTTAGTTTTTTCATCCTTGTCGGGTCACTTCTTTGTTTGATGAGATCGGGGCTCAAGTGAAGTTAATATAATCAACAAGTGGAAAAATTTAAAATCAAAATCGTTAGAATTTTTGTGCAACATTAATTATTTATAATGAGTATTATTCTTTAAAATGAAGTTTTCTACAGATTCTTTATATCATCCAGATTTAACTTCACTGAAGCCCTAAGCTATATCGAATGTGTGCGTGTGTATATATATAATAATATGTTTAAATACCAATTATATTTTTCTCGGATTTTTTTGAACACAGCCATGCTAGTTAAGGAACTTAAAATTTAGGAGCTCCACAAAAGAGTAAACTATGATGTATAGTTTATTTACCTGACAAAGTTCTTGGTACTATAATTCCACTATCATAATATACTTGTTGTCTATTCGAGATTTCAGTGATTAGAATATGGCGTAACTTATATATTTATAATAATATTTGTAATTATAAAAGTAAATTATTAAGAATTGAGAAGTGAAATTTTTTGTAGGTTTAATACCTTTCTCATTGATTATATTAACAAATGCAAATTTTAAGAATTTTTAAAGAAAAATTTTCATTTGTGTTTTAATTATAGTTTGATAAATTTTTATTAATAATATTTCAATTTTATAAAATTTCATTTTTAGAGAGTGATTATTTTATTTTAATCAGAATGAGATTAAAACTTCATAATTTTTATTTATAAGAGAAAATATTGTTTACTAAATAAAATGTTTTATAATTACTATAAAAAATGAAGATCAAGTTAAATAATATTTTAGAACATCAAAATTTATACAAATTTTTTTTTTTTAAATTCCTAAATGCTAAATAACATCCTGCAAGCTCCTAATAATGTATTTGTCACTCGATGCAATATTCATTACACATCTTGTTTTTTATTTTGAGTTGAAAAGATTTATTTTCTTAATAAATGTTACAATTTTTCGTAGGTATGCAGCTTGATTTAGAGATATTGTAAAAAATCAGAATTCTAAAGAACATGGTGAATTTTGCTGCATTCACTATGTCAAATCAGTTACAGATTATATCATGAGCTTAGCTTTTTGGAATCTCCCTAAATTATTGATTCATAAATCTAGGGACATAACATAAGCACATATTATTTGGTAAATAAGTTGAAACTAAAAACATCTCAAATGCATAAAAAAGAAACTAACCAATATAATTTATATTTCAGAATTTTTATCAGAAAAAATTTAACACATTTCCTTCATTACATATGTACAAGATTTACTATACAAAATAATGATAAAGCACCACAAATTTTGAACAAAGTATAAAAAAACTATAAGAAAAGATAATGGAAAACGCGATTAAAAGAACACACTTTTTAATACGAACTAAACTATACTAACCTGTTAATATGGAATTATAAAAATAGAGGAACATTTTCATTTATGGCAAGCTCTTCAACAGAAGAAACTAATAATTAAATTTAAAATATATTTCTCCGAATAAAATTGATATTTCAATTAAAAAGAAATAAAATTTTTCTGAAAAAAATTTTCGTAACTACTATTTGGCGCCCCTCTCAAAGAGGCGCCCGGGATACGATAGACCCCCTTGCCCCCCTTTACTACGCCACTGGACTCCATTGGCCATTGAATAAGTCTCGAATTCCGATTTAACAAAAATGGTCCCAAACACAGTTCAAGGATTCTCGAAATTCGATAAGATTCATATTGCTTGTCTCTGGCGTAAGCACGCTGAACAGTTACTTATTTATATTTTTTGAACAACATTGAGGTCTGTACTTTTAGAAGGCTATGGCAAAACCAGATCATCATTTGTTTCAAACAAATTTTGACTCCATTGGCCGTGTGAATTGATGTTCCATATAGTGAAATATTCAACTTTCTCCGCCTAACGCAGCACCACAGGGAAGAAGCTCTGAATTTAAAATCTGAATGTTATCTGTATGTTTATGTTTTTCATCCAGAAACATTAGATTGGTCTTTCCAACACAGCCAACTGATATCCAAACCATTAAACTGCCTCCTCCTATCTGTGTCAGGTAAAATAAGTTTCTTTTTGTATACCCAGATAATGTCAATAATATTGACAACCGTCTGGGCCATCTAAATTGAATTTTTTTTTATCAGAAAAAATATATGTGAAGTCCATTTGGAGTTCTAAGACTTGTGTTCTTTGATCCACTGTAGCCTGTGTTCAATGTGCCTTTCGTTCCAATTAAGATGATGCTTTCTTTTCTTGAACATGAACGTTTCTGACCCTTTTATGTAGTTGTAAAGTGTTCTTCTGATTATATGTGTGATTCCAGATGGGTCTTGTTGTTTACCAATGTTTCCAAGCATTTTTTAAGTTCCTTAATTACATACGATTTTTCTTTATTCTATTTTTCTTTGATTATGTAGTACCTATTTTTTAGGTCTACCACTCTTTGCTTTCCTCTGACTCCTTAGATTTTTTAAGAAGTTAGAAACAGCATTTGGGCTGACATTTAGTTGCTTTGTAATTTCTCTTACACTTTTGCCACACCTTTGCATACCACAATTTGGCCTTTTTGAAATTCACTTTAAGGTTTCCCTCTAAGCATGCACACGAATTGTGAACTTTTTTCAACAAAATATATCTTTCGAAAGAAAGATAGTTTAAAACTACAATGTTGTCAATATATTAAATTGCTATAGAATCCAAAATGTGACTATTTTGTAGGCATCCTCCTACTTTTTTCAAAGTCCAATAATCCTTAAGTACTATTTAACTATATTTCCTTACTGACAATTAAAATTCGTTCACTGAAAATAAAAGAAAGATTAGTTTTAATAAAATAAAAAAGAAAATTACATCAATTGTGCTAAAATTTAAAGCATAATTTATAAAATATGAGTGTACTTCTTCTTTTTTCCCGCAGTGTATAACTGTAAAAATACATTATTCATCATAATACCAGTAGTCTAAAATTTCGTGCTTCATAACATATACATTTTGCTTACACAAGCGCTGGACACAGCAGATATATTTGACATGTCAGTTCATTTTTAAAAATTCAATATAGTATTATTTATATAGTAAGATAAAAGTTCAACATAGAAGCAATATAATATTTAAATTATATCGTTGTTATGATTACCATAATGTATGTCATAAAAGAACTGTTGCTAAAGGAGTAATCATACATTGATAAATATGTAAATAATTTAAATTTTTTTAAGATTAATTTCTTTTAAAATAAGTAAAATGAAATCTAAATACTATTATTTTAGAGAAAGAGAAGTTTTTTCAAAAATACGTATCCTAATTCAGATTATGTGAAATTGCTTTACATTGACATTATTTGATAGAACTAATTTGGATTTCATTTTCTTAATTTTAGAGGATCATTTGCTTATTAATGCTGTAAAGGAATGTTGTCTGCTTACATTAATTTATTTGTTGAAATTGCTTTCATTATTAGAAAATAAGCTTTCTGTTTTCTTGTGTCGCAAAATAGCGATATACTATGCCTCTCCATTTATAAATTTGTATACCATTGTTGAGTTAACTTCCTTAAAAAATATTTCCTTAAAATAAATCATGTATTTATATCATATTACTACTATTACAGACATTAAAGAAAAGATACTGTAAACACCGGTATCGAATCATTCAAAATCTTAAAATATATTTTTAACATTTTAAGATATTGTTTAAAATATTACTGAAGTACTTTTGTTTCTCCGAATGAATCGTTTTCTGTGCAACCTTATGAGATAGCAATTTTTCTCAAAATTACATAGCACAGCAGGATTAAAATAATAAAATAGTGACTGCAAAGAACTTTTGTATATTTTGATATATTATTTATGAGATAATTTAAATAAAGATGAATGGCCTTATTGCAATTGGTTAATTGTTAAAATGTATGTTAAGCTCGTCTAAAAAAAAAATTAGTTTTTATCAAAACTTACTTCAATAAAATAATATTAATTATAAAATTAATACAAATAAAGCTAATAAGAAATTTATTCACAGTTAGGAAATACATTACTTAAACTTTAAATTCATTTTCTGCTCTTTCATCAGAATGAAATACTTTTACATTTTGTAAGAATTGCTTATATGAATCTGAAATGTATTGTTATCTTACATTTATTGAAATTTTCAGTAAATTTCATTGGATATAAAAAATAATACGCATATTACTTTGCTCTGATGAAAAAGCAGAAAATTAATTTGTGAAGTTTTGGTAACATATATTTCCTATTGAATTAATTACGTATTAATTTTAATTATGTATTATGATAAGAAGTTAATAAGTTTAAAATATTTAAATGTAATAATTTCTGAATATATATATATATATATATATATATATATATATATATATAATGTTAAGATTTATTACATAATTAGTTCTTAGCTAAATTATTTTATTACATGATTATGTATATTTTTCATTTTTAAGTATTAAATAAGCATTTTGTTTATATGTTTAAAATAGAGCTTCAATCAGAAGTGATTTTTATTTTTTACTTATTAAAATTTTTAATTACTTTGATATGCAGAATAGAAAAAAATTATTCTTCTTTCTCTGCTTCTGTTTTTCATTACATTAGTTTAACATTTATTGTTTATAATTGATAATTACATTTGAACTTAAAATTTGTTTTGTCGTTTGTATGCTGCATATTGAAAATAAGACTTCAGTCAGGAATGAAAGTTTTCAATTCTGTAGATATTTTTAATATCTATATTGTGTATAGAAAAGGAATATCATGTAAATAATCCTTGTAAAGTTCAAATAATTCTTTTTGTACTATTAAATGTAGATAGACATAGTAGCCAGAGGAATTGGGAAAAAATATAGGTAGAAATTTCAATCTTTTTTATCTATAATCAAATCAGAAGTCATATACTTTCAGTTATTCTGATGACTGAAACATTTATTTCCTGAGAGCTGTTGACTCTAAGTCTGGACAAATGTCTGTAGACAGCAAGCAATGATACCAGAAGGTGGACGAGATCTTTCACGATCATTAAATTTATCCTCCAAAACAGATAGGAAGGAAACTGCCGTCATTATGAGAAAGAGCAAGATATTGTCCACTACTTCAGTAGCACACTTTGTTACTTTGAGGTTAATAGCTGTGACTTATATTAAGGTAATTGAATGATTGATGCGTTCTTAAATTACAACAAATTTCAAGATTACGCGAAATGATTTCAAACGATAAAAAATATTCTGACAACTATTCGAAAATAAATTATTGTTTAGATAAGGAACTCAACATACATATATTATAAACTAAATTTAATTTCAAATTTTTGCTCTTATTAATTTATAATATTTGAATTCCGTAAAACCATATTTTGTGACTTATAAAAGAAAAATGTATTTATAAAGAACATAATATAACATAATATAATATATATGCATTTATAAAGAACATATATATAATATTTTTCAAGGGCTCTTTAACATTTTTAAAGTATTAAAAATGCTAAAGAGCCCTTGAAAATATTTAGCGTCATTGAATATAGAGTTCATTGAATTCAGCATTCCAAAATAAAAAGAATCCAAAGAATTAAAAATCTCTTTTAATTGAAGTTTTGTATTTGGAAAAATGCACACATTGCAAAACATATTTTAAGTTCTAATGTAGTAATGAAATGAAAAGGTAAATGCTTAATGTAATGAAAACAGAAAAAAAACTTTCATTGGCACTTTTTCCTATACGGTATATCAAAATAAGAACAATCTAAATTTAATCAGAAGTGATTTTATAAGCGATTAATAAAGTGACTTCTGATTAAAATTTAAATTTAAACGTGATAAAGTGTAATTCTTGTTTTGCTTATAAACGGGTGGATACATCGCAACATAATTTATTTATTTATTTAACAAAGTCTCATGTTTTGTAATATGAAGTCTAGCATATAAATTTATTTAAAAACATATTAATGTGAAGTGTAAAATACTTTTAAATGCGTTTTAGTCATATAATTATTATAGCCATGATTATTTTCACCAGTTTTTCTATGCATTTTCAACTTGTCGCATATATTCGGAAAGGCGAAATCAAATTTTCTGCAGAGAAAAAAAAACAATTAAAAAAAAGCAAATATTACTCTATTTTAGAAAAGATACACTGAAAGCATGAACAAAAATTTGCAGATCTAATGTTCCCAATAATTATACATAAATAACACTTTCAAAAGAAGTAAAAGAACCACGAGCTTCTTTCTTGGAGCGAAAAAAAACTTTTTGCATGAAATGTTGCATAAATTAAATAAATTGAAATAGTAGTTAATTAGGATTTTTAATTAATTACAAAGACCGTAATCAAAATTTTGTAGTGAAACATAGTTTATTTTATAATGAAACATAATTTCACTCTATTCTATGCAAACATTCTCGATTAAAATCCCGACAAAAATTTGGCGAACTAACTGAATTCTATTTATATAGACACAATTTAATTATGAAGATAACCGAACCGAATTATCCACAAAGCTTTTATGTTTGCTTTAAAATATTATTTTCTTTATATTTCTGTTACATCAATAAATTAAATTTAATTAATATTGATTAAATTTTAAACAAATTAAAAATAATATTTAGTAATATCATCAAATTATTTAAAATAAATAATTTTAAAATTAAAAGGCTGTTGTGATGTCATTGGGAACATCTATGTACTGAAAAGTTGTAGAATATTAAAATTCGAATTATTATATGCTTAAAACTAATATATATATATATATATATATATATATATATATATATATATATATATATATATATATATATATATATATATATATATATATATATATATATATATATATATATATATATAATTTGTTTTATTAATATAAAGTTTCCATTCGTGATTGATGCAACCTTAAATCATTTGAAATTGTGCATGCTATTTTCACAATCTTTTAATGCTGATTATTTTTAGTATGATCAGGAATTAGTGTATAGTTAAGAAACTTATTGAACAAATATGTAAAAAAATGAATTTTTTGTTTTAAAATTTTGAATTATTTATAAGTTAAATCTTATAATATATTTTTTAATTGCAGGTTATAAAAATCTCAGTTTGAGTAAAATTTTCTTTAAAATTATAAATTTAAATGAATTCTACATAAAGGATATTTTTTATATGAAAGTTTTAAATATTCCTGAAGTATTTAAGCAATAAATATAATACAAAAGTTTTTTTTTTCAGATCAAAATAAAACTGACATAAAAATGATATTCAAACAAAATTGAAAAATGATGTATCTGAAATATTACAAATTTTTTACAGGAAATATTTATAAGATTGAGTTTCGGTATGCATGCATATTTATTCATTTCAGACAAAAACATTTTTGCACTCTAAGTCTTTTTTATTGTTTGGGAGCATTTCATCTCAATCTAAAGTCATCACTGCTCAATTGTAAAAAAAAGGGAACATTATTCTTTTATAATTACCAGGATCTTTGACACACGGGGTTTCGGTGGTAGCACTTCCTTCTTCAGAGCGAGATGTTCCAAATTCGTCCCAGTTATTCTCAAAGAATGGGAAGTGGATGTTGCACTTCCTTCTTCCGTCTGTACGACTGTTGCTGATGGGTATTTGGGAATTTTCCTGGTTTTCTCCTTTGTGGCACGTGAATACCTCCCACTGTCGAGGTAAAATTCTTCTTTGACAGAAATTTACGCCAGGGATATTAAAATGTCTCACAGAATCTGTAAGATGTTAGGCTGTTTATAATGTGGTATTAAAAGTAACTATGGATTCAAAAATTGTGCAATGCTAGCTGATATTACTTCATAAAACTTTAATTAAATTTATATTAGTTTTATATGAAACTAAATTTGATAATCATATATCAGAAAATTGACTACTTATTTTGACTACTTTAGTTTCATAACATGACACATAAGCTCAACTTGTTATGATCATCCGTCTATTAAAATCTAGGCTGTGTTTACAATGCAACATTGCTTATAATTACTATTTTTAAACTAAACAAAACTATGTTTTAACTATTTCTAATTATTAATTAACACATAATTTTGTTTAATTCAAAAACACAAATAGTAACTATTTCTAAGTATTAATTGTATGAGATGTGTTTGTATATAAGTGTACAAATACATATACTAACGCTACGTTACATAAACTCTATTCTTTAGGCGAAATATTTTATGATAAATTATGAATGAAAATTAAGCAGAAAAGGTTTTAGTAGTTTTTTTATTTTTTCTCAAAACTAGACATTTTCCGAACAAAACTATTAATAGACGAATCTGAAAACATTAAAAAAACGGAGGTATACACAAATATAACTTTCGGGGACTCTGAAAAATCAAGGAATTTGATATTTTAAGGACTGTCTTTTTTTGTTTTATTTATGATAAATTCACATATATATATATATATATATATATATATATATATATATATATATATATATATATATATATATATATATAAATATATATATATATATATATATATATATATATATATATATATATATATATATATATATATATATATATATATATATATATATATATATATATATATATATATATATATATAATCGTGATATTCTAACATAAATCTCTGCACTTTTACTTTCATCTGCCTCATCAGCTTCCTATGGATCTTCTATTTTTTTGAAACATTCAATTTTTCGTTACAAACTACTTAGAATTTTATAATTGTTGATTTGCCCTACATTGTTTCGATTTTTCCGGACAAAGTCAAATCCTATTTTTCAGGCTTGAGGTATGACTATTTCAGAATAAAGAAATTTTCTGAAGCCACACAATAAATTCTTTAGTGCCTATTTAAAGAATAATCTTTTTACAAACAAAAATAATTGACTGATAACTTCGAAATGCTATCTCAAGAAATAATTTTGTAAAATTCCAGTTAATCTGTTTTACATATATTTTCTCTCAGCTGTTTTAAATGAAAACAGAAAGAATTTCGCTGTTTATTACCTTTTCTGTGCATATTAATCAGATAATCTGTAAAAAAATGAATTAAATTTACACCAGACAACTTATTTTTTCTGCATAAAATCAAAATTAACTCTAAAAATTACTAATTATTCATTGATATTATTTTAAAATCCTTACAGAGATATTATAGTTGAAGAAATATATCGTTTATATATGGTGTATATCTCATCTATGATTTAAACGCATAATTGTCATTTGGGAAAGAAAAGACCGTGTATAGCTACTTGAAACGGTTGTAGTAGTTACTACTTATAACACTTGGACAAGCCAAGCTCGCTATACCGTTGACTATGATTTTAAGTCAGTATTTTAACCAGGGCACCACGAAGGTTAAAGTACAACTTTACTCTAAACTCCTCAGATAGATGGCACCACCAGAGGATCCACTTTCTCAATTACCCGAAACGGAATATATAATATTTGATCATTAGTTATGAAATTTTAGATTACTTCAACCACATTCATTCTCAAATTAGAAATGTGAAGCCTAATGATCTAATTTGAAAAACATACTTTGCAACAGTAAATTATCTCTTGTATTCAAACACTTAAAAAAATAATTTGCAGCAATTAACACTTAGAAAAATTTTTCACTATATGTACCGAAAATTACTAATTTAAAATATTTAATTGCAATAAAAAGTTTTTAGTTATATATATGTACAACACATCTTCTTATTCTGCCATCTCTATGCAAATTAATACGTATTCTCAGCAAAAAAATTTTAAATTTTTAATCACTTTTATGGTAAAGTATAAACATTTTACACTTGTTTCTTTAAAATTATATATATATATATATATATATATATATATATATATATATATATATATATACGCATTTTTCGATTTTCGTATTTTAAACATCAGAGTTTCATTCTTTTATGATAAAATAAAAAGTACGCAATCGTATCTGTTAATTTGAAATTATTTAAGCTATGTCAGAGTAAATATAATCAGAGCGTTTATGAATTCTGAAAATAATAGTTTTTTAAATAATTATAGAGTTTATGTAAATAAGTATTTGTAAAAAATAAGAATAATTACTAATAGTGTTTCCATTGAATTTTATTATATAGATATTCGATATCGCTCATACTTCCTCTCTAAAAGATTAGGATATTATTTAATTACAAAATTTTAAAAGTATATCTAATACCTATATTACTAAAATTCGAGAACATTCACAAATTGAACTGTATTTTTCTTTAATAAAAATAAGATTTTATTTCTCTTTTTCGATTATAACCATATCAGTTTTTCTATATATTAATTGAAAGAGGAAAATGTTTCACTTATATAGAAGACCTTTATATCAATATCGTATTTTCCAGTTCAGCTAGTAATGAAACTTTCAAAGTAGATTTTGTATTTGTTAGCCCAATAATAAGATAAAAGTCTTTCAAATTTATACTGAGTCGAACCATTTTATATTTCTGAAACTCATTTAAGTTCATATTAAAAAGTAATTTAGTTCTACTCTAATTAAGTTGATTTGTTTTGACTCTCTATGTAAGCAATTTTTGTAAACAATTATGGATTAAACAAGAACTTAGAATTTCTAAATAATTCCAAGTCAGTCACATGCTTCCACTTTTAAGATGCGTAAAACTAGTGAGCAGTTATAAACTTTTACTGTTTTGAACTGTATAGAATATAGCAGGCAGAAGCACATCGTGCGTCTTTCGTGGTAGTATCGACACCAGAATGTACCACTGTGAATACGACTATAAAGAGCACTGTCCTAGCATTTGGTCACGGCGAGTACTTGGCGCAAATATTTGCATATTATCTCGCAATTCTTTGTAATATTACAATGTATGCTGCAGGATGTGAGGTCTCATTATGACTAAGAATGATATCGCTTCTTTTCATTTGAATAGTAAATATATTATTTAACTATCTCAACAAATGACTCATCGTTTGAATAATAGACATCATTACTTTTAAAAAATCCCATTTTTTTCTGAAAGCTATGTACATATTTTTAACTAAACATGCGAGCTAAGAAGACAAGTATGTTTTTAAATTCTTAATTAATTAAAAAAATTTGTAATGAATTTAACAACAGCTGAAAATTTTATGAACCTGTCTCAAAATTAATGAGTAATTAATTTAAAATATTTACTCTCGATCTCTCATTCACAGATTATGAATTTGTGATTTGCTGTATTTCGATGAAGAAATTAAAATAGATTTTGTATTGATTGATAAATGCCCCTGCTTGTTTTAATGAAGCTTCCCTATTTATTTGACGGAAGTTAGAATCAAAATTTTCTGTACATTTCGAAGTATATTCCTACAAATTAACACATTCCTTATTCAATAAAGATATCAAGTAATAGAAAATAGTGCATGCAATAGTCAGAAGTTTTAAAATTTCAGATATAGTTTGAAGGATAAATTGTGTATCAGTATTTGTTAATTTCAGTTTATTTCATTAAAGAGAGAGAGAGTAACTACTGTTAAAAAACTGAATAGAATTTTTGTCAGCAAAATTTAAAACCATTTGATTCTCCAAATTTAAAATGTTAACTTTCATGTTTAGTATATTGCTCTGATTTCTATGGAAGAAATTCTAATCATATTTTTTAAGAAAATACCAATTAATTGAATAATGACAAACAATTCGATAAAAAAAATCGGCATCTGTCAGCCATTCCAATATGTTTTTTTAGCAAACTGATCTAACGGTCAATTTGGTTACCTGTATATATGAGAATAAACTTTCCTCTATTTTTTATGATGGCACTTTTGAAACCAATCTTTTGTAATAATCACTCATTCTCTCATAGTTTGATAATTTTTGAAATTAAGGTTCTTTAAATAAGAAGTTAATTCCTCGTCATCGAATATTTTTCCTACGTATGAGATTATGTTATAGCGTCTTAGCTACAAAGCCATCTATTTCCATCCATTTTTTATTGGGCACTTAAAAGACATTAAGAGTAGTTAAGGAAGCGATTTATAGCAGTGAATTGAGTTCTAAAAATAAGTTGTTAGATTGTTTTCTTTTAAGAAAACAATCTGAAAACATCATCTTTTGACTGTCTTGCAAACAACGTCCTGTGTTACTTTATAGCTAATAAATTTCCCAATCTTTAAATTATTTTTGCAAGGGATTTGGTAAATTGAGTTTATTTTAAAGTAAAATAAAAATTAAAATTTATTCATATTACTTCTAAGCTGATAATAATGTGTTTTTTCTTCTCCGGTACTTGATATAAATTGAGGCACACTAAATTTAAATTTCTAGAAATATTTTATAAAAAATTAAAAATTTGAAAAAAGAGTTCTATATATTGATGATAACTAAAGCTTGTGGCATAAGAACATGGATTTTCATTTAAATTTAAAATATTCGTCAGAAGTTTTAATAATTCGAAGTTACTTTCTTTAATAAAATTATATTTTATTAGTTTTAATAATTATAATTAACTTTGTCATATATTTAATTCTTAAAATATGTTAGCATAATTCTGAATACAAATTACACATTTTAAAAAAATGTTTTGACTTAGAAATCTTTCATTACCTTCATTTCCATTTATAATAGTATCGTGACTCTACGTCTAGAGTTTTAATGATAGATGAGCAGTTTTTTGTATACGATTTAACTCGTTGTGGCCTCATAAGAGAATGACTCTTGATGATATTATTAGGAACATTATTAAACTGAAATGTCCTGTTTTTGGTCTCGCAAATCGTAAAAAGCATAGGTACTTTTTAAAAATTTTTGTTAAATACATTTTAGATGGTCATTAATGTCAAAATCAAGATAAGTTATTTTTGCATTGATCTACAACTTTCCATTGAAATGATTATATAATTTCGGAATCAATAACGAATTCATTTACATTTGTTTTTGATTAAAGGTGTTTTGCTATAATGTAAACTGTTCATTATAGGGAATAAAATATTTTTAAAAGTTCAAACAGATAGATTATTGAATAATTTATCGACTGTTGATTACTTTAATATCTTTTCATCATTTCAAGTAATTTTAAATTTAACCAGAAGAAATATATAATTATATATAGTAAGTTTTATTCGTTCTATTAGCATTTTAATTATTTAGGTTGAAAGTGTGGGAAAAATACATCAATGTTTTTAAATTCATAATATATAAACATCATCATTTCAATTATTGGTATGCTGATATGTTCCCATATCACAATATAATTTGCAGCCCAGATAGCCTAAATGGATAATCACATAATTGGCATAACGATGGATTAACAATTCCATTATAACAGTTTCGGACCTGAGGTAAAACTGAAATAGAAGAGGTAGATAAACGTTTGAAAGACACAGACTGTTGACAACTGTTAGAATAGAAATTTCTTCTCCATTCAATGCTCAAAGAATGATTCCTTATGTTCTATGCATAATAATATTCCTGTGCGTAATTTGCTCTTACTGCGCAATTTACTTTTGAATGGTTTGTAGATAACGGTATGCATATTATTAATTGACCATCACCATGATATGAATCCGGCAAAAAATGCGCAGGACTTGCAAGACAAAGACAATTATATTATGGATTTGAAGCAAAACTTTTCTTCCAAATAGGTAACCTTGTGAATCATAGCAAACCTTGTGAAAACAACTGCCTAAATCACGTTAAATAGGATTTATGATATTATTCTGCAAAAATAGAGAAAATTTTTCTTATACTACTTTGTCTTATACTACTTCTACTACTTTTCTAAGTACTACTTTGATTCTTAGTTAAATGGGCCTATCTTTTTGAACAAAAATATCACATAATTTTGATTTAATTAGCAACTCTTTTGAGTTGTCATTTTCTGGTGCCTCATGTTTTTATTTGTTTGAGCTAACCTGTTACCTAAAATAGAACTTTATACAGATCAAAACTAATTGCAATAATATATATGTAATTGGAGTACAAAATATTATTGTATTAAATATACATGCATATTTATCTTTTCATATGAATATAATTTCCATATGTAGAATGGTAATCAGTTATTAAAACCATTCCTCTGAGTTAATTGAATATGCAATTAAATTTATGTATATATAAAGCATATTTTAGATCCTAGTAACACGAGGAAGAGCAACAGGGAGGCGAGTGCAGTTGAGAGGGAGCTCCTCTAAATAACGAACCCAGTGCTCAAGATACACAGACGACAAGTTATTATCATTGGAATGAACTTTCAAATGGCTCTATTTGCATTCATTTACGATCATGAATGATTATGAAGGCCCAAATCTGATCACTTAATATATTAATGCGTAATAAGTTCAAATTCAGTCATGCATAAGATAATGTAATAGTTAAAGAGATTTATGAGAATTTATTAGATTATAGTTATTAAATATCCCACACAAACATCTCTTGTGTCACATAAAATGAAATATATATATATATATATATATATATATATATATATATATATATATATATATATATATATATAAATCAAAGCCAGCTTGTGTACAAATAAATTATGAAGCTGATTAAAAATTTATTCTTACTGAAACATCAATTTAATATATTTGTGTTTCTTATACCATCAGAATGTCACACAAATGTATTTGAAAAGTATAAAAAATATAAAAATAGTTTTTTATTTAGAATTAATAATTAATTTTTAGAGTTACACGTTACAAAAATTTATTTTTCTTTGAATTAAAAAAATAATTTATGTTTTTCTTAAAAAAACACAAAACACACAAATTTGAAGCAATGTTGTTGATTTTCCTGATTTTTAATTCATAAAGATATTTTAAGAAGAAAACGAAATGTTTCAAAATGGTTGTTATGTGATAGCATCACATATATACACACACACATGCACGCACGCACGCACATATATATTATATACAACACACAGATACAAATACACATGTGTGTGTGTGTTGTAAATAATGCGGTGTAGAGAAGAGAAATTGATTTCTGATGGTTATTTCAGTATTTTCATGACAGCACTGTGCATTGAGATAAAGATTTAAAAGCATTTTTCCAGTTTCAGATACTAGGTGCAGCACGGAAAAAGATAATGAGACGATTTTGTTGAAAAAAAAATGAGAATGCGCTTCTGTTCAAAGTTGTTAAATATTTTAGAAGGAAAATTTTTTCCAAATAATACGATTTCTTGGAATAAAAGGTTCAGATTGTATTTTTGCATAAAATATTTATTGTGAAGCACTGTGAATTTCTCTTCAGTTACTTAGAAAGTAGCACGTGTTTACAGCTCTGATAAAATTGAGAGGTTTTTTTTACCTGGAAACAAGAAACATTCTTTCATTATTTATAAATAAGGAATTGCTAAAATCCTAAACTCCCACACGTATTTCTTTTAAATTTATTCTTTTTTACCTTAAAAGAACACAATATTGCTTAAGAGAAAAACTAAACATTAAATACATATATAGATTTAGAAACTTTTTTTTCAGACTTATAGAAATTCTTGAGTAAAGAAAAACATTTTAAAATGCGTTTTGACTTATAATAATTATTCTTCTAATGAGTATTCGTTTTGAGTTTGTATGTGTAGGACGATTTGCATTGCATTACAATTGTTGTTCTATTTTATTTTACATATACATATTCTAAGTCAATAATATTTGTATATATATATATATATATATATATATATATATATATATATGAATGTGTGTATATATATATATATATATATATATATATATATATATATATATATATATATATATATATATATATATATATATATATATATATATATATATATATATATATATATATATATATATATATATATATATATATATATATATATATATATATATATATATATATATATATATATATATATATATATATATATATATATATATATATATATATATATATATATATATATATATATATATATATATATATATATATATATATATATATATATATATATATATATATATATATATATATATATATATATTCATGTATAAGGAAGATTGATTTATAAAAACCTCACTTTTAATGTACTTAGTAAATATCTTCCGCAAAATGTGCAATGTAATGTGAATTGCAATGCACTACATTATTAATTGCGTTAAATAAAGTATTTATTAATTGAGTAATTAATTGCGTAAAAGTAAAATGCCAATATATGTTTAGTTTCTTAGGTGTCATTAAAGGCAATGGATGATCCAAATTGCTTCTTATATGACGCACTACATATTCTTGCTCTGTAAAATCAGCACATTTTCCATTAATCGAAGATGTCTAGACTGATAGTCAGTTTTATAATCCGTAAGTTCACCTAGGTAAAACTATAAATTCTCTTTTATTGATCTCATTTACACAGATAATAAAATTTATTTCATAGCGTGCGAAATGAAATGGAATAAAAATTCTGTCACCCCCTAAATGTTGACAATATTTTAATCATTTAAAATATTTTTACTTTCTAGTATTTAGGTTTATTCTATAATATAACTCGGGCACATCATGTAGTAAATAAGATTCTTATTTTATTTGACTGCTGAATTAGTGTCCGGAGTTGAAATGACAATACTCCCTGGAATGTAATGGATCTTATAAAAATGTTTGTCTTTGACTAATTTAGAATAAAAAATTCATTGAAAGTTCATTGCAGCGTAAATATATGATTCAGAACATTATGAATGGTGACATTAATTCTCTATAAAATTGATTATGATACAATATAATTATTGAATATAATATGAAATTCTGTCCGGAACATTTCTCGCTTAAACAACGATGGCGTGTGATTCTTTCCACGCATTTTAGAACTGTCATTCATGCGCAACTATTAGGAGTTGTGCAAAATATAACACTGGAATTCTACTTTTTAGAATTTCTCAACATAATTAAAAATAGATACTTACTATATATTTTTATTTCTGAAATTTTTGCTTAGTCCAATCAAGAATGTCTTTTTGACTTTTCCCACACTCTCCTGATCGGAAATGCATTCAAATGCTGATGAAGAAATACCTTCATTTAGAAATTAATGATATCGTAACTAAATATAATTTAATATTATTGAATACTTAGTTCAATTAGTTATTAGATGACTTATAAATGAGATTATTCAAGGTCAGAACAGTATTTTGAAAAATACCTTTTAAAGTCACAGATAAGTATGTTTGAAGTCCCGATTTGCTCCCATAAAACTAAGTACTTGATTTTTATTTGAAAGTCAAGCTTGCAAAATTCAGCGAGGGGTTGTCCTGTTAGTTTACAATATATTTGTCCATACATAGTACCAGAAGCTTACAAAATAACATTGTAATTTTTCTGAAATAGGAGGCATTTTAGGCTTATATGTTTCTGAAGGTATCTCATTTTATTAAAGTTGTATAATTAACGCAGGAAATCTGATTGGAAGAGTATATGGTATGAAACATTTAAGGCAATGAACAAAACTAGAGTGTATAGAAGAAAGCTACTTTTTCAATACTTGCTGAAACTAAGTAATTGTGATAAATTATTGAATATATTTTTACTGGTAAGTTTAGAAATCCCCTACTTGAAATGGGATATAGAGTGAATTCGAATACTTTTGTAGGGTTATGATAACTTAATTCAAAAAATACTTTTACATGTCAAAACAAAATTAAACCTCTATTCTAAAGAAATATTTACTTATATTTACTTGTAATTTTAAGTATTTAGATACATTAGACTATTATAAAATTTAGTATTGCACAGTTTACCAGGTTTTTCATACTTCTTTTAATTGGATTACCGCTTTCCCTTTGAAACTCATCATTAATATGACTATCTTTCAGAAATACAATTTTCTGACATAATCTTGGAAGTGATATTGCGTGATCTAGAAAATCTTCAACCAAAATAAAATTTTCTTCAAATTGTAAACTGATGCCTGATACATCATTATGTAAATTTCCCTTGTTTTGTACCTAAAAGATAAATGTTTTAATTTTAATTTTCTAATCCATCACAAATAAATTTTGTGGATCTCTTTCTGCTCTGTTTGACGCTCGTAGTTTCTCTGTGTCACCAACATAACCAGAAGAAAAATAAAGACTTTAAACGCTTAACGTCTCTTTTTACCTGTGAGTTTAAACTTTTATATGTATTTCTTTTCCTATAATTTCTTACTTGTTCTTGTCTAGTTGCAGCATTTTTCTTGTTAAAATGAATCACTTAATTATTTTCATTCTAAATCATAAAATTAACTTCATGTGAACCACCAATTAGCACAATGGATCAATAATTTTTATATGTTAGTATCATCTTCAATTTCACTGTTGGTTTTATCAGAAGCGTTCTTAAATTTATTCTTTGGTTCTAATGTATTTGATGGTGTCATGAGGTGAAGAAAACCTTTTCAAACCGACTTTTGAAGGCATCTAATTATTTCTTCCTGAGAACTATTTGATACTATCATGAAATAATATGTTTTCAATACGCTGTACAAAAGTTTACGCTTCGGACTATTTACCAGTTTTATTGATTTCCAAAGAAGAACTTGGCATATTTTTAACATTTTGGTGCGCAAGCTGAATTGAACTTAGAGTCTGACTAAGAAATAACTCCATGCACAATTTTCAAATGAAACGACATTGCACAAGCTTTTTGTACGATATGATTACTTAACTAAAGATCATTGCCACTGTGAAATACATTGACGTCTCAAATATAAATTACGTCCTTTAAATGATTTGCCACTTCTTTTGCACCTTTCTATTTTAGAATATTCACTTGCACTAATTTCGTCAAGTATAGATTTGATATTCAAATATAAATTTAAAATCATTATCTAGTTGCAACTGTATGTCTTCTAAATCGACTTACATCTTGAATTCATTGCTTAGAAATTAAGAGTTAGGCTTTATTTTACTTTCAGTAGTTTTGAACAGTTTGTATTTTTGTGTACATTTTACATCAGATAATAATATATAACTTTTGCTATTATCTAATACCTTTGTCTTAAAATATTTAGAGAAATGAAAGTTCAAAAGAGCCACTGTTATTTAAATTAATAAATTACAATATTATTATAAGTTTTATATTCTAAATCATCATTATGTTCTTCAAATTCTTATAAAAACATTTTTAATATTGCTTGAAAATACTAATTTTTTTAATTAAAATACCACTTCTCTACAAAACAATCGGAATGCATTACATTCCTATGTGTGAGTTTGGTATTTTATAAAATTTCCTAAAAAGAAGTGATAAATATTCAATTATTTATCTCATTTACCAAGTTTATGGGTAATTCTGAATAATAACCGGCTATTTTTATTGTTGTTGTTGATGTTATCTTGTGCCAGCTATGGTGGCAATATGGGTTAGCACTGCTCCACTTTTCTAACTGAACTGTAATTTGGCGTCGAGTCCGACTTCCTCAGTACGCACATGCGATAGGTAAGCGTTTATAGGCAATTATTCACAACTTATTCATACAAGGAAAAGACAAAGACAAGAAGAGAAAATGTACATCCCTGCCTAAACCGGGATTCAAACCCAGGACCTCCCGATCCGCAGCCCGGAGCGTTGATTGAAGATAGGGATGTGGACCACTAGACAGGATGGGTGGCAACCACCAGTTATTAGATATAACTACCATTTTAATCACTTTTATCTTAACAAATATAGTAAAAATTATTATGTATTATAATTTAAGTCATTCTAAAATAAATTGATGAATCTCACATCAGAAGGAATTATATACAATAAAATTTAATACTAAAAAATAGGAAATTGAGTGAAAATAAATCAAATTTGTTTAAAATAATAATGGATTGAAAAAGCATTGAAATGCGATATCTTGTTTGTCCATTAAATAAAAATAGACTGGAGCCTTATCAAAGATAAATTTCCTCTAAAAACTGAAAGAAACACGTTTCCTTATTTTTAAATAAATAAATAAACTGCAATTACTAAAAACTTATAACTCAAAGGAAACGCATTTATTTTTAATATGATGAAGATAAAATTTCGATTGTTTGACCATATTATTTTAGGGCGTGATAATATTTTAATTTTCGTGATTGTGAGAATTTCAAAAAATACACTTTAATGGCTAAAAAGTTGTTTTCATTTTTATTTTTAGCACTACAAACCTTTCGTTCATATTTAGTAATTTCTAAATTTTACATTATAAAATATTATTAATTAAAAAATATTTTTTAAATAGTGACGAATTATAATTTTAGTTATAGTTATCCATTACAACTTTATTTTACTAAAAATAACTCATTAATACAACAAAAATCTTCACCTGTGCATATGAACAACGAAACTTCATCAAATCGACAGGTATTCTCTGAATGCTCTTGTATTCTGTTCCTGTAGAGAGAAGGCGAAGTCTCTTAATGATGTCTGTTATTCCTTCGGAATTCCGATGATAGATTTCAGGAAAGAATTCCTTTTGCTGAAAGTGATCCATGGAATTCAGTCCTCCAATCAGAAGAAAAGGACGTGCTATATATATAATAAACTGTTATTGTGTGAAATTCCTCACTACAAGTTACGAATTATATATATATATATATATATATATATATATATATATATATATATATATATATATATATATATATATATATATATATATATATATATATATATATATATATATATATATATTAAGCAATAAATAAATGGAAATGATTTGACAGTAAATGTTTTCAAGAGAAACATAGAATTTATTTACTTACTTTATTGTATGCTTCTATAATAACAATAAGTTACTTATATATTGTTAGAGGCATCTACAGTGTACACACAATAATTAATTTATTAGTATGAATTTTTTTCCTTACTGAAAAAAATGCTTACTGGATAACATTAAATTTTTAAAAAACATATTAATGCTTTCTATAAGCAAATGGGAAGATGTCAAGTATAAAATTACAAGAAATTTTATTTTCAAGTTTAAATATGTTATGAATTTGCTTATAAAATGTTGTTGTTGTTTACTAATGACACTTGGACCAGCCAAGCTCGCTATGCTATGTGAATTAAGTCGATAGGGAGCGTCTTTCGTTTTAAACAGAGCACCATGAAGGTGAAAGTACGACTTTGCTCTACACACATGCCATAGGTACCCGTTTATAGGGTAGGCAACCATTCACATCTCATTCATACAAGGAAAGGACAAAGACAGGATAGATAGAGAGAGAAAGTACATGCCCGAACCGGGATTCGAATCCAGGACCTCCTTATCCGTAGTCAGGCACGCTGAGCACTAGACAAGTTGGTCGGCTATAAAATGTTAATTGTTTTAAATAAGAATCATGTTATTTGTAACAGAAGTAGTAATATTTGAATGATAAAATGAAAACTTTCAGAGTGAAAAATATGCCTGTAAACAAATAAGCCATTTGGTACTTGAATTGTTAAGATTAGCTAGTCAAATTTTTTACCAATCAACATCTTTGTTTTCTATGCAATACATTCTTTCAGTAAAATAGGGGTCGTTTCTTAGAATGTAGTTGAAGTTTATTAAAACAATTAGAGGTATAAAATATGCCTTAATGTTTTATTCAATTTTAATAAATTAAAACTTATACATATCAAATATTATTTACGGAAGTTTCAATTTTTAAAATTTAAAAGTTCATTTCACTTCATATACATCTATAGATTTAAGCAAAATCTTCCCAATTTCCTTTAACATTGATATAAAGAAAACTCTTTTTCTATAATCAATAATTTTGAGTACAATACTTTTTATATTAACACAGTAAGGAATGTATATTTCTTTGAAAATAATAAATTATTTGTCTTCAGTTAGTTTATAATTAATAATATCTTTTATACGAATGAAAAACAAATATCCCATTATAAAAAAACAATTTGGTTTTGTTAATCAATCGACGGTAATTTTTTGCTGAAGAGGTACAGTTCGATTTGGATAAGGCTGTTAAACTGTCTTGTGAAGCGCTACAAAGAACCACACAAGAGGGAACCCACATTTTGCTGAGCTGAAGATTAGAGGTGAATGAATTTATATAATTGCCAGCATTACTGAACAAAACAGATTTGATGAATGCAAGTTGCATTACAATCTTTTTCAAGAACTTCTTTAAGGAATTTCTTTTTGTAGAAATAATAGTTTTTAGTGACGATGATAAAATGAAATTCACAAGAAAAACCTTTCCTCAAATGCTTTTTAAAGTTATTTACGATAGTAAAATCTACCATACGTCGTATAATACACAAAACTATTATAATAAGTTTTCCAAGCAAAAATTTCAGAACTTTTTGTACGCTTTTTTTAACAATAATGAAAACACACACACACATACATTACATATATATATATATATATATATATATATATATATATATATATATATATATATATATATATATATATATATATATATATATATATATATATATATATTCATATATATATACATACATTCATATATATATATATATATACATATATATATATATATATTCATATATATATACATACATTCATATATATATATATATATATATATATATATATATATATATATATATATATATATATATATATATATATATATATATATATATATATATATATATATATATATATATATATTTTTTAATTGAAAATGAATTTCCTATTGATATTTAATGTTATTCTTGGAAAGAAATTCTTTACAATATTAAACTGAATTCCAACCTTATAGTACCACTTTCTCTTCATAGTTCTTGAAGCTTTCATTTTTCCTTACTCAAGAACCATTTATTTCTTTTCAAATATTATGCGTGTGTCAAATTTTATGGTTCAGTCTGAATTCTTCTTAGAGTGCATACATTTTCTCAATGGCTGGGGGTGTAAAAACATGAATACTAAACTTTAATTGATTTTACACTATTCTTAGACAGTCATTTTGCACATCCAAAATTACGTTTGTATGTTAAAATGTTTTGGGTTAGTTATGATTAATTTTTTCAAAATATACAAAATTAAATAAAATTCAAATTGATATTTTCATTCTCTAACATTTGTACTCATTGAACTGTGTAATATGCGTATTTCTTATGAAGTGTGTTCTACTATAACTTGTTTTTAAGTGTCTAAAAATAAATTTAAAATAATTAACTATGCATTCAAAATAATGAAAATTAAAATTATTTTATCAATAAAAACATTTCAATTGAATTTTAAAATATTTCGTGAGTAGATATTTATTTCCAACTATGTATTAAAAGATACTATAGATTTGATTGAAAAACATATAAAAATGAACATTTATATTATAAATGTATATTAAATTGGAATATGGTATGATGTGTAACTAATTTCACAGACTAATCGACAATTTTTGATTAAAGGAAATCTAAACTTATTCAGGAGATTAAGCAGAGATGCCCATTTTGTGGTAAATGTATTTTTTTATAGATTAGTGGTGATTCCTTGTCATTTGAAGCTAGATGAAGCTAGATTTATTTGTCTTTATGTTTGCTCTTGTTATATTTAAAAGTTGGTTAATAATTTTAATGTTATTGTAACATTTAAGTTTTAATATTTAGAGTCGCAATATTTTCATTAGTTAACTAACTTTGCAACCAAGGAGCTCATAGAAATACAGAATTTTATATTTTTAAATCTTTATTTTTTATAAAAGTTGAAAAGTTCCTCATTAAATATTTGTAAGTGACTTCTCTAATTGATAATAAAACAATTATTTCATTAACATGATTGCGTTACGTGTTTAACCTGTGCAAATATTCCTATATATTGATGAAATGAATATTTGTGATTAATTATATTTTTAAACAAGTATATTGTTACTATCACTTCTAGTTTACGAATTAAATAGTCAATTTTATCAGTTTTATTTTACTTTTAATTACAATCATGTTAAAATAATTATCCTATTTTACAAATAACTACCCTATTTTACATGAATTAATAAATATAAATCAAAATGATTTACTTTCAAATTGTCTTACAGTAATTTTCAAATTAATTTTTGAATCAAACAAACATTTTTCAATTAAATTTGTATTAAAGTACTATGTTCAATCATACAAAACAAAAGTTATCAAGAAAGTATGTAAATTCTCTGGAACATTTCCAGGCATTAATGTTCACCGAGTTGTAAAATTTACCTAAGAAAGCTTTCATTGCTTAATTATATTATGTATGAACGGCGTTGGAAAATAATTCTAGAAGAAAGTTAATAGAAATAATCTTTTCCTTTAGGAAATACTTCATTATTAAATTATAGTATTTGTTCTCATGATTTTACTCTACAAAAAGATTTACATTTCTAATCAGAAGATTTAAGCAGAGCTGCTTCTTTTCTTCATTGCAAAAGTGTTATTCAATTCAGATTAAATTTTTTTCCTCCAACGTCACAAGAGGCACTGAGTAATTGTTTAAATTCCTCATATTAAAGTGAGCATCTGTATTATAACGTGACTAAAATGCCAAATCTGTTAAAAAATATTAATTAATTAAAAATATTGGATAAATGAAAAATATTTTAGTTGGTTGTTTGTTAGTTTGAATGAAATGCAAATACCAGTCTACAATCAAACTATCCCCCCCCCCAAAAAAAAATGAAAAATGTTCAGAAATTTTTATTTCTTTAAATTCTGTATAATTTAAATTGCGAATGTCCTCACCATGAAAATCACAGCTGCAAAATCGTGACCTATTTTTCATGATACGATACAGATTGATAACAAGTGCATAAAACTAAAATAGTACAGAAAAATAAGTTATCAGTGAGAAATATTCAAAATATATACTTAGGATCTTGAATATACTAATATTTACTCACTAAAATATATCCTGATCCATAATGCGTATTGTTTATCACAAGAAAAATTGCAAAAACGTGGCATTAAACTGAATGAATAAAAAATAATTTTAATGTTTACATTTTAAATTTTACTTCCAAAAAATTTATTCCCAGCTGTTCATATGCAAAAAATTTTCAAAATTTGGTTCTTCAGTATCCGAATTAAAAGGGTTGGCCAGCCCTGATCTGATAAATCATTGATATAATCCAGGATTAATAGATTGTCACGCTCATCTTTTAACTGTATTACCTTATTATCTAGTGATATAACCTTAGTATCCTTGAATAAACTTTCATTTTAAATATATTTTAATCAATTTCCTGGCCTTTTTAATCCATCTGAGAAACTATAGCAGAAATAAGTTTTTTTTAAGTGTGTTAAGTGCATGTAATCGTCTTACCGATAGCATTTCTTCGATGCTGAAAGATAACTTTTAAGTACACTGTAGAGTTTTTTTTTTTGGAAACTACAGAACATAGTTATATGATTGGATATTTAAAACACATATATTTATGGATAGAATGTATTGGGCAGGCAATAACAATTGGTGTTTTCTCTTAGAATACCATTACAATTGGGCTCATTCAATGATATGGAATTCTGCTAATATTCATACAAGAGTAGCTGCTTCCATGAACTACAGGACAATTATGAATAACTGAAATTGATTGATACACTAATTAGAATAATGACGAATCAGGAAAAATGAAATTATTAAAATTTATGATATTCTAGTGCGACATCACAGAATGTGATTCTTCATTCCATGAATGGTATTCAAGGGACTCAATCAACTCCCTTGAATACCACTACATTTTTTTCAAACTTAATTTTTGCAAAACGTTATATAAGAGATAAAATACATTTGCTGGGACCAAAAAAGTTTCAAAATTTTTCCTGAACATCTCATATAAGTGCAATTTTTTAAGGAAGCAAATATGAGTAATAGCAAATATAATGTCAATCTACAAGTATATACTGTCTAACGTCAATCGCTTGGAAATTATTACACATAATATGCATACATTCATGTAGGCTTCACAGATGTCTTTTGAACAATATAGGTGTGTTCTTATGCAGTAATTGAACATATTACACACACACACACATATATATATAATGAAGACGGAATTTTATATACAAACAATAAAGAAATCATGGTCTTTGCTCCTTACAAAAATCGATACAATGCATATAGTATGGAATCAAACGAAAACGGCTTGATGAACTCATAGTATCGTTCAAAAGGACAATCTGTTCAAGAGGAAGCACAACAAGCAAATACTTCTTAGTATGTTATGTGCCTTCCTATTACAGCAATGCTAACCTCTTTCCGTCTCTCTATCTATTCAGCATCAGATTGTACAAAAATGTTTAAGCTAAGATTGTCTATTCCATTATCAACATGTGTATCAATTGTTAGTGGTATCGCAGAGGATGTAATTGCGCCACAATGTGTTTCCTCAAAGCCTCCTGTACATCTTCTGCGAGATTTAAATCAAAAGAATAAGCTGGGATGTCCAATCGAGTGACATCTTTCCTTCCAGCAGGAGACAGGCGAGGTCGTGTCTCGACACCCATAAAAACGAAGTCCGCTCCGACAGTCCAAGGCAGAAGACGCCTAAGGTGAAGGATCACCTCTTCACAAGAGAGATGTCCGGTACGAGAATCTCTGCAGAAAGCGTGAAGAATAATTACCCATATGACAACTCCAGGACTACCATAACAGTTTTTTTTCAGTATGATGAATCATGCCACTTCAAAGCCACAAGCGATTCTCCGTATGAGAATCACTTGGGACTTTGAAGTGATTCTCATTAAGACCCGATTTCACTGATGAAACATCCAGTTTTTGTGCTCATAGAACCATTTTAAACAATGAGCTGATGAGCTAATTTGTGTTCAAAACAGCGAGTGAATATTGCAACTATGTGAAAGCTTCTGATATTGTAGATAAAGAGACTTCTTGTTTCGTTGATATACATAGTTGGTGAGAAATAAAGTTCTTTGATTGGTTTCAGTTTTTTTTCACCTACAAGATTTATTAGTTATTCAATGTACTTGTTTTTTTAGGTTGGTCTCCCACAGCCTTTCGAACATTGTACCTATGATTCATTGCTAGACTGGTATTTTCAGTTGCACTGTTTACACTACGGCTCTTTAAGATCATTCTTCCGTGTATGAAGTCGCCAAAAGAAATCTCTTTTGGCTACATTTTATGAAAAAACTCACTTTCAGAGAATTAATTGCATCGCGATTCTTTTATTACATTGCTGAGCAGGGCTCTCCAACCACACACGTTTCCCATATGCTCACGTGTCCTGCGACGTTTTTTTTTTCCCAGATATTTTTATACGCATAATCTTTCTATTAAACTGCGTTATGAGTATAGTGATCACAAAAACCTCTTTTCATTACACACGAATTTATTTTGTTTCGTAGAGTGAGGATTGTGAAAATAAGTCTTATCATTGAAGGACTTGCACAAGATCTTTTAAAAAATAATTTATATAATATGCTTTGATAGGATACAAAAAAGTCTTTTAAGCATCATATTTGAGATTTTAGAAGATAAAAATGCACACACACAACGCATACGCAATGATATTTTTTATCTTTTAAAATTAATTGTCCTTATGTTCATAAATTTTGAACATGTGGCCAATGTGGTAAAATGGAAAAGACTTACAAATCTGTAATTTAATATTCCGTAATTTTTGGAACAAATACAAAAAATTAAAATATTTTGATGAAATTAAGGAGTTATTCAAACTGGTAATATTTTCTGAAGAGTAACTCAGTTTAATGATTTATAATTAACATTTTAATTTAGGGTATTTGATTTATTATGAACAACAATTCGATGGAAATTATACTTTCATAAGAAAGTATTAACTTTTTGTTAATAAGTATTCCAATCAAAGTTAAAAAATATCCTCAATTGAAACTAGAAAATTATTAACATGAATGAAGAATATTTTTATTTTGAAATAAATAATGATTCTTGACTTTCACAGATAAAAAACTAATATATGAATATTTAAGTTTTTACGCAAAGTGAAACGAGAGTAAAAATAAATCAAACATAAATGTGTACAGTTTACTTAATCGCGATATATTTTAAGCGTGTTGGATATTTTTAATACAAAATATATTGTATAGTTTTGTATACAATAATTTTTCATTTTATTCTAGAAAAGTTACTCCAAGCAAAAAAATAATTGAAATAAAAATAAAAAAAACTTTTATTAAGATTACTATACTTTAACAAAACATCAAGAATAAAATTTTATAACTTAGATAGAGTAGTTTAACTCAAGTTAAGTATTAATAGTTTAGCTGGAAATTTCCATTTTTTAACTTAAACTGAAAATGCCAACAGCACCTAAATTGCTTTTCTGATAAATTAAATTATTATTTTATTAATTTCACATTTCTATAATAGTTTACAATACTTTTAACAACATCTTTCAAATGATCTTTCCAGTGAGAAATAAAAAATTGTTCTCTTTTTATAAAAATAAATTTATTTTTATATCTGAGAGGATAATTCTTTTTTATATTCTTGTAATACATTTAAGCACTATGGAACTATTTTAATATTGGTAAAATATGGTTACCATTCTGATAATCAAGATATTTTTAATAAAATTGATTTTAAAAAATATATATATACATATATATACATAAATGATTCGCGTTATTTCATTTAAACTTACTTTTTTTAAAAAAAGGAGAATTCTATATAAATTTTCTATGTTTTTTCTCTGTGAGCTTAAAGCAAACACACACACACACACACACACACACACACACACACACACACACACACACACACACACACACACACACACACACACACACACACACACACACACACACACACACACACACACACACACACACATATATATAAATGTTGTTACTTATGATACTTCGACATGGCAAGCTCGCTATGCTGTTTGCCATGCGAGTTTAAGTCAGTAGGGTGCGTCTTTCGTTTAACCAGAGCACCACGATAATGAAAGTATGACTTTGCTCTAAAATCTTCCGACAGATGGTACCACTAGAGAATCCATTCCCTCAATTTCGACAGTCATCTTAAAAAGGAGGGAATTTTTTCCAGACCATTACACCCCTGCTGACTGCTCAACGACCAAACACAGGACTTTCGATTCCGCAGATTTAATGAGCACTGTATACATATATACATACATACATATATATATATATATATATATATATATATATATATATATATATATATATATATGACAAAAGGGCAGAACACTGAAAATGCGGAAGGCTAACTATATATGGTTGACTTGTAATTTTATTTGTTTTTTTTTAAGAATATTCATTTTGTTATTTATATTTTGTTATTATTTTTGCAAGAAATAATAATGTGGTATTAATTTGGGCTTTAAGAAATAAATGTTTGGTTTTATTTTTATTAAAAAAAACATACTTTTTAAATTTGATACCTAACCAATTTCCTAGCCATCTTCCCCTAACCCCAATATTTACGTAAAGATAGCCTCGTTTAGCGCTGTTTCGCATTACGCTCTACTTTGATGGAACGTATACCCCGCGTTAAGCAGGGTCTTACTGTATATATATATATATATATATATATATATATATATATATATATATATATATATATATATATATATATATATATATATATATATATATATATATATATATATATATATATATATATATATATATATATACATGTGTGTATGAGCGTGTGTTATACACCAATACACATTAACTAAATTTTTCATTTCTCATAATACTTAATAAAATTTGGTCTAAGAATATGCAACAGAAAAAAATAATTAAGATTTTAACATTGTTCTTTTAAATTGATTATCTTTTATTGTGATTATAGTATGTTTTTTCTTAAACTTAAATCTTTCCCTCAACGGGGTATTATGTTATGATTCATTTAAAATAAATTTTTTTTTAAATATTATGTAATTCCACTGCTGCTAATCTTCTGAAAATTTCTTCTGTCAATAGTATGAGGTGTTACCGAAGGTACTTGTGCTCATCTTTTGATTTTGTAACTGCTAGTCCTAAATCAGAGCTCAAATATCTTAGTTTGATTTAGGGTAGTGGCTGATTGATTAGCGCTCCTCACTCCTGGGCTGTTGTTCCCGGGTTTGAATGCCGGTTCGGGCAGGGATGTTTTATCTCTCTGTATTTTACTACCTTTTCTTCAGATATAATGAATGAATGAGACCCACCATAGAAGTGGGTTTATGTAGGAATGGCGTGGGTAATGCCTCTCGTCTCAGTGATTTGGTTCACAGGTGCCCACCGGGTATGGATAATGAGTCGCAGTTTCCGGCCTTGTTGTGGTGAAGGGTTAGTCAACCACTTCCCACCGTCATTAAAAAATAATTTATATGCCATCAGTTGTTTCTCAGCAGTTCGTCGTTAATCTCGGATTTATAATCGTATCGTTATTCACTGTATGGATACATAATATTCAGCAGTTTATTGATTACCTATCTGTAAAGATAATTCATTTCAGTAATTTCAATTCACTAATTTTCTTGTATTGTCAGCCGATAGTTTATATTTATATATTTGGATCCTACTTAATTGAAAATTTTCCATTTTTCTAACTGATAAATTTTTGTACCACTACTAACTATTTCTGATATGCTTCAAAATGATTCATATTCACACTAGCCTCTTTCTTACCTATTAGGCTTGATGTACGCTACATTAACTTCAAAACAAGATGCGATCAAATGGATGTGGGTCAACTTATGAATATGATATAAAATATCACGAAATTTATAAATTGAAAATTATTAAACTTGATAATGAGAATAGAGTTCTTTTAGAAAATTTAAAAATGGATAAAGTAAAACACTTGTGTTAAATAGTTTTATCAATATTATATCTGTTACAGACCAAATTTAATTCAAAATAAATGATCACATAGTAATTAAAAAGAAAATTGTGCATTTTATTCGTGTGTGATGCAAACATCTTACTTAAATATCATTTCCTTAACCAAGTACTTAATTAAAACCAATATACAAAACTCATTATATTCCTCGCTATGTTTACGCAATATTTATTTTGAGCATACAATTGAATAATTAACTATCTTATTGACATAGAAAATTGCCTTATATATTACAGATATTGTTCTTACATAGCTTAGATTCTGTTCGTTCTGGTTTTATTTATTTGATATTTGTAAAAGTACTCAATATGATAAATTAGTTATTTATTTGCATTTTTGTGTAGCCAGTACAATATTTTAAAGTAAGACATCATTGTGTTATCACTTTATGTAGTATATATTAAAAGATTTGTTGAAAATATTCAAAAGAAAAGGTTTTATCGATAACAGATTTCATGCAAAAATGTTTGGTAAAAAATTTCTGATCTTCTTTCCATTTGCAAATCCAAGAATAAATGATGTTTAAATTTTGATGAATTTTACTGTAATAATTATAGATGCTTTTTGCACTTAGTAAAAGGGAATATTATGATCAGAGTAATCCCCAATTTGGTGATTATTTTTCAGCCATGATGTGGATGACGTAGGTTTTAAAATTTGGTTAGCAACATTGGGCACCAAATGCTTCCTTCTGAATCGGAGCAACCATATAAGAAATACGGGATCTCAAAATGACGGCACATTAAAACACCTAAACCTAACTTTATGTATTGATATAGTAATTGCATTAAGATTATTTATGAAATATTTTATTTTTTAAAGTATTTTTAAGCAAATGGTGAAGAAAATATGCTACAAGACAAGAAATTATGTAATGCAGTTATAAAATATTGAATTTACTTATTTTAAACTACGTTTTACAGCCTTTATTTAAAAATAAATAAAATAATATACTTGCGAAGCGATGTGTATGAACACACACACATATGTTTATAACTAAATACATGTTTCATAAAATGATTTTAGTAAATTAATAAATATTAGATAAAATTATGCAAATTATTAAAAAATGTTAAATTATATTTTTTAAAAGTCCATATAAGGAATTTTTTTAATAAACAAAAGATAATACGTATCATCCATCGAATATTTTCACGAAAAAAATTCAGGCTTCTTATTTATGCGATTTAGTTCCGCATTATTTACATTCATCTGAACACTTGCTATTCGGTAAGCTTGAATTTACTAAACAAAATTTTCCATGATTAAATTTAAAATTAAAAATGCAAAGGACACACAAATTGAAGTTATAAATTTAGTTTTATTTTCAAGATTCATTTCCTTGAAATCAAGATGTCATATACTTTATTTATGTACACTTTAGACTTAAAAATCTAGACATATATGATACCTACTACTTATTTTTTTTGCAACTCTAACAATTTTAGAAGAACAAAGAAATCAAGTTGGTCCTTAAAAAACCCAACTACAAAATTAAAATGCAAATATATAAAAATATGTAATGTAAATAATTTATACACCATATTTATATATCACATGACACGTACCAAGCGTTGAAGTGCCACCTAGTGATGAACTTACTTCATTTTAAGGCATATGACGCCAATATCAACCTACATTTGGCAATTAATTGCTTTTGGTGAATATATTTCGCAACTCTAAAAAATCTCCAAATTTAACCACATTTGTATGTTTTTTTGTTTTTGGAGAGCTGTAATCCTAATATTTATTATAGCCTCACAAAATTTAAGACCAACATTTTTATGCAGTATGTTTCTTTGATAAAACATTGATTTGTAAAGAAAAAACTTGTTCTTCAGTTAAACTTTTCATGTTAACTTTTCTTTTCACGTCAGCAAACTTAAAAATATGCATGGATCTGAACAGAATTCAAATATGATTAAGAAATTTGGAATGCAAATGTAGTTCAAGGGCTCAAGTATATGGGAGATGGAATAACAACGAAGATTTTTGTGTTTACGTCCTATTCAAGCAGAAATTAATAAGGCGGATCCATAAGTTGATGAACATATTGAATGTCGAGTGCACGATATTACATGTCCTACGCTACTGACGTTAATCCAACAAATTACAACGATCCTGGTGTTAGCCATTGGTATTATACTAATATCAATGACATGTAAACGATCTTCAATGTGGTTTTCAACTTTTTAAAAACGAATCGCTTCGCAAGTCATACAGGTCATATGAATAAATTTATAATTACACGTCTGATCATTAGTAAAAGTATCGAAACAGTTTTCTCCAAGCTCAATTGTTGGGATACGAGAAACACGCCTTAGCATGGTATGCATTCAACAATAAAAAATGACTGATCAACGTTACTAGCTGCTCCTGTTTTAATGGAGATCACATAATTAAGCAAAAAGATTTCAATGGTTCAAATGAATGGACCGGCTGGAATATTGGATGCGACACAATAGTAGTTTTTTGCAGTTAAAGCTAAAAGCTCTGAGAAGGTGCAGTCTCTTCTGAACGATCAAAATACCTTGGGTATCTTCGCTGTGTCAACGTCTAAGAAAAATTTCTCAATCAGGAAAGCATAGTATTTAAAGCCAGAGGAGAATCTATTAAAAGTTCGAGGATATTTATGTATATTTTTTTGATTTTTAGTAACATCGTAAGATAGTTTTCACGTTATTTATTGGATTTTTTAAAATTGGTTTGTTAATTTTGCTGATTGGGCTTATTTTAGATGAATGCTCCGTAGATGTTGGTACTGACAATTCTTATAGAATGTGTTCCCTGAAATGATGACAACTAAATTGGACTTTATTCGTTCCTTTCCACTATTATAATCTCTTTTCATAATTAAATAATACACACAAATAAACAAAAAAAGCATTTTACATTTTTTTGAAATTAAAATATTTATAATATACTTTATTATTTATCTAACTTGCATTGAAATTTATATTAGATTTTACATGCTTTGTCAATAATTTCTATCTAATGGGTGAATAAGTTTCCTGAATTAAGTTGCACTTTGACTAAAATGTGAGCCAAGTTATGTTACGGAAGATAGCGCATAACTTAAAAAATTACTGTTCTAAAATATTTAAAAACTTCCAAACCTCACTTACGAACTTAGATGATTATATAATTTATCCACAATTAATCTGCCTTTATAAATCAATCACCACTGGCGTGGATTTTATTTGATTCTCCTTAATCCTAAATTACAGATTGACAAATTAATTAGGGTTACAAATATCTAGCTATTTACAGTACTCATTAATTTCTGCAAAGTTACTCAGTGGAGAGGTGTTCTTTGGTAATACCATTACCCAATATTTGTGTACAAATAATATTAACATGTACTCCAGCTGCATGATTCCTTATTTAGAGTTTCAATGAATTGTGCAGATGTATTTCCTTAGACAGACAGCTTAAGGATAGCCAAAAATAATACCGAGAGCATAATTTTGGTTATCGCTTACAAATGCATAAGTTTCTCAGTACATCTATATGCCTTGTCTTTCCGAGTAAAATATTTTGAAAAATTTTGTATCATCAAATTCTGATGGATAGAATTGTGTCTTAGATTACAAAATATCTTGAGACTTACTTTGATGTATCATAAAGATTATTTTAAGAGTGTTCTAATAAACTTGATGATTTAAAAACAGGAATAATAATAAAAATAATTTTTCAATATAATTCTTTTATCATTAAAATTTTTTTTTTCTAAAATCATGTTATCTTTATGTTTTTATTGATAAATGTCTTTAAATTATAAATAATATAAGACCGTTCTATTAAAAACACCGTCTTATTATATTCCTTAAGGATATAAAACAGATTTAAGAACTTTTTTTAAATAAAATAATTCAGATAATAGATTCTAATAGACTCAATCTGTAAGATATTGTATATATGTACAATTTGTAAGATATAATATTTCATCTGTTTTACAAAGTATAAATTATAAAACACAATTGTTTTTAAAAAATATTCTTTATTTAAACCGTTTTAATAAAAAACATTGAGAAAAATCAAAGTGCTTAATTTTGACGAAAGCTAATTGCACACTATTAATTAATTATCATAAATTATGATGTAATTAACAGAAGTAATTACAGTCTTGGATTTATAAATTTTATAAATTCTCCAAGAATGCAAACATTGATGGATTTTCCATCGAGTCATTAAAAATGTTTGAATTTGTTATGAATATGCGTTTTAGTGCCTAAAATACAAATAAATCTTCGATAATGTATCACTGATTTAATAAAACAGTGATACTGAAATATCACTGATTAAATGAAGCAGAGATACGGAAGTATCAGTGATTAAATGAAGCAGACATATGGAAGTATCACTGATTTAAAGAATGAACATAGTAAGCTTTTTTAGATCTGCTCTACTTAACGTTTTAATAAGATTTCTGTAAAAGTATGAAATATTACCAAAGCTTTTTTTATCAATTCACAATATATATATATATATATATATATATATATATATATATATATATATATATATATATATATATATATATATATATATATATATATATATATATATATATATATATATATATACACACACACACACACACACACACACACACACACACACACACACACACACACACACACACACACACACACACACACACACACATATTACTTCAGTACTATTCATCATATGTTAAAAAAACCTCTCATTGAATCGACAGTTATCAGCAAAATCAGAAAGGACGTTATTTTGTAAATATGAATAATCAATGTAATATATAATTTCGCTAGGATTTATATATTTCACATTCACTTGCATGTTTATTTATGTAAATATATTAAGAATGTATAACGAATAAAGTGATTATAATAAGTAAATGTGAGATTAATTAAGTTATATAAATAACTAAATTTATCTTTAAGAATATAATTTTTAATAAACTGACTGTTGATTGATAATGTGTTTTGTAATTTCTTCCATACTAGCAGAAATTTTAATTTCTTTAAAAAAAACATAAAATTTACGAAATTAAATTTTTTTATAAAATTATTACATGATAATTTTCTCCTATTAAAATTATCTATATTTTTCTGTATAATTTTGTTCCTTTCAGCAGGAATTAAATTTATTTTTAATATTTCATGTAAAAAGAAATAAAATTCATTAAAAAAATTTTTTAACTATTACATGTATTTTCAAGTAGAATGGTGATTTTCTCGCCGTTAAAAATTATTGCTTTCTCCGGTTCGCTGGAAGTTGCTATCTATTGATTTTATAAAAATAATAATTGTTAAAATGCAATCTTACCGAAAGTTACAAAAATACACCATTTGATTTCTTGGTATCCAAATGAAAATAAAATTAATTTAAATTTACAAGAGTAATAGTAAACATAATTAAAAATAATGTAACTATAGTATGTATCTCAATGACTACAAATAACATGAGTACACTCATCGTTTTGTTATTGATATTATTTTTCGCAACACATTGTTCTTAAATTATAATATTTTTACTTATAAAGTCGATGGCTAATATGCTTATTGCTTTAATAAGCATTTCAGCAATCAGCGTTATAAGTAATAAATATTATACTTTTTAAAATAATTTTTTAATATTAAATAACTAATCATATATTTAAATTTATACGCTAGGTATAATTCAATTAATTAAATTTTTATAGAGTACTCGCATTCATTGAAAAACTATAAACATAAATAATTTATTTTGATAAATCTTCTATTTTATGATATTGAAATTGTTATCCTTTTATCAAATAGACGGGTAGAAATATAAAATAAGCACTTTATTTTTTTTACAAATACTGAATCGAATTGAGAATAACTGTTTTTTTTAAGGAAAAGTTTGCATTTTATCCACTAATAGTTTTCATTGTTAATGATTACAAAGAATTTAATTAAATTTTATTTTGTTTGTTTTATTCTAGGTTTTTTAAGTTATATTATGGTAGTTTTTTCTTCTTTTTTATAAATGATAGAGAAAGACATTTCAACGTGAAAACTCAGTTAAAATTAAATGCTAAGTAACAATATAATTAAATATGATTAATGTGACAGATTTATCATTTTATTTTTAGAAGATTTGTCATTTTATACACAAATGCTTATGATTTAAGTAACGTGAGTGTGTACTTTATCATTTTCAACTAAAATGCATTTATTTTTGGATTTCCAAATGTATTTATTTTTGCACAGTTTGTTTTCTAGACTTTTAGCCTGGTTTTAAGTAAAAAAATAAACTTATTAATCAATATATTTTTACATTCAGAATTTAATAGAAGTATAAAACAAAGTCACCAACCACACAGAAATTTTTTCGTCCATAACTTTACGTTTAAATTATCTTAAATAAATAAGTTTCATCACTTAGCTTTGAATAAATATAAGCACTTGGTGGCTAAATTTTGAAAATGATAACGATGATATAATTAAAAAAGCAATGACAAAAGAGCATATTTTTATTCAAATCATAAGCAAGGCTGAATATAAGGCAAGTAAAAGTGATAAAAATTGCTAGTTTCTTTTTATAAAACATTTTGCTCGAAGATTCTACAGTTGTTGAAGTAGAAATGTGAAAACTCGGGTGGGAACATTATGTATTATGTTAAAAGACTGGTGAATTTGCTGGCTAAGCAAATGCACAGCGGGGGTATATTAGGAACATTTGAGCTATATAGGTATTGAGTTTTATCGTGTTTGAATGTAAAGTCAGATTAACATTACTAGGAAAAACAACCAGCAGATTGATATCATTAAAACATTATTAAACTGTAATGTACTGAAGCTGACTCCAAACCACATTTTCCATCATTCAAAAAACAACACTCACAATGGAAATAAAATAATTATTTTGTATTTCTGCGAAATGCTTGTTTTCTCAAATTGCAGATTTTTTTATATGAATGCAGTCATTAATCATTTCAATGTTTATGACGAATTCTTCATTTGGATGTTAAATTAGGAAAAAAACACCTATAAATCCAAAGTAAGTGACCCGACAGGCATGCAAGCATCAGTTGCTCAACAGAGATTGGGGTCGGACTGATTATTTGAAGAGATATATCCATCCACTAGACCATGGTCAGCCCCTCCAAATACTAAATTTTGATATAATATAGACTGTAGTTCATTATGGCATAGATAATGAGGAGTTGAGTAGTTTCAGACCCTGTCGTAATAATTCGAGATTGCCAGCCATTTTAATGTAATTTGAATCTTACTCCATACATAAATTATTTGAAGGAATTATTATTATCAACATTTTTTTAATATTCAAGGGAGTTATTACTCTTAATGACAAGTTAATTTTACTGCGCGTCTCCCATTGGCCTAAGCCTTTTCACTCAGAACTGTGATTAGAAACATTCAATATTTAGTATCTGCTAGATTGATTTAAAGCATGCGAAAAGTAATCGCAATTAAGTTTTAGGAATTTTCAAATTGCATCGATATCAGAATTTTATTAAGAATTTAAAGGGTCCAGTTGATAGACTCTGAGTAAAATTAAATTCATATTTTTAGTAGTGTTGAATTAAAAGTTAATTTAATATTCTACTATAGTTAAAATTAATCTTGATATTTAAGCAATGAAAACATTCCTCTTTTGAGAATTTCAAAATACTGAAGACAAAAATAAAACATATATAGGAATGGAATATTGCTTACAAAATTAATGTTCATATTATTTAGAAACGTCATTGTTAGTGCCCGTTTAAAAAGAACCTCGATTTCAAAGAGAGCAAACTTCACTTCTTTCTGAAAGCAGCATATCGAAATTTCATTAGTAGGAATCATAAACCACTATCTTAGTCTAAATGACATCACTAGGACACTTTTCTAGAAGGGTGATAGCATTGTCTCCGACGAATAGTACCCCAGCAAACACAAACTGCCTGCAAAAATCCGGGCCGCTGCTGGCCAAGCCGGTTTCCTGTTGGCCATGGCAAGCCGCTGATGGTTGTTTGATGGCCCAGCTCCGGCCATTACGGCCACGGATGAGTGCTGGCCAAAATAAACCGGGCCGGTGCTGGATGATAAGTAGTGGGCCAACAGATTCTGGCCATTGTTGGCCCTGAAGCTGTTGGCCAGCAAAATTAAGACAATTAGTTGTAGCGCTATTTTTTATTTTATCGTCAAAGACTATTTTTTCCAAATAACTGTTTTTTTGTGATGTTAATTAATTTTCCTTTAACTTCTTACTTTTTAAACCCTTTAAAAACAATTTTTCAGAAAGAAATCTAATTTTCACATTTATTGTGTATACCGCGTGACAGTATGACGTCAGATACTGCGAAATGCTTCAGTCAATGGGACGAGGGGTTGTCTTTAATGTAGACTGGAGCGCCTGTGCTTATGCACATATCTCCTATATAGCTAATTATTATATAAATGTTCCTAATAATGTTTATCGAATATTTATTTAATAATTTTCCTAAAGCTGGGAGAGGGGCATCAGATCACAATGGATTGATTTTGGTGATCGAATGATTGGTTGTTGGTGGAATCGAACCGGTATCCCCACCCTGGCGGTCCGTATTTATTAAAAACTGACAAGGACTTTTACAAAAGGGGAAACAAACTACAGGCAAAGCCTGGATAATAAGACAATTATGAGAATAGTCACAGGCGACTATATTTTTTACAGGAGTTTTCACGAAATAAGAACAGTAATTTTGGATAATTTGTAACAAACTGCAGGCAAAGCCTGGATAGAAATATATTTGTGAGTACAATAAAGCAGAAGAGTTCTTGGTTAACAATATATATATTAAAACACAAGTTGTATACAGGATTACAAAGGTTAAATAAGCTGAATTTATATATACATGAATAAATTGACAAACAAACTGTGATGATAAAATAATAACATTGTGGTACATAACGAGGAGTTTTGATACAAAAATAAATGACAATAAACGAGCTATTTACAGCATATTTGGATATCATGAGTTAATATTTACAGTAATATAAAAGAAATAAAATACAGCGTCAGCCATTAATGTGAAATGGCGGAATATTCGATGTTGTGTCTGTGAGCTAAGAGAAATATAAGGTGAGTGCATATTTATTATTGTTGTTTATATCAGGATAGAATTGTTATGAATGATGCAAGAATAATATATTTTTTATGTTGAAATATTATTTAATTACTTGTTAAGAAAACTTCATAAACTGTTGATAACATGACAACAAGAGAAAGACCCTGGAAAATGTTTGTCATTGTATGTTTTAGAATAATTTCATTACCGTGTGAGGAATAGAAAAATGTATCATGGACAGAAGCATTTTTTCATTCGATATATTAGTTATATTTAATCAATTAGTAAAATAAATTTTTCAATGCTCAATTTTTTTAAAATCGAATTCGATTGTTACAAGGCTTAAACGTATTTATTACATTTTTTGTTTTTTACGAAGCAAGTTTATGAAATAAATGACACTCTAAAAATATTCTACTTGAAAGCCCTTAGATGTTTATTTTCAATAAATTAATATTGGATCTTGTAGCATTTATGATCAATAAATTGTGTGTGAATTCCTTATAAACTTTTTATTATTTTTTTATAATTATTTTATAATATTATATATAATTATAATTTTATAATATTATAATTATATTATTTTTAAAAGGCTTTCTTATTTACTATTATTTTTAAGTCAATTTTTATTGACCGAAATATTTGGTCTTATCAGGATTCGTGGTTTTTAATATTGTATACTCTTCAAAGATCTGTTTTAAGGAATGAAAAATTTTTCAATGCATAAACATTACAAAATATTTTATTGCATGTATAACATGGTTTTTATGTATAACCATGTCAACCATTGAAATCATTGTGGATTTCTTAGAGAAATATTTTTACATCTAAAACTTGAAAATACAGTACTGAAAATAGTTGATTAACGCTTATGAAAAAATGTTCATATGGAACAACTGTTATTATTTAAACTAGTTGTGTAGCATGTTAACTATATTTCCATGTAAAGAATGCTGTCAGATGTAACAGCTTAGTAGCTACTCTTGTGTTTACATACTTTATTATATTTAAAATCATATTTTATGTTTTTATTTATGACTGAAAAGTTGAAGTATGAATTAACAATAAATTCAAACAATTTGTTTTAATGAAAATATAAGTTAACTAGAATATTTGTCCCTTTCCATATTGGAGAAAGTGATTAACATTTCAAGCATTTGATGATACTTTTGACATTTTGATCACTTGATTCTTTTATAGTATTGTAAATGGTTTTACTGCTATAGTAAATAGTTGATCGGATAATGGGTAAATGATATATCTTATATATATACACACATAAACACCATTTATAAACACCATTACATAAACACCTTTACCAATTTACAAATTCTGATTATGATGACAATATTGTCCTAGATATATTGTCAGAATTATTTTTATTTACTTTTGATTTTTCTCTTTAAAGAATTAAAGTTAAATAAAGAACTTAAATTTAATTTTAAACAATGTAAATTAGTAAGGTATACAAGTAAAATGAGTATGATATGAGAAATAGTTTAAAAAAGTTTATCTGTTTTGATTTCAGAAATACTTCTAATTTTGAAATTCACTATACAACTTCAAAATAATAACAAATAATTAAAATATTGCATTTATAAACTCCATGTTTATTTTGTTGTTTTAATATAGTAAGCATAATTAGGTTAATCTTCCAAACATTTACATATATATATATATAATTTCTAAATTTATTAACTGTTTTTAATTTCCCGATATCTCTTTTTTGTGATTTTTTTGAGTATTTTACAGAAAATGGTTAAAGTCATTTTTAATAGTTGATATTATTTTGTTTGTTGTTTTTCTTTTTGTAATTTATAACATAAAATGATTAAACTTAAATCCCAGATATAGGTCGAAATTATTCAAAACACCACTTGTTATCAAAGAGGTAAAGTTTTGTGATATCCAGCTTGAAAATAATTTAATCATTTTATTAGAGAAAGAATATAATTTAAGTTTAATCTTATTTATCAGTTAAGCATTTAATATTTTAAAATTAATATATCATTCATTAACATGTTGGATGTGTTTTACAACTGTTCTACATGATGGATCAGCTGTTTACAGATTGCAAATGATTATGAGATCAAAACTTAGAAAAGAAAATAGTATTGCCCAATTACATAAAGGAAATAGTTAGGTCTTCTTTATTTATACGTTTTATCTTTTTTCTGGCTTCTTGCAAAACTTTAATTTGTTATAGAAAATTTTTTTATCAATAACATTTGGTATAAATATATTATACTGGAAAGTGACCTTTAATAGGTATTTTATGGTTATATATAGTCTCGATCAATGACCACATCTAACCATAAATACAAATTTTTCCTTAATATTTTTCAATATCATTGGTAATTACAAGCCAGATATTTTATTTCCTTGTGTTACAATTTTTTTAATTATTTGTATTAACAAATAATTGTAAATAATATAATTCTTGCAAATAATTATAATGGTAAATAATATTAACAAATAATTGTAATTATAAATACTATTAGCAAGTAAATATAGGTAATATTTTTTTTGTCAGGCAGTATTGGTTGACGACCCTCTTCTGGTTTTGGATTTTGGTTTGACTACCCTCTTCTGGTTTTGGATTATTGTAGAGTGTACAACGTCATGGACCTGGTCTAGCGCTGCTGGCCTTTGGGGGCATGCAACAACAACAACAATATTTTTAGAGTAAAGTAACAAATTATTGCTTATATTTATTATTGATGGCTATTTTGCTAATATTTCATGCTATACATTAGCTTTGAAGATTGTGTTTCTAACATCTCCCCCTCTAATGTAAAGTGTACCTATTTAAACTATAGTCCAGAATCAATAACTTATTTTCTAATAATATTGGATTAAATATAAATTTAATACTTTGTGTAAAATAAAAATTATAAAGTTATGTAAAACATATTTACTTCTAAATAATTCATGATTATGATAATTACTTGTGATGTAAATTTACTGGGCAACAACTGGAATGCATGTATTCAAAATCTGAAAATCATTTGCATTAATTGACGTAATTTTTTTCATTAATCTGTAATCATAGGTGTATAAAAAAAATTCCATGTTAATGAGATTTTGCATAGAATATTGCATAAATAATTCGAAATTATCAATATGTTTTAAAATTCATCAATATTTATTTTAATTACTATGATTTTATAAACTTTATTTATCTGTAATTGTAGTTGTGTGTAAAAAATAATTTGGTAATTATTGATGAATATTTTATTAACCATTTTTTATTAGTTCAAAATGATTTTTTAAAAGCATGTAATACAAAGTGTATGTTATAAATTAATTACATTCTATTATAACCTTGAAAATGTAAAATTCTGCCTAAAACATTACATTGAATTTTTGAAGTCAGATGTTTAGAATTTCTATTAAGTCATTCAACTGAAATTGTTTTCATATAACCCAATTATTTGTCTCTATTTTTAATCAAAGAATTGTCAGAATTGATGAATGTTGATTTTTCATTTGTTACTTAATGTTATTTATTATAATGTGTCTGTATATTGAAATATCAATATGAATATAAACTATAAAACTAAACTCTGGCAGGACAGACCACATGGGCCAAGGCCTACAGTGCAATTTTCCTGACCAAGAGCCTCTGGGCTGCGAAGCACATGTCCCGATTAGGTGCTCAGCATAACGCAAAACACCCAGTGTTTAGTTCCCAAGCATGCTCATTGTGGACATAATGTTACTAATAACCATTCCCTCTTTTTTAAAGAAATAAAACTAAAATTAAGTAAAAGATTCCATCATAAAAGAATTGTATTAGTAATTTTTTTATGAGTTATTAATTCTGAATGAAAATTGACATTATTATAGGCATTCACAACCTATTCAAGTGCTTGGCTTGTTTTGCTTTGACTGTAAATTTAATTGTAAAATATTGTAAGTTTAAAAATAGTTGTGTTGGATTCCCCTTATTCAAATAATTAATACTCTGAAGTAATACCTAAATACTAGAAAATAAGTGTTATGCATGAAGTTTCTCCTAATGTATGTAAACAGCTCAATTTTTTTCTGTTTTTTACCTGGGCTGTTATTAACATCCTGTTGTTTCTATTTTTGTAATTAAATTGAATGAGTTTAATAATTCTGTTTTTTTTTATTTTCAGAGTATTACAATAAAGTGAAAATCTTTACAAAGCAAGAAATTTGTTCCAGAGTACTAATTCGGAAGGTGGACCACAAAAATAAAAGAAAAAACTTGTAAATTAAAAATATTAAAAAAATTTTGCAAAAATTATTTTCAATATTATCATAAATAAAAAATGTTAATTCCGTTAATGTTTAGACATTTCACTTATATATGGCTTTTGTTGTGTTAATTTTTATAAGTAATAAAAAATATTAATATGTATCCTTTTGTATCATTTTTCTCAACATCTTGTTGCATGGAGTTAATTGATTCGGAAAATAATTCTATAAAATTATCATAAAATTGGAATTCTTTTATACATTCAAGTTCAGTTTTAGCAATAAATTGACACTTGCTTATACAAGAATTTTTTTAAAAAAATTTATAAATAATGAAATTCTGTAATAACAAAAATTTTAAAAACAGAATATAAAAGTTATTTAAATAAAATTTAGATTAAAATAAAACTATAAAATTTAGATAGCATTTTCAAAAAAATGATTTAAAATATGAGTTAGTAATTCATATTTTTTTAATCTTTATATAATTAAGAACTAAAAAAAGCACTTAATGATATTTGACAATTACATGGATAACAATTGTCTTTTAGAATCACAAAAATATATTCAGTATTAATTTGATGGATTTCCATATTAACTTTAACAATATATACAATATTAACATAAATAATGAATTCAATATTTATAGAAATAAATAACTAGCCCTACGTCGGTGAAAGCGGCTATCGTCGGCCAAACGGCAAAGGGTCGATGGATAACCGTATATGGGCACGTACTGGCAATTACGTGGGCCACACGCGACCAATATGGCATCGATGGCCACCCGGCGTTGGGAAAACAGCGGACCGTACTGCCGGCCCAGCAGCAATGATGACGATCACTTTATTGACGGAGCCGACGAGGCCAAATAGCGGCGGGCCGCTGCTGGCCAAGACGGCTGACAGCAGCGATGGATGCCCGGCATCTTTGTGTTTGCTGGGACTGCAGAAAATTTTTCTACTGTTCATCAAATAACAAAAAATAATCAATCAATACCATTACTAGCAGATTTCAGTTTGAATCATGTTTGGACGAATTTCAAAGGATAGGAATCAAAAATCGGTGTCCTCGGAGAAAACCACATATTTCTGTCTGAATAATAACGATGCATACATAAAACAGAAATATTGACATAAAAACATAGTAATTGCATTGACAATTTCATGCAGTAGCGTCGACAATGGATTTACAAAACTCAATGTATAGTTTTTCAACAAAAGCATGGAGACAAATTTCAAACTTTTTCTGATCAATATATTCCAGAATCATAGAAAATTGCAAATAAAAATAAAGAAAATTATTTTCATGTCCAATAAAATTAAAATATATGAAAAATTGCTCATTTAAATACAAGGTAAATATAGAATTTAATTGCCAGAGTGAAAACAATATGATGAAATAAGCATGTTACAATATTAACATAATTTTTTTACTGGAATTAAATTTACATAAGGAAACTTGAATTACAATGAATTGAATGTAACTTGTATTGCATTTAGCAAATTAAAATTAAATTCGAAAATTAAATAAAGAATACTAAACAAATTAAATCAGCTTTTAAAAATGTTTTAAAACTGGGTGAATAGCTATAAAAGTACATTAACGATTAGCAGAGGTTTTAAGTTTGCTTTAAAATTTGCATGTTTTAAGTAACATCTTTATAGAATACAATATTTAGAAATAATTTAGTTTGATCTTGATGAATAATTATTTATTTTGATTTTTTTATATATCTACTTATGTATATTATCTATTTAAGTAATTAAAAATATTTTAAACTCTAATTAATTCACTTAAATGCGAGAGAGAATGTTTTTAAAATTTTAAGAGATATTGGAATTCTAAAATATTAATTTATCAACATTACAACTGAAATCGGTAGTTGAATCAGAAATATCTAAAAAATTAGTACGTGCTTCAATTTTAATAAATAATTCCAGATATTTAGCTATTATGTTATTAGTTTTGATTACATTATATTTCATTGATGAAGATTTAGCAATAAAAATACTTTAATTTCCTTTAGTTTAGCATTTGCTTTGCATTTTTACCGCTGTCTTTTTCTCCATTATATTGTGTTTTAGTCGTATTTCTTACTACATTCAGTATTACTTTTGATTTGTATATTCTTCCAGGTGCTTCCACTTTTATTGAATTATCAACTTTGTATTTTATTAATTATTTTTTATTTTTAATTATATGTAATTGCTACATACACACATGCAAAGATGCGTACATACATTGAACAATCATTTTATTGGGTAAAATATTTTGAGCTTTATTTTACTGGATAAACCTCTTTCTTAAATTCTGCATTTGCTTAAAACATTAATCTTCAAAAGAGAAATTTCTTAATGAACTTTTCATAAATACTGAATTTAAATTATTATAAATCTGTATATGTAATAATAATGAGATAAGTAAAGTTTGAACAAATCGTAAAGCCTTTCCTCTTGCAAGAAAAATAAAAACTAAAATGACTATGAATTTTAATTAAAACGCATTTAGCTACATTAAGTAAGGATTTGAAATGAAATTATGGATTGAAGTAATAAGAAATTTTATCAGATTTAAAACATATATAGAAATTCAGAGCAGAATAAGAGGTTAATTTAATGAAATTCTTTCACTAAATAAAAGCTAAAGACATATTTTTAATTAAAAAATTAAACTTAAGGATAAAAGAAAACAAACTACGTGAACAAATACGTGTTTAATTCAAATAAGTTCTGCAAATATATTGTATAAAGAGAATACAACGTGATAAAGTTATTTGCATAAAATAATTCTTTCTAGGATAATGAATCGATAATTTTAAAGTTTTTTTGTATTAAAATATTTAAGAACTCTTATACAAACAAAATTTCTAATGATCAAAAAATTTTATCCAACCAAACACTATGAGAACCTCGAAGTTATTGCGAAGCATTGCAACATTATTGCATTTTACTTTTAAATACATTATTTCATTTTCTGCATTTGGTAAAAAATGTCATGCGCAATATGATATAAAATTTGTATCAAAATGATATATTTTTGTTGTCAAACTAAAGCAGATATTTCTATTAATCAGCATGCTAGCATAAATATTTCAATATCTGGTGATTCCATCTCTTTTTTATGAATTTTTTTAAGAAAATCCTTTTTTGGAAAAATTTATGAATCTTACATTTTTTTTGCTTCGTGAATTTCTTTTCGCATAATTTTACAGAACTATTGAGAATGGCACAGTGAAATGCTTGACTGGTGTTGTGAGATTTTTAACAGACAATTTGAAAGAATGATCTTTTTGTCACGAATTCTTTATACTGAACGTTTTTATTTAGAGGAATATTATCTTGAATGAACAAAGTACCATTCATCCTTACACGAATGATGCAAAATAATCATTGACACGTCACTTTTAACACGGTATTTTAATATACTCCTGATATAAAAAAAAACATTTTTTTCATGGGAGTTCCATATAGTATAATGTAACCTACACCATTTATTCATGAAATCTAAAAATATTATATTTCTGTTCTTATAATTTGAACTGGGGTGACAATAACCGCGAACTATGTCGTAGTTGTTTCCTCAATTAATATTAAATTCTACAAACTTAGTGCACCAAATTCCTAAGGAATTTAGGAATTTATTTTTGAAAAATTAAAGCATTAATTATTAAATTTTTGATTTGTCCATGTTATTCTGTAAAATGGAAATAAGACAATAAAAAAGCATATTTTTAATCTTAATCCAAAAGAAAAACAATTTTTATTCAATGCTTTTTGATATATTGTTTGGATAATTTTGAAAGAACATTATTTGTTTTTGTCTCCGTGAGCCAATGCTTTTCTTACATTTTGAGATTTTCGTAGCAACTAAGACATGATTTTATCTTTTACTGCTCACATACGTATTAATCAATTATTGTTATTCAATACTCTTGAAGTCATAATAAATATTTTGAATTTTTGCTTTTAGAAGTCACATTTTGAATCTATAACTAGAGTTATTTATCTTAACGATACGTGGCCTTTTTCTGATAGACTATGCATTTTAATTTATAATAGTAAAACGTACTCTCAATAAGATAAATATGAGATTATCATTTTTTTTACATAAAAATACTGTTTGAAATTTTTTTTCATGATCTTCGGTATATGTAATAGGATATGCTTGATTTTAAAAACTGATAATACATACTATATCAATCAAATAATAAATTCATTTTCAATATATAGGCCCTTAACAAGAGCATTTCATTCATACAGTGAGAGAGTTGATTATTATTGCAATTACTGAGAATGATTGATGGCAGGATATATCGATGTGTAGACTTATTTACATTTCTATATGAAAATTGGTTTAATTTATTATAATTAAATTGGAAAAGTTATCAATCGTGATGCATATTTTGACTATTCATTTTTGGAGGTTTCATATTATAATATTAATTCCTAAAAAAAGCTAAGTTAATCTAGATTTGTTAGAGAAATTGGATTCAAAAAATAAATTTAAAATAAACTTTATAGGTGTCAAAGATGTTTTTGATAGATATATGCTTTTTTTACGACAAACATTCTTAATTATTGTAACTATTTTTCATTTAAAGTTTGCTTCATAAATTTGAATAAAACTGATGATAAAATAAAAATACAGCTTCTACCAGTCCTATATCATACGAATAATACAAATTTATTTTTTAATAATACAAAATTAAATTAAATTTAAATAAAAAATTTTAATAATACAAAATTATTTTTAAATAATACAAAATTATATTTTTTGGTAGAGGAGATAGAGGAGAAAGTATCAAACTTGGTATAGATACTCATTTTTGTGCATCGCGAGATTTTCAACTAATTTGTCGTTAAGAAGGCTTAACTCTATAACCAAATAATGCAGTTAAGATCCTTCCATACATACATATATACCTGGCAAACTGGAATCAATCCTTAACTTCTGCTTAAATGAGACGCTCAATTTTTGTAAAGCAGTTACTGATATTTTAATTCATTAGATTTGAAATTTTTCTTAAAAAATATTTGGGTATTATATTTTTATTTACTTCAATGTACAGAACACAGAAGAGCACATAAAACCCAATGTATTGAACATTTGTTAAAAAGAAATATATTATTTTTGATATTGCAGCAAATGATAAGTCATAGAGAAGGATAGTTTTAAGGGGAAGTGTAATTACACGATCCACCATTTTTCCTACTCTAACTCACGAAATGGAGCTTTTTACTGTATGCGCAGGGGAGAATTTTACAGAAACTTATTTTGGGCAACTTGTTCGGAAAAAGGGTATTTACTCTATATTTTTATAACAATGAGAAATACTTACAATGAATCTTTATACTCTTCAGATGTACATAATATTTGGATAGTTTTTAAAATTTTAAATATGAACTTCACATTTATTGATTTCCTTTATAAATTTATCATATTATAAGAATATTTTTGTAAATTGCTTACCAACTTTTATTTTAAGTTTGTAATTTTTTTATCAATCACCACAACTTTTATCATGCCTTGAATTCATAACTTTTTCTTTTGAACATAAATTTTACTAGATTGCAAGTGATTTAGCATTATAATTCAGAAAATTCGTATCAAAACAAGAACCATCGAAACCAAGGACAATTAATGCGAATCTAAATTGAAAATATAAATTGTTTGCCTTAAAATAAGAGGTGTCTTTTAAAAATTTAAAATAGGAGTTAAAGTTAATTTGATACTTTAAAAAAATTCAGTAATGATATAGTTTGACTTATTTGTTTATATGAAATAATCATTTTGTTTTTAAAGTGAAAAGAAAAAAAATATTTAATAACTAAAAACAAATTTTTTCATCTAAAATGTTAATAGTTAATGAAATGTTAAGAAAAAAGCTGTAAAAATAAATCATTTTTCGAGAAATCTATAAAAAATCACATTTATTTTAAAACATTTCTTTAGATTCTGAGGTATGGCTTCGGCCAAGCCTTTTTGTTTATCACAAAAAAATTTCAAACTGGTGAAACATGAGAGATTTCAAAAAATGTTTTCTTTTAATGGTTGTCATGTAACACATTATTGTATTCATAATTTTCAAGTAAAGTATTTTAATTGTTATTTACCGTTTTAATTATTTTAATATTTAAAGAGATATTTTAACAATATTGATTAGAGTGATATAAAATTTTAGAAGCACGTTAATCACTCAATGATTTTTTGTTATTCAAAATTATTATACTAATTTATAAATATATATTTACTTGCGCATACAGTCTTATGGTAGAAAAATATTATGTCAATAATTATTTGGACAAGAGACTATAATTTATCGACATTACATGCATGATGATTTTTAGACAAGTTACAAAATCCTTCGAATGTATATTTTGAAACACTTTTATATTTTAACAAAGAATACTTCATAGATAAATTTTAATTCTAGCCTGGTGTTAGAAGGATTTCTCAGCATATTATAATTTAAAATAGCCTTTAATTAAATTTAATCAAAACATAAAATTCTCAGACAAACAGAAACTTTAGTGTTAACATAAGCTTTTAGATTTTGCTGTGAACGAGCAAATAAGTTTTGGTAGGAAATAAAGATAAGAAAACGCATCGCATTGTTAAAACCCTACTACACTATGGAGTGACTGTAATTCCCTTGAGTTATGTCTCTCAGATGTAATTAAGTTGGTTCATCTCCCGTAAAGAAAATGTATATTTTCAGTATAATGAAGGCATTTCATGACGTGGAAAATACATAACCTGTAAAATTCTGGAACTAATTAACTTCCTTTTAAAGGGGATGAGGACGAGGATAAAAAGTTGAATTTCGGGAATAAGAGGGAAAACCTGCATTTTTTATCCATATTCTCATTCTGAAAGAATAAAATATGTAGTATATATGAGATACAAACATAAATTTTGCCTTTGAATGCCCCAATAGATAATTAAAGTAAGTTTCAAATTAAGGAATTTTTTACATAAAAATTTTCCTTTGGATATTGAGACAGAGAAGGGTTATAGTTTTAATGATAAAATATTATTTGCTTGTACAGAAATTTGTCACATTTCCTAAAAAAATTAATGCACATGAAAATATCTTACTTTATTTTATGACCCGTAAATCTATGTGTGAGTGAATCATTTTTATTTTCCTCATGTAATTGCTTATAATGATAAAAAACAAGAATTTTTAATTAGTCAGCATTCATAATGATGAAAATATATTATTAATCAAGCTTAATAGTTACAGCTAAAAATATACTCATATATTCAAGAGAATGTTTAATACTTCACTTGTTTTATTGAAAAGAGTACATCTCTGACTAAAACATGTTCCATGTTTTTTCGTCTAAGCATGTTCCATCTTTCTATTTAAAATATTTCAGTTGTTCTTTCTCAACATATCTGGTTAGCCAATTGTCTAAGCCAGATTCATGAATCTATGAACAAACTAAAATTCCATAACAAGAAGAAGATTTCAAACCAAGTCCCAAAAAGAATGACCAGGTACAAAGTGAGTGATGTTGTATTTCCTGCAGATGTTGTTTCCTTAGTGGCAATTCTAAGGCTTTTCAGTTATTTCCTTATGAGTCTCGATATGATTGTCTGAGCACTCTTTAAAGTAACAGTACCTCCTGGTTGCCTGTCACCACACCAGTTATGAGTCGGGTATGAATACTAAGAGGAAGCTATCGTAGATTTGACTTTTTAACAGATCTTCAAAAAAATCAGGGTACTAAATGTTAAGAATCCTCCACCAAAATTTGAGGCACTTCATTTCCACTAAGACAGGCCCAAGACATCCATTGTAAATGTAAGTTATGGCAAGAGAAGAGCCTTTATCGAAAGGCTAGAGAGAGATCAAAGTTCTGTCACCAATACAAGTGAGCCTTGAAGGGAAATCTTTCAGCAAATATGTTTGCCTAAATTGATGGATTTGCGCTTAAATTTATGGCTTTTCAAGACATTAAAATTACTTCATTGCTAATTTTTCTATTGCTTAGACATATGAAATGGTTCGACGACATACTTACATTTTTTAATACATTTTACCCAAATTTTTTAATAACATTTTTCACTTCTCATTATAATAATTAAATGGTATTTAACTAAATCTTTGGTTGCAAAATTTGAATTCCACTTACAGCTAGTTAATAGGTTTATTATGTGAGTTATTTCAATAAACACTGAAGTTCATAGTAAAACAGACATCTTTTTGAAAGTTAAAATTATTATCAATAGAAGTTAATATATATTGTTATAACTATATAAATATATTATTTTACATAGAAAAAATGTGTCTGTACCTATTATGCTCTTCCCACTTATGAAAGTTATATGAATTTATTTTAATCAGAAAAAATTATGTGACTTCGTCAATATTTGATTTATGTAAAATATTTTTGATATTAACTGAAATATTTTAAAAATGTTACAATAAAAATTATCATTGCGAAAAAATCATATTATATATAGAATATTTTTATGCACATGTACTTTTCATTAGAAATAATGTTATTTTCAAAAAATACATTTCTGAATAAGTAAAAATGAGATTTTATTTACATCATTTCTGAAAACGATGAAGATAAAAATTTGTATTATTCATCAAATTTAAAAAAACAAAACTGTCATCAAACTGAACTTAACAAAACTATATAATTTAATATAAAAATGTCCATAAATAAAAATCATAACTTAGGTAATATTGATTTTAAGGCAAAAAAGTACAAATTTAATACAAAAAGTAAAATAAACATAGCTAATTTATTAATTATTACCAGAAAAATAGTCATCTGAATTTCTGTGAACAAAGTTTAAGACGTTTTATGATATCCATTAGGAAGATTCAAGTATTATATAAAAATGGAACAAAACAATCAAATGATAAGGATAAATATAAGCCAACAAATAATATCACATGCAAAAATAATTTCTATTTATTATCCTCTTCCACGCAATCAACAACTTTTAACGTATACAACTTAAAATTCAGGATAAGATGAAGCTTCATTAGCGTTAGAAAGATGTAACTTTGTACTATTTAGAGAACTTTTATGAGTACGCGTCTTTAAGGGATCCCACAACAGTGGGAAGAGAATCATGTTAAGCTATTTTCCAGCAAATACACGATGTGAGAAAGCCATTACTCTTCATGAGATAAAATGACGGACTCCAAGTTAACTGGTACCATTTTAATTTAAATTTATTTTCGATGTCCACTAGACTATATGCAAATTATTATTGGGTCATTTTATGGCCAATTATTTAAGCTACGAAACGAGGCAATTCATCTAGCAGAATCCAAATATTGCAGGGTTTTAATAGTTTCTCTATTTGTCTGGTTAGCAAATCATTAATTTCATTTAATGACTGAAAATGCCTAAATTAAACATTAATTTGAAAGCAAATATATACAGGCTTCTTTATTTGACTTGATCTTTTACTCAGTAAATGATAAAATATATACTTTTTAGAAAAATGTATTTACTTTAATATTAATGTTTACGCATTGGTAAATTCTATCACTCAATTTTTATTAATGACAATAAAAAATGTAGATTTGAATTGCATTGCTGGACGGCGGCATACGTTAAAATATGGTGACACAGTGAGGCTACATAAAATTTTAATCTAAGTTGTCATTTGCATAACTAATTCATTCATAACTAACGTCATTCCTGTTTGATCTGTTCCTTTTCGTTGAATATTGGGTTAAAAAATCAGTGAAATCACGTAATATCAGCTGGCGAGAAAAAAAAAAAACATTTTCCTCCACTTTTTTACTTCAATTTTTTTTTGTCAAACGGTGTGCTAAAATAAGATTTTACCAAAAGTTAGATTAGCCACTTCTATAATTAAAAATGGTATTAGATGGACAAAGAGCTGGTCTTTTAGTCAATTTTTGAATAATTTGATTATAAAACATCTCACAGAATTTTAGAAAAGATGAATTCTAAAGAGAATTCAAAGAATATCAAATTTTGAAATGAAAAATTGAAATCAAAAGAAATTAAATAGTTTCTTCAGCATGAAATAAAATTAAATAACTATTTGGAGTAATGAAAATGCAACGTGTGCAGCTGAAGAATATATTTCAAAGAGCATAAAATAATGTACATTCATTTTTTTAATCTTAACAAAATGCATCATTTTTTCTATAGCTATTAATTTAATATATTTTTGTCAAACCTCTGATTACTATTAATAAAAAAAGAGAATCATTATAATGAATATTTGAAAATATTTTGATATTGAAATATTTTTTTATGATGTATCGTTTTTAATTTATTAAAACCTGGAAATTTAAAACTCATTAATTTAATTACACAATATTTATTATTATTATTTTTAAGAGATGAAAGTGTCGAAGTCTTTCAAAGGGCATATAATTGAGGTTCATAATATTAAAATGAAATCTTGCATTGAATATTTTGCTTGTGAATATATACTAAGTAAATTGAATACTTTCTTATCAGTTATATAATAAATGTAATCGATAAAACAAAACATACAACAAAACAAAAGTTTTATCGATATAAAAATATTTTTCTATAAGATTCATATTAAAAATTTATAAAAATATTTTATAACCAATGAAGGACTGTTTTTTGGTAGAACATTATTTAATTGATCAAATATGATTTTATATGCTATAAATTATTCAAGTAAACGTAATGAAACTAATGTCAAAGTTTGAAAATAAATGCAAATTTACTTATTATTTTAAACTCAGAATTTAGTAATAATAATGAAAAATCATTGGAATACTCATTTATTTAAAGCCTTCATACTTCGACCTCAAATGCTGTTGAAATAGAATTTCTATAAATAAAGTTAATACGCACTGAGACTGTTGAATATCAATGACTTAAAAACTGCTTACAGTATTAGAATCAAATGTTTTTAGATCCGTATATGTGATATTGAGTGGTAAAAAGAGTTCTGCCCCTAGCCTTTCAAGCATTAGATAATATTTTAATAAAATATGGCGAGTAAAAAAATTCTTGAAATTCAAACAATAAAAAAAAAAAAAAAAAAAATTGAACTGGTAATCTTAATTCATTAAACAGTTAGTCAAAATCCTAAGTAATATATATATATATATATATATATATATATATATATATATATATATATATATATATATATATATATATATATATATATATATATATATATATATATATATATATATATATATGTATATATAATACAGTACTATCAGTGTTGCTTTGAAGAATGAATCCTAAAATGTGATAAGAGGTTCATTTGAAACTTTAAGAAAAACTATATATCTAATAGCTGATTCATCTTGTAATTCGAAAGAAATCATTTTCTTCCTAATAATCTCTATGAAGACAAACTCCCTGAAGGACTATTCATTTGCTCAGAATTCCGTAATCTAGGGAAGGGATGAAGACATCTTAGCGCCGATCACCCGTAGTTTTATAATGAATCTAATTTATGGCACCTCTGAAAGTAAAATGCATCATCATCAACTCCTGGGAGGATTTCTTTTGTTGGCCATTCAGCAGTCATTAACAAACGTTTCCTGATATTAACATGAATTTTAAAGGAAACGCTTTTAAAACTCCTCATTTAAGAAACGTATTAAGCAGTAGAGTAAATAATGTTTTGGAGTTTTAACTTAAAACTTAGATATTTTTAACTTCTTTTTTACTTTTCTCAAACTTTGGTTCTGTTTCAGAGAACAAACTATAAATCTTTTGCGTTTTAAGATTGATGGGAGCACAATACATTTTATTAGCTTGCTATTAATTCATAATTCTAATACATTTTTATAGCTTGTTTGATATCAAACTTATTTGATCAAAGGAGTAAGTTATACTTTTTTAAACTTAATTTCATAAATTTATATTATATATATATATATATATATATATATATATATATATATATGAGATGTAGTGTAGCAGGCCTCCACGTGGTGCACCCTTGTTAATACTAAATCTGCTGCGGCTTTGCTTTCTTCCTTGTATCTCTGGACATTTTAGGACTACACATAAAATAATAGAAGATCTTCTCAACTAGACCTCTTTAAATCTTTTACATCATGTATCCGATGTTCCCACTTACCTTCATTGCAACGGTACTTCGGTACAAATCCTGATTTTATTATAGTTTCGGATGATCTTGTTCCTAATACGGTAAGAAACGTAATTTACGACCCTGGCTATGAAATCAGGTTTTGTACCCTCACTCTGGACACTATTAAGAAAAATACTCCCTAAAAAGAAATACAAATGAATTCTTGATATTTACTGCAAACCTAGAACACAGTTTTAAAGATAACATTTTCCATTTTAGGAGGATTGATGCTTCATTTAAGAGGTTCTGTGAGACAATCCACAAAGTTTCTAAAAAGTGGAAAGCCTTATAATTATAAGCCTTTTTGCTTTTCACTTTCAGGCTCTGAGAAACCAGTGCAACAAGGTTGATATTTCTGCTGAGCTGTCAAAGAGGGCCGAGGAAGTACAAAACTGGAGGAAATATGCTGCTAACCTTCGAAAGTAAATTTATGAGGCAAATATGAATTGTTTTAATTCTTTCATCAATACCAGGAACTATAGATCAGATTCCGAGAAAATATTTAAATATGTTAACAACCTAAGGGCTGTTTCTATACAAATTAGTAAGGCCACCTTTAGGGATGTTTTAAAAAAGTTACAAATATGTTGCGATGCTTTTATTTCATTTTATTGTAAATCATAGAGACTCGGACAAGATCCAAAGAGAGATCAAAAGGTTTTGAAAAATAACATTCATAATGCTGTCAGTGGTTTTGGTCCACATCAGTTGGAGTTTAGTGCCGATTTTATCAAATTTGAATTTGTATACTCAATAAAATACTTAAAAAGGGAAAGAGCCCCAACCCAGACTGCCTTCATTCAGAATTTATTGAGATGTTAGGGTCAAATGAGCGTTCAGTTTTTTAAATGTTGTTCAACAGAAACTGATAATCTAATGTACCAGCAATTTGAAAGACAGCTATTATTGTTTTGATTCATAAGCAGGGCAAAACTTCTGACGAATTCAAGGATATAGACCAATTGCTCTTATAAGTATTTGGCAAAAATTATGGAGTGAATGATCACCGAAAGTTGACCTAGTTTCTCGAGCGCATCGGTGTTATTTGTAACTCCCAGGCGGGTTATAGACGTTTCCGTTCCACTGCCTAGTAGGTGGCATATCTTAGTCTAAACATCAAAGATGATCTTGACTGCGGCAAATCAACTTTAGCAGCCTTTATTGACATCTCCTCTGCATATGTTAAAGTCTGGCATCTTAAGTTGTTTTATAAACTGTTATCCATGGGAGTTAATGGCAATAAGTTGCGCTGGTTATGTGGTTTCCTGTGTCAGCGGTTTTGTTCAGTGAAATTTGGAAACTCCCTGTCTATATATAAATAAATGGAATCTGGACTTCCTCAAAGCGCTGTGTTGAGCCCTATATTGTTTAATATACATATATATATATATATATATATATATATATATATATATATATACACACACACACACACACACACACACACACACACACACACACACACACACATATATATATATATATATATATATATATATATATATATATATATCAACAATTTCATTAATTCCTTTTAAAAACTTCCCGTTATAAAAACTGCTGCATTTGCTGATGACTTGATGACTGCTGATGAATGTGAGCAAGCGAATCAAATAACACCCAGATCACGCTCAACGCTACACTTAATAAGGCCCTTGATCAACTTTGCTTTTGGTGCTCTGACAATGCCCTATTTGTCAACGAGTCAAAACCCATCTGCCAGTTTTTCTTCCTAATTAGACATCCTTTTGTACTTAACCTTAAATTCCAAGTTACAGTAATTAAAGGAACATAAAACACGAAGTATCTGTGATTCATTCTTGATTCAAAGATGAAGTGGAATGAACATGTTGAATACATGTGTGGAAAAATTCTTAAAAGACTCCCTGCTCTCAAAATAGTCGCTGGTTCCAAAAGGGGATGCAGCCGAGACACATTGAAAACCACCTTCAAGCTCTACATACAACCAATCTTCAGCTATTGTACGGAAATTCTGGTATTGGCGCCCACTAATGCCATTCAAAAACTTGAAACTGTACAAAACTAAGCGATCCATATTATTACTGGAGCTGTAAGAACCCCTCCTATGTTAGAAATGCAGTGTTTAACTCAAAACCCTCTAATAAGAAACATAATTGAAAGAGATGCTGTCCTTTTTATGAAAAGCTGATACGATCACCCAACAATAATTTTTGGAGTGATTACGAGACTAACTGAGAGAGAAATCTTAAAACCCAAAATGGTTTTATTTGCTTATTCTGTAGACGTTGACATGAATGCTCATCTCAATCCTCAACTTCTCTGTAGAGCTGCTTGTCCTTTGAGCTATGGAGAGATGTCGTTGCGTTTGAAGCTGGATATACAGGTTAACAAGAATCACATGAACGATCAGAAGGTTCGCGCCATTTCCCTCTCTACCATTGTCAACAAATACCCAAGAGATACATGGCTATATATATACATAGATGGATCAATGTTCAACTATGAAAATGGAGCAGTCACCTGTGTGTATTGTGAACTTTTCTGATGTAATGCACCAATATAGGCCCATTCTGCCCCTTACGATGGCAAAATAAGGGCAATTTATATCGCATTAAAGCAACTGGCTATTCACCCCTCGTCATTCTACAGATAAGGGTATTTTTTCAGATAATAAACGCCACTTCAGATAATATTTAAGTAAATAATGAGAAAATTAATTTAGTTCAGATAATTCTTAAAGTTTAGCTGTACTGCTACTAAGCATATGTTAATTAGTATTGTGTATTTTTTGCTACTACTTAAAAAAATAAATCTGCATTTTTCATATATTTTGATGGTGAATATTATTAATATCCACTTGGACAAAATTTAATGATCATATACATGATGTATCGCTTTTTGCATTATTATTTCACAGTAAGTAATTTTTAAAAATGGGAAAACAGAGTTCGTAAAAATTTTATCCTTATAAATTTAATAAATTTGTTTGAAACAAATAATTCAATCGAAAACATTTCATTGTGTACCAGATTTTAATAAACAATTAAAAATAATTGTATTACTCATCATGAAAACATTTCAATTTAGAAATTTAATAACGCATTTTTTGCAGTGTGAACACAAATTCTAACTATCTTTATTATGCTATCAGTTACGAAATAGTCAAAACGTGGCAAAACACGTAAATTATCTTTTAATTATGGTTTAGAATCCACTTTAGCATGCACATTTTATAAAGTGAATTAGAAATTGTCTGCAAATTCATAAGAATGAGGGCAGTAAATTCAGCCTCCAGATTAATCTATGGAGATTAATCCGTTTATAAATAATTCTATTATAAATAATAATTATAAATAATTAAAAATAAAAAATTCTATGGAGAAACAGACCAGAATAATATCCTAATAAGGATTTAATTTTTCTTTGGAACTGGAAAAAAATGTCTTATAACATAGAAAATTTTTAATAATCAAAGAAATTTTGGTATTTTAAAATAATTTAAATTTTTACATAAAATATTAAAAATCAAAATAAAGAAATAAAAAATTAAAAATATTAAAAATCGATAATTAAAAATATTAAAAATCAAAATAAAGAAAAAAGATTGTTAGTTTTGAAAACATTTATTGTGAATGATTTCTTTTATGGTGACAGAGTTTTTCTGTAACTTCATAATCGGGAGATTATAAAAATCTGCATTTTGTTATCATTTTTATTAAAAATCATATTTTTAAAGATTAAACTGTTTAGTTTAAACTTATTGCACTGGAAATGAAGAAAGCATTTTTCAAAAAAAATGCGGGTTTTACTAGTTGAAAGTATCTATTTTTTCGTTCCTAATCACTTAAATATTTAAATAATGTATAAGACAAACTATAAGAAGAATAGATTTCAGTAGCATATCATTACAAAATCATCTCTAAAGCTGGTAATGAAAATGGTAAGCTATCCACTTAAGATAGATACGTCATAACCAAATGCTCCCCAGAAATTAGAATTCAATTGCATCCCAGATGATATTTTTCTTTATTATTTACATAAATGTCATATAATTGATGTAAATATGGTTTACGCTGAATCTCTTACTTCATTCCATTGCTTGACTTGAAAGATTGCTGGAGGTGTACCTTTAAGAGAAGTTTTGCTTGCAAATTAACAAACAATGACTTTTAAATTGAGATTGAGATTAAAATATATCTCAAAAAAGTTTCCTCGATACAAGTAGTAAGTGCTTGGATGATTTGAAAATTACATAAATATTTTGGATGAGATGTTCAGAATGGAGCAGAAAATTTTACTTGTACATTTTTATTTCCTAGTAGATAACTACAAGAAATGGCGAAAAGAATGTGTTATAATGAAAAGGGAAGTTTTATAGGCTAAAAGAAAATCCTAGAATGAATTAAGAATTGATGGGAAAAAGGTTCGCAAAATAAGGAATGCACTGATAAATTAACACAAAGAATCATTCATACAACCAAGATAAAAAAAATTGTAATTGATCGGAGAAAAATTGCGAAAATATTGAATAAATTTTATCTTGAGCGGTACTTACTCAGTAAAGATCAAAAGAGACAAGAAAAGAAAAAGTCAAAAGCATGAAAGAATTACTAAATCAAGGATAATGAACTTGGACAAACTTTTTACAGAGGACTTCTCAATGGAGAAACTTAATAAGGCTATTACGGCATTAAAAATGGTAATCAATCAGGATCAAATAATATGTTTTCAAAACTCATGACACATTTAAACTTTTTCCATGGAAATTCCTTAAAGATTTACAATAAGTCCTGGAGAGGAAACCTCAATTTCCCAATAAACTGGCTGAAGACAAAGGTCATTTCGATACTTAAGTCAGAAAAATCATTTGAAAAAATAGAATCGCATCGACCAATTATAATGTCTTCTTTTATAGTCAAGACATTTGAAAGAATGATAACAGCTAAGCTGAGGAATTATCTGGAGTCAAATGAGATTTTAGCAAAAAAAGCTGGTTTAAAAAATATTTTTGAGCTACTAATTCAATTTTAAATTTGCTTCTTAAAATTAAAACCGATTTAATTTGAGAAGATTTTAGTTACCTTTATTGGTTTTAAGGTAGCTTATGATACAATATGGAAAAGGAAACTTCTAAGCAAATTTTACTTTCATGAAATGTGGAAGAATGTATAACTGATACAAAAAGATTTTATCCCATACGTTGGCAAAGACAAGATGGAATTAGCAGAAATCAAATTACAAACAAAGCAAGTTAGGTCTTCCTCAAGTGATAGTTAGCAGTTGCACCTTATTTAACATTTATGTTAATGGCATGGTAATTAAATTAAAAAACAATAAAGGCATTAATGTCTGTAAGTTTACAAACGATGTTATTATTTTGGCAGAAGCAGATAACTTCAAGAACTATAAAGATCAAAGAAATTATAATTGAAAACTTGAAATTATAATGAATAGCGCACTTGAAATGCAGACCTGGGCCAAAACAGAGGAATAGGATTATAATTAAAAACAAAACCGCTGAGTAGTTTTTCTCTTTAAGACACGTGAATGCTGATTTCCAAATAAAAATAAACGATGCAACTCTTCAAAAAGGCACTTTTAGCATAGTGCTGGATAACAAATTAAACTTTACTCAATCATGTGAACATTGTTATAGAAAAAGTAGAGCACCTTTGCAGCTGTCAACGAGATTGATTTCCCGCGTTTGAATTCCAGGAACAACATAGTATCCAAAGACAGTCAATTAGTTCTGATTGGAATATGATGTGGGAACGGCAAACAAAAGATTCGTGAAGGCCATTAAGTCCTTCATGACAAATATAATTCTTTGAATTTAACTGGAATCACCTGGTGAATGAGACATGTGCTTTCGAAGAATTTATTGCCTCTTCACTCGTTCTGATTCAAATCGGTGGAGTGGCTGGAAATAGAGGTCAAAAAGTGACATTAGAAGATGGATCTGGAGATTAATGGAGGCTAGATGTTGGGGGAACGTTTAAGATAAATAGCATGCCCTTGTGAGGACGGAGGAGAGCTTCGACTAACGCTGTGTTCTTGATACTACTCTGAAACAGGTCCTGGAGCGGATAAGTCCCAGCGACTCAACGAGGAGTCTGAGAAGGAATCAAGATCACAAAGAGACGCCACGCCTCATGTTTGACTACTCTGATGCTCTAGTGCTGTCCGGAGAGCATCGTCGACCTTATCGAGAGATTGTTCGAGACTGTTCTCGAGTATGGAATTTAGGAGTCTGGTCCACAGTACCAGCGAGGAGTTTTCCCCGATTGAATGTGCAGCGAACGTTCCAGAAAGTGAGAAATTCATCAGTTTTCCTGGAGACTACAATTTATGACAGTTCTTGTACATAATCTTGTTAATTTGTAAATAAATATTTAGTCAAGAATATTAAATTACGTAAGCCTGATTCCTTAACGGCCCTTGCCTACCTAGAAGTCAGCTTATCCAGACTGAGTAAGTTACACTGTATATATATATATATATATATATATATATATATATATATATATATATATATATTTGATTATAAATCAAGAATCAAGCAATTTAACATTTGTGTAAATTGGAAGCATCACATAGAGGACAGTGGATAAATGGAAGCAAGTCAAGTAACATGAAGATCCAAATGTAACCCTTAGAAAAATGTGAAAAATTATGACAAAAGAAATATATGAAAACAAAACAATGAATTGTAAACAGATCTTAGTTACTCCCTTTGAGTATATTGATATTAAATATTAACTAGATGTTAATTAATTGGAAATGAAAAACATTCAAGATATAATACTAAAGGCAAACACATTACGTATGTTACAAGAACAATAACCTTAATCAGAATGATTAGAATTTATTTTGATAGCTCCAAAATACAATATAACAAAATACAATAAGTATAATAGTGTATGCCCTAAACTCCTTTCCCAATGTACTCCTGTTTGATATTTCAAGTCGAAATTTGTTGCAGACATCTTTGCAATCTCTATGGCTCCTAAAAACTTGAAAGCAAAGACCAATTAGTAAATATCAATCAATTGTTCTTTAACAATTATTCTAGTTGATTCTAGTGTTGTCATTAAAGAAGTAGCTAGAAATCATGGCATAAATGATCAAATTCTTAAAAAAAATGAGGCAAATATTAATTTTTCTTTATAAATACAATAAAATAGATCTTTTCACATACGTGTATCGACAGAAATGATATGGCAAAATTAAAGCTAAGAGAACACTTGAGCGAGCCATGGGATTTCAAACCACTCTCTTCCAAAGTCATTAAAGAAGCATATTTTTTTTTTTAAAAAGTTATGGATACTTTTAAATTTCACTCGTTATGAAAATCAACAGAGGAATTGGGATAACATTCAAAAAAGTCACTTGGAAACATTTTATCAAATATCCGGTGAAGAGGCTGCATTAATTTCAGACTGCAAATAGGCTATTTTTGCTATGCGCAATATCCACATAAAATAAATGTCCCTTCAATTATTTAAACGTTTCTCAATTTTTCAGTATTCACGGCCAAATTTTCATTCATGATTTTCATCATGCCTCCAGTATATAACAAAATATATAATATATATTTTGCAAATTTTAACATTAAACCCCATTTGACCTTAAATTTAGACCTTACAAATTACAAAAAATACGGTAACTTATTGCTCTTTGGCAATACCAATCTTCAATATTGTTGCAAATTTAATTTGGAATCCTTTTATTGCTTTTACGTCCACTGTATCAGACATTCTCGTGGTTCTGAAGAGGTTGCGAATTTGCGTCCAACATTTTGGAATGACGAAAAAAGCTGTTTCGTGAGTGCAGAGAAGTGAACAAATGTTTTCTTATAGAGAGAAGGAGCAAGTTGGATAACGTCTGTTTCAGTTCCAGCCAGTCTCATTCAAATCAACCTTTCTCTCACTATTTCCATATTTGTTTCCATGTTAACTGCAGTTCACCTTGTTAAATATTTATAGTAGCAGATTTATGCAGAATAATGTAAAAATTTTAAGAGAGCATAAGAGAGAATCAAACGATAGTTGAGAATTAACTAATACAGAGATGAGTGTGGCTAAATAATTAAAATTAAAAAAAAATATTTTCAGGAATATTTAAATTTTGAGTTCACCAATACTGAAGTAAATGAAGAAGAAAAGCACTTGCGCATCATTTGCTGAAAAATATTGGTGACAAACGTCAAATCTAATAAAATTAAACGATATTTGAAAACGCTTCATACTGAGTATGTCAGCAATCCCCAGAACTCTTCGAATTAAAGTTAAAATCATATGAAAAGCAAAAGTCACTTTTTAAAAATCTTTGTCTGTGATTGAAGAGGTTTATTTCCCTTTTACAGAGTTTCATATGAATTAGTCAGATGTAAAAAACCTCACATAATTGGTAAAGCGCTTATTTAGCTAACAGCAATTGAGGCTGTAGAAACTATGTTTGGAGATAGTTTAGCAAACAATTGCAAACCATACCTATTTCAAATGATATTAATGTCTGTCGAATTGGTTATATAGTTAAAGATGTACATTGTCAGTGTTCCTTGAAGATATATGACAAAATGCTTTCAATACAGATCGATTAGACAACTGATAGTAACAAAGATGCTCATTCTATTATTATTTATTATCGTTTGATTTTGTGATGCTAAGAGTCAGTAGTAGAACTTATTTCCAAATGAATGGAATGATATTATTTGCTTTTTAAAATTATTTTATAAACGAGACAAACACGTAGAATGGAAAATTATGACGGAATTTGCATCGATGATGTGCGTTCAATATCAGGAAGATTCCAAAGTTTATTTATAAAACAAAGACCACTCACAATGCTAATGGACGCATTGCATTATACACAAAGATGCTCTGGCTTGAAAATAAATGAGTCCTGTCTGAATACTGTGTTAACAATGGTTGTAACCGTAGTAAATTATATAAAAATGAGACATTTGAAATCAAGAATCTTTTCAGCACTTTGTAAAACATGGGGCAGTACATTCAGCGTTACTATTTTATTTCGAAGCAAGATGGCTATCACGTGGGAAGTGTTTGCAACATGCTTATGAGTTAAGAAATGAAATCTCTTTTTTTCTAGATGAGTAAATCAGACTGGAAGTCGAGAGTTTTTGTAATGGTTTTTTGTGCTTGAATGGGACTACTTGCTCGACATATTCGAGAAATTAAATAATTTGAATCTTCAATTCCAAGTATCAAATACGCATATATTGGATATGGGTGATGCAAAAGCTAATGCTTTTGTGGAACAGAAATTTAAAGTAGGATATCCTAACTATATTTAAAAACGTAGATGATCTGTTAAAACTTACAAGGCTGAAGAACAACATACAAAATTGTTTTGGTAAACCATTGAAAATCATTTAGTCACTCTGTCAAAGAATTCTTGCTGACGACAAAGAAATAGCAAGTTGTTAGTGGTGTTGTTATTTCTAACTCCAGATGATGTAGCTAAGCTACCCCATTTCCGTATACCAAAAATATCCAGAAGGTCCAAAAATAAAATAGGATTCCTTAAAATCTCAAAAACTGTAAAATTTTGACAAATAAGAATATGATCGAGGGAGGCTTGAACAGCCCCACACTAATGATACTCTGAAAAGAGCCAAGTTACTAGTGGCTTAGGGATCCTTTTTATATTACTCCCGAAGGACTCTCAGTTGTTGAGGAAGAAACCTTTGTGGTCTTCAAAAGACAATCTAGGAATAAATCATTCTTTGAAATTTGGGTTGATGTAGACGATGAATTTTCAGCATTAAAAAAAGGGCATATTTCGTATTGTGTTATATTTTCAACAACTTACCTTTGTGAAACTGGATTTTCTGTAGTGGCTTCTTTGAAGGCAAAATATAGGTCACATTTAAATATAGAAAAAGATCCGAGAGTGACTATTTCTCTAATATTTAGGCTTCCTTTGTTAATCTGTGCTCTACAAAACAAGCTCAAGAAAGTCACTAATATTTATTAAATTTTTTACTAATTTAGTAAATTTTAATGAAGTAAGTTTTCATTTAGTAAGCTGTTTTAGTTTAATAAATTAATTTTTAAATATTGTATCGAAATGTTTTTTCTTTTGTATGTGTGTGTTTGCTTTCTTTAAGTTACTCAATCAATTTTTAAAATACTTTCTCGTGGAAATGTTGACGCTCCCACAGGCTGAGAATCACTGATGTAGTTTATGACAAATTTGTAATTCGAGCACTATGAATGCAGAATAGTATTCTTCTATAGCCAAATTAGATAAAAATTCTCAAAAAAGGAATGAGATAAGCAAATTGTAATTCAATGCCAGAGCTCTCTCTTCAGCTCCTATTAAAGACTACACTTCCCTTGTTTATTCTTTTTTTTAACTTTTCAAATATTTACTTCTGTTCTCATGTTATTTTGCTCTGATTATTATTTCAAATAATTGTTCTTTTTAGTATACTTTTTATACTGTGATACATATGTTTTGTATATTGCATTTATTTTTCCAATAAAGCCATATGAAACAATATAATAAAAAATAAAATATTTACTTAACAAATATACTTGATCCTGTGCTCCATTATTAAAGTCAATATGGGAATTTCAGGCCTCAGTACTTTTGAATATCATATGGCTTTTATTCAAACAATTTCACATGTTAATATTCTTAATATATTGGACATACATCCTATCAATAACAATGGTTGTGATATAAGATTCTTCATTAAAAATATTTCTAAAGAATTCTGAAATCATTTCTGATATTTTATTTTGTTGTTAAATGCAAAATATAGAGTTAAATTAATCCGTCTGTTAAAATATGAAGCATTTTTCATAAAGAGAACAAAATGTTATTATCAAAATGTATGGCACCATTTTGATTTATTTTCCTCAATGTTAAAGCATTAGAACACAGGTGGATTTGCAAACTGTAAGCATGGTTATCTTAAAATTAGGAAATCTACATTTTTGTAAATTGTAAAATTGCTAATTTTCCAACACAAATAAATAATTTATGCTTACGATGTAGAATAGTATTAAATAACAAATAAAGAACACTACAAATTAAAATACAAATAAATTTACTTAAGAAAAGTTTACTAGAATTAAGATACAATTGTTAGGATTCTTTGCTCTTGAAATTTTCTCTCACGAGCTAAATAAGTAAATAAGCCACACAAAGTTTAATTTTCACTAAAATTATATATTAACTTCTACACCAGTTTAAGATTTTCCACACATTAATAAGAGAATCAGGTTATATTAATTAATTGATGTTATAATTAATAAATAATAATAATAATTAATAACTATAAAATAACATCGTTAACATAAAAATAATTTCTGATTAAGCATGATTGAAAGTAAAATAAAATAGAAGAAACGACTACAGTTCAGTATAATTGCATAGAATTTTGAAAAGCAAAGTGTTTTTGATGTTTCCAGAAAACATAAGAAATCTAATAATGGATAATCATAACTTGACTGACTGCACTGTTGATTTATTCTTTAAATTGAATTTCCTAACAAAAGAAACTAGAGCTTTTTAAAGCTTTAGTAAACAGATTGAGAAATAAAGTGTTCTAAAAATTTTAATATTACTTTATGAATTTAGAGATATTTGTTGACATGTGAAATAAAATATTACAGTTAACATCAAACTTAAATAAATAAAAGTGAAAGGAAATATTTTTGATCTATAATTGCATTTACTGCTTTAGAAAAATTCAATAAAACCGAAACAAATAAAGCTATTTCAAAGTATTTTGATTTCAGGAGAATAAATGTTTATAAGTACATTTAAAAATGTATGAAAGAAAAAAAAACGTTTCAAATATATTAACTAAATTGAAGCAAGCATGAATCTATTTGAAAATGAATGTGATATTTAGATTTCATATACATTTAAATATTGACTCTATAGTATTATATATATTATCAAACATCGGTTAGTATTTATCTTAATTCATTTAAATAATTTTTTGGAACATTTACTTTCAATGAGAGAGAAAGACGCAATCCACCAAAACGACGCTTCGTTTTTGCAATTGGAAGGTAGCAGGTTCCGAAAACGACGCAGCCACAGATTCATCATGGCCTCCTATAACTTATTTAAGATCAAATTAAATTGTTGTCACAATTCTCTCCAAGTGAATTGATAGTTCAGAGTGTAGCAAGCCAGGTCACGGCCCTTCTGCTTGTTCATGTTTCTAAGTTACGATGATTCACTTACTTTTGATGCTACGCTGGCCCACCTTCAAAGTGCCAGCGTAGCTCCAAAATTTGGTGAATGGACTCCACTAGTCCATTCTGCTGCTTGTTGTGCCAAGTTTCTTGCCAAGTTTCAAGCCATGGCTGGTGCCAATTATTTTCTGTATATTAGAGGGTGTTCATAAATGGTGACAGCATGCATCCCTGTTTTATTTGTTATAATTGAGTCAGAGGTAGCATTTTGGAAGATTTCAATAGAGATTAGAGCAGCGGTTCATACCATAAGGTGAATTTAACGTTCATTGCTTAACTTCCTTCAATGTAATGGAGAGGTAACTGAGATGTATGTCCAGAGGCATTTTGCAATATGACTCTTGAGAATGAGTTAATAGCACGACATCAAATGCTAATTTGCAATAAGTGTTAACTTAAAGATGCGACAGTCATGATGCCTTAAGTAAAACTGGAATTCGACTGAGCATGACTTTTATGTTAACGCTTACGATTCACTCCATCATTGAAGTCTATGTGTATTAGTGTAATGTCCACTTGTTTTTGCTTTTGATGTAGCATCAAGAGCAGACAAAGTCTTTGTCATCCATTTAACAGCCAGTGCACTACAGTCAGCCGCTTAACAGCTAACTGTAGGTGCAAACGCATGTTGCTTTGCAAATGACGTATTTCTGAACTCAGAGATCATGAAGTTTTATACGATTTATTGCATGATCCATAGAGATAACATGCATGTGTTCTTAGTTGTTAGCGATACCAGGCTGCTAAGTCACAGCACGGCATTCCATAAGACATTATTGAAGTCATTGACTTAGTTTTTGGAAGAATATACGAGATATTGAGAAATGCACAAACAGCAGTATTGTACTACTCTAAATTGTTATCCCGGTTGACTTCGATTTGATCTATATAGAGGTAAGAAACTTCCTGATAAGCATTTTATTTTACGTGAAGTGTTAGAACAAACTTTCACTTGACAACAACCTTCACATAAAATTTCTATATCAGAAATCTGCGTATGGCTTTTTCACTTAAAAACAAAGTAAGTGTCAACATCACCTTTCATTTTATATGTGAATATGTTGTTAGGATAAACATTTGCACACATCACATAACTTATTCCTGTCTTGTAAGCTCCATTTGTGTAGATTAGGTCCTTCTTGATAAAACATTTGTAGTGGTAATTATTTTAACTTTCAAATCAAAGTGTATAAGGGTGAAAGTTGAATACATAGTTTTTATTGTACTTTTTATAAATACCAATTAAAAAGACATTTAATTCACGTACGTAATTAAGTTCTTTAACTTTAAAATGTAATTAATCTCAAAAATTTTACTTGAAATATTTGAAAAATATATTAAAATACTATTTAAACATTTCTGTCATTTCATTATCAGTAATAAGAATTTCTCTTTTAGTGATTTCTATTTCATTACACAAATATAACGGATTCATTAATTTCAATCTCTTTGCAAAGCTTTTACGTAGTGGTGTAAAATCTGGATGATAATGTCGCTTAATGTATACAATTTTAGCTTGTAACTTTATGTTATATAAATATGAGTAGATATCATTGAGGATAATAATTTTGAGATTACGCTTACTTTTAAGTAATTCTTAAAATTTACGTAACAATAAATACTTTTATATAACTAACATTTGCAGGAAATACATATATAAATTTTTCTATAAATGTTTGAACTCATCTCTATTTATACAAAAATGTTAACAATAAAACATGTAACATTCGTTTATTTTTAAGCCCTTAGCATGGTATTCTGGAAAACATTCCAATTTTTTGTGATTTTAAGCTGGAAAAAATAGCTGTTTTCCATAAGACATTAATATTGATGCCTTTCTTGATGTGTATTTAAATACGATCCTTTTTCAATAGTGACAGCTCTTTAAGTTGTGGCAGGCACATAAATAGTCCGAATTTAAGCTGGGTATAAAAACAAAAAAAGTCATGTAAGATTTTGGAAGGCAGCATTGTACCCCAAAGTGTATTGTTCAGATACTTTAAGTTAAAAAAAGGGAAAGAAATTGTTTAAGGATTTTTATACCAACATTTGGTGCTAAAAGAAATGACTTTAAAGGTATTATTGCTAATATTGTCAATATTTTCTCTTTTGTTGCAGAAAACGGACAAAAACGGTCATTTAAACTCAAGAAAGTGAAAACAGCTTACTAGTAAATATCAACAGCTTTTCGAAAGAAATTACTTTGTAATCTCTGAAAGCAAAATATTTTTCAAATGTATTCATAACGTTAAAAGCATTTTTCTAGTTTTAAACAACATTAATTTTTGTTTAACAACTATTTTTAGAGTATACTGAAAATATTAAATGAATTTAAATAAAAAAATTGTTTCTTTTATTCTAAACTTATTCTATAAAAGTATTAACAATGTCAACAAACATTGTACATTAAGCGCGCGCGCGCAGTCTAAAATTTCATTAAAACTCCTATAAATTTTATTCTTATGATGATTTAACATAAGTTTGAAGCTATTTTTTATTGATTATTAATTGCGGTAAATCAATCATTTTAGAACCCGCTTTACTAATGAAAGCAATTATTTCAAAATTCATAACCATTATTCTAAATCTTTACTTGTAAATAGAATAATAACTTTACACATTCAGTGAGTATTTGTTTGTTAATATTTTTCATCATTTGAAAGTATTACAAAAATTTGGTGCCGATGTCTGTAGAGATTCAAAGTTAGCTTTAAGCAGTAGGAAGCCAATTAATTTTCGTGTGTAAAAAGGGATCGTAGAGCATCAACCAAATAAAAAATTCATTAGTCTAGATTAAATGTATATTAGTTATTTAATATACAGGGTGATTATAAAAAAACTTTGCCAACATCTGCACTTCTAGCGCCCATTCTATTTAACCGATCAAGATGATACTTCAAATATAGTTCTTTTGAGTTATGCGCTCGAGATTCTGTGAATGGCAACACAGTGGCCCTCGCGGTTACAGTTATAGTGACAGAAACTCGAAATTTTCGAATGGCAACGCCTACTTTTTACCATCGCAAAATGTTCAGCACATGCGAAAACCCTAAATAGCGTTGAAACGGTACCAATATGTCCGAAAACCGACGTGTTATACACATACAAACAGTTCTTCAAGGCGCACGGAGGAATAATGCATACGACAGAGACAAGACACTGCTCAATGATGAGAACACATAGAGAAAAAAATCTTTATTAATTTCAAACATTTTCCACATGAGTGCCATCACAGGCAATTACGCATTGCATGCGGGAGACGGTGGACAATGTCGCTGCACGCAACATGGCACGAGGGATGTTTCCAATCTCACGCCGTATAGAATCCTTTAAGTCCGACAATGTTTGAGGATTGCACAGATAAGCTCTGAATTTGAGGTAGCCCCAAAACCAGAAATCCATAGGCGTCAGATCTGGGGATCGCGTAGGCCACGGAAAAGGATAATAGCGTGAGATGATGCGATCACCAAAATGCTGATCCAGGAGCCTTTTAACTGACCTCGCTATATGTGGAGGTGCGCCATCTTGCATCCAAACAATGTCATTGAGTGCATTCAGCCGACGCAACTCCGGTAAGACATAATTTTTCAGCATGGCTGCATACCGAGGGCCTGTTACAGAACATGTTGCAGGGCCAGTCGGGGTCGTTTCCTCAAAGAAGAACGGGCCCAGAACAAATGTAGCTGCAATACCGCACCACGCAGTCACTTTGGCGTCAAATAATGGTACTGGCGCCACAGCATGAGGATTCGTCTCTCCCCAGTGCACACAATTCTTTGTGTTAATGCTGCCATTTAAGGTGAAATGCGCCTCGTCCGTCCATAGTATGCGAAGTGGCCAGTCGTTATCCGCATCATATCGTAACAAAAATGCATTTGCGAAGTCCAGACGTTGTTGTGGGTCACCCGGCTCCAACATCTGGACGCGCTGGAACCGATAGGGAAACATGTGAAATACCGAGCGCAAGAGCTTGCGGACCGTTGAGTTCGGAATATCCAACACGCGCGCTATGCCTCTTGTGGTTTCTGTGTGTCCTGCAGTCACTGTATGGTGCACTTCCATGACAACGTCCTCAGAAACAGTTGGCCGTCCGGAGCGCTGTTTGTCACAGGTGCAGCCTGTATCTTCGAATTTCCGCACTAAATCACGCAGAGCTTGCAGAGTACATGGGCCGCGTCGTTGTCGATGATTGCGGCGATACACACGCAAGGCTTCCGCAGCGTTCATTCCATTTTGGTAATAGAGTTTGATCAATTCACCGCGAACTTTCCTAGGAAGACTCATATCGTCGGCATGTGCGAGTTCCCGAATGACGACTTCGCATACCCGCTTGGTATTTTATAAGTTTCCTACGCTGAATATGTGGCGACCGGCGTTCTGTGATTGGTTTCTTGACTCTGTCACATGCAAATTTATTGCGTGCGCCCAGATCGTGTTTTATTGGCCGGTTTTCAGAACTCTTTTTTGTGTTTGCAGAACACGTCCGTTTTTAGACATATCGGTACCGTTTCAACGCTATTTAGGGTTTTCGCATGTGCTAAACATTTTGCGATGGTAAAAAGTAGACGTTGCCATTCGAAATTTCGAGTTTCTGTCACTATAACTGTAACAGCGAGGGCCACTGTGTTGCCATTCACAGAATCTCGAGCGCATATCTCAAAAGAACTATATTTGAAATATCATCTTGATCGGTTAAATAGAATGGACGCTAGAAGTGCAGATGTTGGCAAAGTTTTTTTATAATCACCCTGTATTAACTAATGAACAATTCAGAAATTTAATAATTTATAGTTAATTGCTTAAACTGAAACGCAGATCCTTAATTTAGCAATAATATCAATTTTATTGTTATTTAATTGTATCAATTGTAATATAAAAAATATTCGATTTTAATTTAAATTATTAAAATTTATAATTATCAAGAATGATTGTTAAAATATAATAGTTGCTCTATTAAATTATTTGTTTGATAAGTTCAAGTACTTGATTAATTGTGTACATGTGATCTAACTTATTAATATAATTTATTAGAATTTTAAGATATGTTAGAAAGTTTTCAAGATAATGAATCAAAATAGTCTTTGAAATGATATATACGATGCAATTTTCTAAATTCACTCTAACGAAATTATAAAGAATATAAAATGAAACAAATGAAATCACTTGAAAATAATTTACTATAATTACTCTCAGAAATGTATACTGAAAAGCTACTAATAAGTTGTAATATATACTCATATAAAAAAGAAATATTTCAGTATTAGGAAACATTTTATATATTATATAGAAAAGGAACAAAATATAAAGCAACTGTAAAAATCCAAATCATCAAAAGAAAATTCAGCGTAAGTGAATCTATCTGTTAAAAAAGTAATTTGTCACTAATGATTGATAATGATGTGTGCTAGAGAAAAAGTTTCTTCACATTAATGGCCTTCTTTTGCTTATGAAATAAAATAAAGCAAATTAATAACAGTGAAAATAATCGAGTAAAGTAACAGTAAAAATAATTGAAACGCAAAAAAATGAATCTCGAACTGTGTTAAGCTTTTAAAACCATCAGAAATACTAATAAATGAAATTGAATTCTGTAGTTTGGTAAATCTTTTATTTCTAGACACTCGAAAGGGGATAAAAACGGGAAAACGGGAAACAAATTTGGAGCTTTAATTTATGAAGTAAAAGGGCAAAAAATAAATAAATAAATAAAGCACGAATTACGTTAACAAAAAAAAATAAAATAATAAAAAAAAACGAAATATTTCTACTGCATTTAAAAGAAGTTATTATGAATGATCACAGAAATTATTAACCAAATTTGAATTATGAAGTAACTATTAACAAAAAATAAAATTTATGAAATAAAATACTTATTTTGCAATTTACCTTTATGATGATTACTTCTGTTAATGTATAGATAAAAGATTTACAATAGACAAATGTTTCAGGATTAGAGGATGTTTTGTAAGCATCCACCTAGTTATTTAATATGTTTTAATAAAAGATGTTTTTACATCAGATAAGTTCGATTTCATTTCGTTAAAATATTTTCTCAATAATATTTAATGTAGTGATGTAATGAAAACAATGAAAAATAAAAATAAAATTATTATTGTATCAAATGTGAATGCTGGATTTTTTCGTGATTGCCTGAATTGTGTATTAAAAATTGAAATACAAAGAATGAAATCAGAAAAATGTGGCTGATTTCTTGTACAATTTTAATTCATTTTAGTTTTTATTAAGTTTATTAAATGCATAATTTTAATTAAATCTCTGAACACATTAACAGGTTTCAAATAAAAATTATTCCATTGAAATTTAAAACATTTTTGCCATCTGTTTTACTTTTAACAGCTTGATAAATATATTAGCACGGGATTATACATTATCATCTATAGCATTCTCTGGAATTTAATTTCATTAACACCGATTTAAACGTCTTTTACACACTTTCCAAGAATTATGTTTTATAACATATTTCTTTTATAATTATGTTATAAAACATATATTCTAATATAATGTTATATTTCTAGAATATATGTCTAATTCTTTTTTTATAAAACATAAAATGTTTTATAAATTTTAATTGTAAAATTATAAATTTAATTTGTACTTTTAGAATTAGAAATGATACTATGCTTATTATATGTGCGTAACATTTTTTAAATTTAATTTAAGAAAAGAAAAATTTTCATTTCATTTGCAATAAAGTTCCAAAATGAATAATTTGTATTGAAACTATTTATGAAAAACTGAAAGCATTTACTTGCCTTAACACTTAAAAACTTAGGCTTCATTCTGTTGTGGGAAATTGAATCACGAAATATCGAACCGTTTGCTGATAATTTTAAATTCTAAATGTGTTTAAAATTAGTCATATGAATCCCATGTTTATAAATATTATGACAAATTTTGGGAATAAATTTATTAAAATATCTAAAAAAATGAATCATATAATCAAAATATATAATATGATATTATATGTAAGCGGTATACATGATCTCTATAAATATTCCTAATTTTATTAAAAGAATCATATTATATAAAACTGAATTTATTCTTATATCACTTAAAATTCAATACAGAATTAAATATTCTTTAAAAACCAGTAAATTTGCTTATTATAAGAAAACTGAAGCTATATATTGTTTTTAAAATTTAAATTATATTGTAATGTGAAAACTATTAAGTAACAAAAAAATTTTTAAGCACTATAGAGAGTTTTGGGAATGATTTATTCGGACTTTTTGCTTATTATGAAATGTATTATAATTATAAAATATAAATTAAATTTTCTATATATTGTAGATGAATAACTTAAGTTATTGCTGATACACGTTCTCATGAGATTTGCACGGATGGTATTATTTGCTTTATTGTCACTCCCAGATTCCTTTTATAAAAAGTACCCAGGTACATCTAAGTTGTTCCAATTCTAAGCTATCCAATAAGAGCTATCAAGCCGTTTGGTATTGGTTACGCCCATCTTTGTCTTTTCTTCTACCTTTTGAAAATTCGCTTTTTAACTGGATATGGATCATTACGTTTGCAAATAAGTCCAAACCATCTTAAATGATATACTTTAGCTACTTGATCGTTAGTTAATTTTCTAAATTTTGTTTATAGCTTTGTATTAAAATAGGATTTTACAACATTATTTTCTTTCATTGGATCTCAAATAATTCCTTCAAACATTTATAGCTTCTTTTCTTTAATTTCACTGATAATGCAATATTCAAATTCCATGCATCATTTATAATTTTTCTTGTCTTGTAAAATTTTATCTTGGCTTGTAATGCTCAAATTTTTGATTAAAAATAAATTCTTAACTCTAGATATATACTTATCATATTAATTATATTCCAAATTTCTATTTTTATATTATTTCTTGTTAATATGAAGAGAATATTGAGTTAATTTGTAAAGTCGGTATATAAGCTTTGTATGTTCCAATTCATAATTGACATTTGTATACGATAAACTACAGTGTATACAAAACTTATGTAAATAATTAAAACATGAAAAATGCTAAGAACATTTCGTATTGAAAATATTTGGACTGCTCTTATTTTCTTTGGATTGCTCAAAAGAAAATAATTTTATTGCATAAAAGTTCTGGGCTTAATTTTGAATGATGATAGATTTTTTTAATAGAGAATAATATTTAAAATATAACTAATTATTTCTAAATTTTTCGTAGAACGTCTTAAAAAATTAAAAATTTGTTCAAAATTAGAAAAAGAAAATTTTTTCCTAAACGTTTTGCAGAGTGAATTATCCATTTACATATTAAATTTTTATTTACAATGCAGGGGTGAAATCGTGGGGGTTATATGAAAAAAACTTCAAAAAACAAAAATAAAACAATATTATACCAGAAAGTCCTTTTCAGAATTGAATCATCAACAGTGTTAAAAAACGCGACTGCTGCATTTTCTGTATCTTAATTATTGTTATTTTCTTATGAATACTTATTTAAGTAATTGTTGTTCTCAATAAAAATGTGAAAGGAACTTGAGTCCAAAATAGAAAATTGGTTACCTAATATTTCTCTCGTTATTTGGTATGATGCAAGGAATCTCTCCATCATTTAAATAAAAGTATTATATATAAATTAAAGTTGTTTTTAAATTAAATTATTAGTAAATTAAAGTATTTAAATTTTGGATTATTAATCAAAGTTAAAATTTAGCTTAGAATGATGGTAAAATAGAACAGGATCAAACTTTATTGCAATATAAATTTTTAGCAATGTTATTATCATTTAGATGAAAATTATTCTGCCTTAGTAAAGTTTTCTACAAATTGTATACATTATAAATATAATTATTATATATATAGTGGTTATTGTTTGAGAGGCTTATTTTAATAAGTTAAAAACTTTTAATTTTGTTAACTAAATTTATTAAACACTATTTGGCTAGTAGAGCATTGCTTATAAGAGTGAAGTAAGGCGTAGTTTTTATACTACAGAAGGGTCACCGAAGCCTTGAAGGTCTTATAAGAACCTTGAAATGCCGATAGTGCTTACACTTAGTCACTAATTTATGTGTTTGGTGAGGTTCTTGCAGATTTGGATATGTAATTGGATGTGATTCAAATCTAATGATTATTATGTATTGAGTGTATTTTGGCAACATTGTATTTTGGCGGCATTGGATTTTGACTTGTATATTTTGGATTGAATTCTACTTGCATATTTCAAATTGGGTTTTGCTTCTTTTATTCTTGTTTGATGCTTTGGTTTCAATTTTTGGTATGGCTTTGGGGTGTGATGGCTTTTTTAAGACTATGTCTTGGGCCAGTGCAGAAAAGCCATATTTGTGCCAATGTGGTCAACACCCCCTGATGAAGGTGGCCATATTGGTACTTTATTCCATTCATTCCATTTATATTTATCTTTCTTTAAAGTGTTTTCAATGTAATTCCTTTCATTATATTCTTTTCAATGTGTTATTTTCCATTTGATATTTCAATATAATATTTCAATGCTTTAATATTTCAATGTGTTGTCTTCCATTTGATATTCTACTTTTGGCATTTGATTTTTCAATGTACTATTTTTCCATTTGGCATTTTTCATTGTATTTTATAAATTATACTATTAACTATATATATATATATATATATATATATATATATATATATATATATATATATATATATATATATATATATATATATATATATATATAACATAATTTGTATACTTACATCCATAGTAATCAAATAATAAAAGAATTGGAATAGAGATATATTTAGTGATCAGTTTACAAGAAAAGATTCAGAAAAAGTTCTAATTCATTATATAGGGAAAAAAACACGTTAAAAAAAGCCAATTCAATGAGGCGCAGACTGTTTGAAGCATGATGTACAGGACAACAGTATATCCTTCTCATTTATTCGGGCTATAAAAACTGTTCAACACGACCATTAGCATCATCAACATTAACTTATCAGGCTACAACCATGGCCTGATTAGTTGAAATTAATTTGGAGGTCACGGTTGTGGCGTTTGTTCTCGATATCAGATGGTAGTGAGTTTGAGCCCCACCTAGCTGAAGATCCATCGAGTTCGCTAACGGCGGCTGGGCTACATTCAATCTGTCGTGATTGCAAGTCTTCTGCTTGGTTTGAAATTACGAAGACTCGTATCTGGCGTAACTACTACCTAATTAGTAGAGCGCAACTCCGGACTAGGTATAATGAAGTATGCTGGTGAAATAATGGCAATAATCTATGTCTTTCCAAATGAAATAACATCCTTTGGATGTGGATCAATTATTGAGGGTCATCTACATCGTTGCTGCTTCTGAATGATGAAGATTGCCTTCCAGAAACCTTCTTTCTAAATGATAGGGAATAGATACTAGTGCACACAATCTATGACATTACTAAGGTGACTGACAACACCCACTGCAGCAGTGCTCATCACATCGAAATAAATTTTAGGAATTTCACACCAGGGAAATGATGAATTCTCCAGTGAAGAAGATGAAAGTTACACAATTACTAACACATAACCCAACACCCAGAAATCACCCGGTATGAGATCAAATGATCGTGGAGACCATACGACCCGGCAAATTTGTCTGATACCTTTGCTGTGGCCAAAGTTTTACAGCGGGATTCATTTCATTGGATTAGTATAATAAGGTGGTGTGCCATTCTGGAGGGAAGCTGGTAGCAGAAATTGTACTCTTTGATTTAATTCAAAGGCGACTTCATTGAGCAAAATATTGAGATGCTACTCATCGATATATATGTATATATCGGTATGTATGTACATGCAGTTAGAGAAACCTTTTAATGTAGAGAGCGAAAGTTTCACAGTACTTATTTATATAAAATTACTTGATAAAATTAAGAATTTTTAAAAGATATTGACCTTAAAAATATAAAAATGTAAACAAAAGTAATAAACTATGTCATTTTTTTCCCGCTGTTTTTTAAAATTTCTAACTTTCACTAAAAGATGACTAGAATAGGATTATATAAGGCAGGGGCTTCCAACTCTCGGATTGTGCACCGATGCAAGTGTGTGCAGCAAATTGTAGTGGATTGTCCAAGGAACAGTAAATTATTTTATGTTTCGTAAAGGCGAAAAAAAATCACAGTTAATTAACTGTGATGTATTTTTTGCCTTTACGTGCAACATTCAGTGGATGAGCAATTAAACGGAAGGTTAAAAAATAATATAAAACTACATTAAAACTACTTTTGAGAAAAATATCTTGATGTTGTTGTGGTTTTAAGTGACATCATAAACTGAGCGTGGCAGTAGCTAGTGTTTATCACTGTTTTCTCTATTCAACAATATGTTTTCATGTTTAACAGTACTTGTTTACGTTTATATTGTGTTTGGATAACTTTAACTCATAAATTAGCAAAAATGAATAGAAATAGACGTCGTTAGAAAGTTTCCTCGTGAGGAAGAAGACTCAGTAAAGAGACAGAAGAAAAACCTTCTGCATCAAAGAAAAGTATAACTTCATTGAAGCAAAATATTGAGATGCATCTCATCGATATATATGTATATATCGGTATGTATGTATATGCAGTTAGAGAAACCTTTTAATGTAGAGAGCGAAAGTTTCACATTACTTATTTATATAAAGGATATCACAAGTCTTATTTGAAATATTCATTTATAATTGATTACCAAAAACGAAATCAGCTTTGCATAGTTTGTGACAACCAGTTCTCTATAAAAAGCAATGAAACTTTCAAAAGTGCTTTATCGCTCTAAAGTTAAAAATTTTAGATTATATACAAGACCCTGAAGTATTTTGAAAGAAATAAATAAGAACAAGAATGCAGGAAGAAATTTATGAAGCCTATCACACTAGTATAAGTTTGATTGCCTTGTCAGTCAGAGTTAATTTTTTTGGACACAAATGTTAATTACACAATGACTTACAGTTTACAGTAGATTCCAAATCACTGCAAAATATAAGCTCAGATGGAATTTAAGCCCATGTACCAAAGATCAGATTGGCATCCATTCGGTTGAAAGCTCGGAAAAAATAAAGGAAAAATTACTAGTATCATTTTTGGTGGTTGTCTGGTTAAGTCTAAAAAGCCAATCAGTATTGGTGAAGAATTGATTTTGCTCTCCACTGAAGGTATTTGCCATGAGATTTAAAGAGAGGCTGCTGCAGAAAGCACATATGCCTTTGTCAACTAGCACTATGAGCAGGAGTTTTGAGGAAATAGCCCAAAACACAAAGAAACAATAGCTTGAGAAGATTGAAGCAATGTGGAGTTATGAACCCCAGCTTGGCGAATCTACAGTTATCGACAAAAAAGTCAATATGTCTTGTTTTTTGGTAGTATCTATATCGGGAATATGTGTAGGAGGATTTATCATGTGCATTATGTTTGCACACCAAATACTCAGAATCATAACTATTCAAGTCTCCAGATAGTTATGTATCAGGACAATTAAAAGGGTCTTTTTGCGTAAGTAGATGGAGCATCTGCCATGACCGTAAGACTGTTTAGTTTAACTGCTTGGATTGAAGAGATTACACTTGAGAGTGAATGTACGTATAACTTCATTCTCAGAAAAATGAAGCAAGCCAAAAAATGTAAACGGAATGTAATAGGGTATTGATTGAACGTTAGGTGTTACTAAACATATCAAGACTTACGTCCTTAACTCATGACTATCACGACCGTTAGGTTGACTGGTTGGTGGGGTTTTGTGAAGCAATATTTAAAACAGGGCTGCACCAAAATAATGTGATTTAGTTTAGTTATATTATATTTTTTAAAACCCAAGCAAACATGAAAACATTAAAAAAACAAAAATTTTTGTATATAATATGATTAAAATCTGAAGACATAAAAAATAAATATAAACACACATTTTTAAAAAAATAATTACAATTTTTTAATGAAGTGTATACGTTCAGGGTTAAAATCATGACAAAAAATAAATTTTAATGAACAGTGTATGGTTCATTACACGTTTCACACCATGGATTTAATTCACTTAGTCTATGTGAAACGTGTGTGTTTGATTCGAAGGTGAGTCAAACGGACATCAGCTCTCTGTAATGGTAAAGCTGATAATGAGGTGAAGGATGGGAAATTGGCATTCAGTTTGCTGCCGTCTTGCATGTTTCATGATTCCTCCCAAAGAGAACGAAGAAGGCATTTTAAAGCTTTTCTCACGTCAGAAAGTGGAACCGATGGTAAAATTAGATCTGATTCAGACTTTGCAGCTACATCAGTTCTCTCATTTCCATCAAGACCTACATGGCTTGGTATCCAACAAAATAAAATTTCATATCCTTTCCTCACGAATGTTGGAGCAGTTTGCGAAGAGATGGACGCACAGAACAAATGTCTCCCCTTACATACATAAATAACATTATTATCCCAAAGAAAATCGCTAATCACTCTTTAAATTATAAAAACTACTGCAACGATTTCTCTCAGAAAAATGCTCACAATGCCACTGTTAGTACATTTTAGTGACAATGTATGGATTTCAAAAGTGACCTACTTGTTTGATATATTCAGTCTGCTTAATGGTCTCAGTCAATGATTCAGAGAAAAATAACATTTTTTTTTCAAATTGGCAGACAAAATAACTGCATCTAAATTCAAACTGGTGTTGTCTGGATGGCACGGGAACCGAGGCATTTTGGACATGTTTCAGCAGGTATCTTAGGTGAGACAAGGCCTCTTCTCGTTGTCTGTCTATCTGACAAACTATCTATGGTATACATAACTGCCAATAGTGACGGCAAACAAAAAAAAGGAATGGAATGAACAGGACGTAATAAGCACATTTAAAGCGCAATTATTTCTGATTATTCCTAGATGGGAGAAATTAGTTGGGAAGAAAAAAGCTGGGGATCTCATTTATTTAACGTTCCATTGATTTAATTTCTTTATATTCGTATTTGGTGTAACTGTATTTTATTTTGAAGGCATGTTGAAATACAATTAAATTAAAATTGTATAACTCAAAACACTTACAATGAAGCACAAAAATCTATAAGAACTCTCAGATAGCTTCGGTAAAATTAAAAAAGAAAACACTTTGACCAGTCCATGTGGATAAAAATATTGGGGATACTTGCTCAACTATAATTAAAAAGTATTCCTTTCAAAACTGTATCAGTTTATAGATTTATAACTTATCATATTTCCACTTGTTGCAGAAAATAATATTTTATTACACATTAAATATTTATAGACATCGTGGAGCAATTGAAATACAGCAAAGCTGGTAGAAAACATTGAATGTGTTTATTATAATCTTAATTTCATTTTGTTACTCAAAAAAGTTTTTGTAACGTATCGCTGAAGTGTGTTTTTTGCAGGCAATTCTCTTATATTTTAATTAATTTTATTATAGCATTCGTTATTAAAAATATTTTGAATATCAATAAATAAACAAGTATACATGCATGTTATAAGACGTTAATTTTTTTCTAAACTATTTTTTGATTTTTCACATAATTATCACTTTTTTCGCACAAACGAACACGTCCCAATTTAACGCAATTAAAAATATCATTTTTAATTATAATTCAATGTTTTCATTTAAATTCTCCTTATATTTTCATATACAATATATAGTATATGGATTCCATAAATTTGCCTCTTCCAAAAAATATCCCTGTCATTCAATAATTATTGAGAATACCGTTTTAATATAAGCAGGTGAATTGATCAACGAAGAGATTTGTAGTTTTGACATAACAATCTTCGAAATTAACATTTTTACTGCTATATTTTGATTCATTTTTTAAATGTTATATGTAATAAAATCTCGTTTTTTTAAATCTCGTTGAAAAAAAATTATGCTTTAGTAAAATACTATATTATGTTTGTTAATCAGCTAATGTTTATACACTAAATTCATTTATTTTAAGAAAAATATCAAAACTTAGTCCTGTTATTGAAAATGAAATGTGTCAACATTTCCCTGTTAAAGGCTTATTGAATTTGTCGCAAAACATTTTTTGCAATTATACAAATTCTTAGGTCATACACAAAACTGTACTAAAACATAAAATAAAAATGCTGATTTTTATAAATGTTCTGTATTCATTTGAATCCTGAACATTAGCTCATTATTTAATCAATAATATTTTAAAATTATATTTAATATTAAAAAAATTAAAAAACTGTACTTTATCTAAGAATAAAAATATTTACGATGCATAAAATTATAAAGTGAATTTAAAAATGATTCCATTTCACTCTAAAACAATAAGAATTTTTCCTCCCCTAAAAAAATGTGTCCAGAATTCGTATTAACTATATTCTCGCCAAAATGTTAAGTAAAAACGACAAATTTTTTTTCTAAAGCCGTTTGATATTGTTTGCTTGAATTCAAACTAAATAATAAGATTTCTTATAGATTCAGAATGCTTACTACTTAATTTATATGAAACGTAAATTATTTCACCTATTTCAATGATCAAAGACAAGAAAGTAATGAAAATACATTAATTATGTATTTTGGGTGAACTACAGAATACCTTTCACAATCAAATACGTTTTAAGTAATAAATTCGAAACATTCTTAAACTTTCCATAGACGTTCTTACTTAAAAAAATTAAGAAAGTTACATTTGAATAACTTTTATGATGAATAGAATTATAAATTTTAAATTATATAAATAAAGTAAATAAAAATATTACTTTGAAATTTAGTTTTGTTTTCAAATTAATTTTGGACTTCTTAATATTTCAATAAGATATATATTACAGCACATAATATTTTATTTCTTAATTCAGACAATAAAGATATGTATTTCAGAGGAAATCTCTCATCAGTCTATGTGTTTCAGAGGAAATTGCTTATTAAAAATTATATCTTAAAAAGTATTAGCAAAAATATTTTATTTTAAATATTAATATTTGTGTATTGATTTATTGTGCATTGTTGCCAGAAAAAAGAATTTTTTTATTAGTATGTATTTGAAAATACATACTAAATGTGTTCGAAATAAATATAAAAATTTACTATTGTGTATTTAATTTTTAATGAACTTTTGGTTTCGAATTATTTATAATTAACTTATGTTTTTTCAGTAAATTGCATTTTATTAAATTGAATAAAAACTTCTAATTATATTTTCAAAATGTACCGATTTTTTTTATATGAAAATATAATTGTCAGTGTTTGTGAAAAAAATAAATGGAAATATTTGAAAGAAAATGTCCAGATATTAAACTTTAAATAATCTTTTAAAATAAAATGACATCACGGAAAACTTGCTTCATTACTATAAAATATTTTTTCAGAAAGTACTATCTCCAGTTAAATAGAGAAAATCCAAATACTTTACCGTAATTTCATATTTGTATTCAAAAAACTTCTTTGTATAAAAATGGATTTAGATTGAAAATGTTTTTCTTTTTTTGAACTTAAACTGATAACTTAATTGGAGCTGTGAACTCAGGAGTATCCAGATGGTTTCTCACGCCGGCATTGATGACAATTTCTGTTATCTTAATTTATGGAAATGGAGATTCTGAATGCAAATATATGTTTATCTCATTAATGTTTTGAGAGTTTCTTGACTTTTTATTATCGTAAATTTGATTCATTCAAGAATGAAAAGTTGTTGAAGGCCGTTTTCCTAACACATTTAAAAATAAGAAAAATTATATATATATATATATATATATATATATATATATATATATATATATATATATATATATATATATATATATATATATATATATATATATATATATATATACAAGGTGATCATAATTAAACCGCAAATTTAAAAAGGCTGTAAAAAAAGAACCACTGGTCAGAAAGACCTGAAATTTCACCAGAATGTCTTTTAAACAGGGGGATTTTGTTTGGCGTGGGAAAAAAATTAGGAAAAAAAGTGGCCTGTAGATGGCGCTGCACAGGTGGTTATATGCAAATTAACGTCTTGCATAAAATGCTGAGTAGCTTAAATTCTCGTTAAATGTCGATGGTGATGCAACGCCATGTCGGAAATGACAGTATTATGAGCCGACATTTTCCAACTCCCTGGCCGCCACGATCACCGGACATCACTCCCTGTGACTTTTGTCTCTAGAGATTTCTGAAAAATGTTGTGTTCACAGTGCTCCACTAGACACATTAGCGGATTTGAAATGCCGCATTACTCAGCACGTTAACAACATCAGCACTGGTACACTCAAAGCTGCTGTGGAAAATACCGTTTTACGTTTACACCTCCTAACAGAAAATGGTGGACACCATATTGAAAATTTCTCAAAGAAGACTAAGGATAGTTAAAACCAAATTATTGTTGGCTTTTTCTACGGTTTTTGGCCACAGGACAATTAAAAACCGAATTTTTCCTATTCGATGTGGCACCACTTTGTCGCTCTGAATAGGCTTTACACCATGAGTGCCACAACATCTGCCTGACTTACAATAGCACAACTGATTTTAACGTTCAGCTTACAGCCACAATTGATTATCGTTCAAGTCAAAATTCATGTAATTAACCTACAGCCGCCTGTGCAGCGCCATCTATTGGCCACTTTTTTCTTAATTTTTTTCACACGTCAAACAAAATTCCCCTACTTGAAGTACATTCTGGTGAAATTTCAGGTCTTTCTGACCAGTGGTTCTTTTTTTTTACAGCGTTTTTAAATTTGCAGTTTAATTATGATCACCCTGTATATATATAAGCAACAATTACGTTTTTGTAAAAAGTAGGAAATACTCTAATGTAGTTTGAAAAAAATGACGGGAAAAAACTCATGAAATCAGTAAATACAATAATGAGAGGACTCAAACAGGCTGATATTACACTTCCAATAAAGAGATTATTCATGAAACATTGAGATCAATGATGCCAGAAATAGCATGCTCCCACAGACTTGCACCACTTATTTTCTAGTTTGATCAGGATTCGTACATAAAGAATTACAGCAGGTTTTCTTTCAAACGGATCTCTTTTTACCATGATATCACATGGCATATAATTTGCTGCAATGATTTTTTTAGCAAAATCGAAATTTTTCTTCTGTTACATTCCATCTAATACGAATAACTCAATTAATATATTGTTGCAGCCATGTTAAAATAAAATAAATATAAGGCATACAAACTTCTTTCATTGAGAATATACTCATATATATATATATATATATATATATATATATATATATATATATATTATATATATATATATATATATATATATATATATATATATATATATATATATATATATATATATATATATATATATATATATATATATATATATATATATATATATATATATATATATATATATATATATATATATATATATATATATATATATATATATATATATATAAAGATTTTTTTGTAAAAGTAAACGTTTCTTGATTTAATTTTTTTTACACATACATGCGCTTAGGCTATTACTATGTCTTACTTTTTTCACCATTTTTAATGGTGTGATAGGAATTTAGTTATCACATAAAATTTTGATATTGATCTTCTTATGAATGTTTTTGAATTTCCACTAATCACAATTCTTTTTTTATTTCCATTTTGTAATTTTTTTAATAATATCTTTATTTTGTCCTCCAACTATGTTTGTGAAATTTTATTTACTCCTATTCTTTTGCAACATCTTTCGAAATTATCTTTATATTGCTTTCGTTTGCCTTAAACTATGATTTATTTAATCTTAGATCATGCCATTATGTTAATTTTTGATTTTAATCTTTTTTTCAATTACTACAAATTTGTTTTTCTCTCTAATCTTTGTTCTTATTCCATGACTTCATTTTTCGAATATTATTTTTCGAATTCGTTCTTATTCATTGACTTCAAAATCGAGTGTATTTAGCGCAAAACAGTAACATGCTTCACATACACAATGTTCAAGGTAGAAAATCATCTAGTTATTTTAGATTCTTAAAAAATCCTGTTGATTTTTAATTATTTACATATATTAAATTAAAAATTTAGATCAATATTGTTTTCTGAAAATAATGGTAGTTAATACATAGAATAAAACACGCATATCGGAAACCTATTGAACAATTCTGAGTCAATAATCCTTAATATGCGCATGAACTTTGTGTTTAAAAGAGTAATTAACAATATTACAAGCAATTATCATAAAAATATATCACTTTTACTTGCTGTGTTGTCTTCCAAGTTTTTAAAAGTAATTTTCTTGGTAATTTAGTCGCAATTTATAATAAGATATACAGTGTTAAGTATGATTTATTCACATGAAATTTTAATGAATATTTCATATTATGGCATTCAACTTAACTAACTGACAGCTTTTTTTTTTATCAGAATCTTTATCTATTGGTGATACAGCAACATTCTGCATATAACTATCTAAATTGCAATATTTGATTACAAACTGATTTCTCCTGTTAATTTGCTTAGATAAATTTACATAAGCAGAAGAATATGAGAGGATTCTATGAGTTTTCAAATATCAAGGCCAATCTTTTAACATTAGTGCAAAACTAATCCAAATTTTCCTCCATGAAATAAGCGATTATGAAGCTTATTAAATCTCCGTAAAACAAATTACTTATGCAAGCTATGTTAGATATTTCCCCTTAATCTCAAAAGTTTGGTTAGCTAAAACAGGTATTGTTATATAATTGAAAGTTGATGTGTTGATTATACAATTATGCTATTTGATAATCAAAATATTCCGAGAAATCCTTTTCCATATTCCCTTCCTTGTTGTTTTAAAGCACAAAACATATTATAATACAATAATATTTTAATCATGCGTATAACTCATACAAATTAAAGTAGTTATTCTTATTCCAGTAATTTAAACATTTAAAAAAAGTATAAACATATTATATTAAATTTCAAAGGAAGTTTTACACGTTTATCTTAAATGCTTATAGTTAAGCTTAATATTTTTACCTTTTTAAATATTTATAAAATGAACATTTATCAATTTGCTTATTTTGCTGCCAAATAGAAGTAAAACTTTTAAAATCATTTTAAATAAATTTTTATATGAATTAATTAATCAATAGTTGGCCCAATTTTTTAAATTTTCATAGTATTTTAGGTTACATTTTAGAGTTTAATAAGGAAACTAAGAATTTATTATAAGTAAGAATTCTATTTTTACTGGTTATATTAATATTTCACATATAATATAAATGTGTTTAAAAATTATTACGATTATTTTGTTCAAAACATGTTTATTTTCTTCTTGAACAGAAAATATAAATTTGTAATATAAATCTACTTTATTTTCACTTTTATTTACTAAAGAATATTACTTACTTCTTTTATTAAAATTTAGGGATTATGAGAAATTTTACAAATTTACTGATACTGGACACTTTTGATAAAAATTTGTTTTCCATTATTTGGTTTACAATTAACGAAACATTAAATGGCTTTTTCATAAATTATTTTTTTTATGTTTTGGTGTTAAATTGTTTGCACATAAATTTAAAACTTTAATATATATTTCATATGGTATTTCTGTAATTTAAGTAAAAATGATTTTATAAACTAATTATAAAATTAATATTAGTTATTAGAAAATTAAATTTTGTTTCATATGGGATAACTTTTTATTACAAAAAACACATGAAAAAATAACAAAGCATTTTAATACACATACACATTTATGTGTATAAATATTAAAATCTTAATTTTAAACTTATTATTAATCTATGATAAAAATCTCAGTATATTTATCTTAGTCTTTTTTATGGTGTACTTTTTATAAACTATATTGCATAAAAAAACAGTCAAAACAAAATAAGAAATTATTAATTAAATTAAAACCAGGTTGAAGAGATTGGTATAAGCCTAAAATTAGTGAACGATATACTAAAAAATGTTGAAATAAACTCTGCTAAATTAAATTCAAGTAAATTTATTTAAGAAATTGATTCATGTATTGAATCAAAATATGCAAAGTATATCATTTTTAAAATTAAATTAATATGAATTAAGAGTTAAAAATAAAAGTAATATAACTACAAAATAAATTTATGCCACCAATTATTAAACTCATTTTATAAAATCTGCTGAAATACATTTTAAAGATTGAATAATAAACGTTCAGTTAAAACATCTTGAGTTCACTCCTTTTTGCAATTAGAAGATTATCGAGTTCACTTATGAAATATAGAAAACTTGATAAAGGGATTTAGGAAAAGTAAGATAATTGCTTAAAGGCTTGATTTTATTTTCATAGCCATGCCTCCCGGTGTTAGCAACAACAAATAATCTTATTGCAGCATTTGATCTTAGTGTCATACTGCCATAAATATTTAATTAGTATTCATTTATAAATATGTTAAAAAACTCTAAAATTAAGTTCAGAATACAAATAAAGTTTAAATATCCAACGATAACTGTTTTTTCTTGTTACATTTTGCAAAAGTATTTATAAACAATGAATCTTTAATAATAAAACTGTTAAATATTATTAATTAACCCCTTAATCAAGATCAATTGATTAAAATTCTTTCAAGGAATATAGAGTCATAATTCCAATTACGTCAAGATGTGATTCAGTAACACCAGGAAAACATTTGTTTGGTATTTACTATCATTTATATAAAAAAGGTTTTTTGGAGAAAGCAAATATAGTAAATGAATCTTTTAAAATCATAAAAGCAACTGCAATTTTCTTTTATTAAATAATATTGATGATGTGAAAAGATTTGACATAAGAATCTATTAATTTTTCCCTTTTTTGGTTCCGAGCATACTCGTATAATTGAAAAAAAATTTGCGTTTTCTGTTTTTGACTTCAAGTAGTTGATTAGTGTAAACTATAAATGAGAGTGTTTTAAGCAGAAAGCAACGATTTATTCCTAACAAATAAAAAATATCTGTTATTATTATTCTATTATGGTTTTTTTTTATTTATATTGTAAATTATGAAATCGTTCATTTAGATTAATTATTTTGTAACTTTTAATAAATATTATTGTACACTAAAAATAAAATCTCTCTAACTAATCAACTAAAACAAAACATAAATCTAGAATAAATATCTCAAAATAATTTTTTTAAAGTTTTTAATGATGATTTTGATTGTAATCAGTTAAGATTTATTTCCTTATTTGCTTAAAAATGAAGAAAAATTAGTTATGAATGATGAATATTATTGAAGGTATTTTTAATAAGTTTTTAAACGCTGCACAAGCATGTGCATCGCAAAAGCTTTAAATTTCAATTTAAAATTTATGAAGTTTTAAAAATATTTAAATTAAAGAGGTGAAAATTCCCTTATTCGTTTATTTTTCATCTAATTTCTAAATTTTGTGTTTGGTTAAAATGTTTTTTATGTGAATTTTTACCCAAATGGTTGAAAATTATTGTTGAACAATTCTTTTTATTTAAAGTCTTGTAAAATGAGGTAATAGTTGTTGATTAATATGCTTGAAAGATTTTATTAAAATTAACAGATTAAATTAATGTGATCATCCAATAAGGAAAATTATAAAAGGTGTAGTCATACCATTCCATTGTTCAAGAATCAGTAAACTCTTTTTCCTAAAAATCTGCGTTTATTTTCTCACTGAAAAAGGTAATGTAAGCATCTTAAAAATTATACTATCTCAATTACATTTTATTATTCCAGTGGATTGCTATATCTTTTAGATCAAGATAAGAATTTATTTCTGTGAAGTTTATTTTTATTAAATATAAAAAAAATTGAGACAAAGTTTTTAAATGAAAATTTAAATTATAAAATCTTTTTTCCATTCCGTGATAAATAAGCAGCACCGAGAAAAGGAATGCAACATGTTGAGGTCCAAAACTAACTATTTAATGATAAAAATATCCTCGTTTTTCGTATAAACCAGTATTTATACAATTTTAAGTTTCAAGCGTTATACTAAATGTTTGATAAAATAAGTTGCTTATGAATGTATTATAAATGAATAACTAAAAATAAAAATAATTATAAATTAATCGTTAAAAGAAATGGCTAAAAAGAAACTTTATATAGATTAAAATTTGATATCACATAAAACGTGATGTGTCACGAATATTGATTATTTATTTTAAGCAAAGTATTTAACTCAAATATTTTTGTTACTGAAAGAAAACTTTAAATATAATTTGATCAAAGATGTGGAAACCATTTAGTGAACACAATAGACTATGAGTACAAGAAAAAAAAAACGTGACACCACAATCAATGATTTGAAAATTGATGAATCATTTGAATGAAAATTAACTTCATTTTCATAAAACATGTGGGCAATTGTTGCTCTCTACCAAATATACATCTCAACTGTATAGTTTAGAAGTGTTTAAAATGCTATTTGCTTTTTTCTCATTTTATAAATCCAATTTTCAGCACTGTGAAATTTAAGACAATACTTGTGTAAAAAATTGCTAGATTTGAATTCCTAATGACTGAAGTTAACATGTCAGTGCATTTAAAAATTGAGGAATCATTGACAAAATTTAAAATGGAAACATGCTTTACAAACATATTACACATTATAAAATATAAGACACTTATAGTTCAACTTCATATAAAGCATTTAATGCTTTTTGCAGTACAGAAAGATACCAGAATCACAAATATTAGTTATTTTTAAACTTATTTGCTCATTTGAATAATGATTTATTCTCTATTTTTATTTCTCATTTCTTTTGTAGTTGTGAAATAAAAAAAATAAATTTTTTTTAAAACATTTTATTACCTATCGCATATGACGCATTCTATTGGGATTAACCATATTACAAAATTTAAAACAAATTGGCAAACTTGTAGAATTAAATAAAAATTTTAACATTATAATCAAATTATTGATCATTTTAAAATAAAATTTAAATATGCAAGCTTTTTATATTCTGATATTTTGCTTTCGCCTTTTTAATAGCTTTTATTTATAAATATGGCCTTTGTATTTTTTTAATTACAAGTAGTTTCCTTTTCCAGTAAGATTATATTTTTATACATCAAATATGATTATCATTTTTCAAGAAGTTATATTTCATTCCTTTTTTCTAGAGTAGCTATATCACCCAAACGAAAATGTAGGTCCTCATCTTTTGGAGATTTTTAAAGAAAACTGTTTGCAAAAAGAAAAGATTAATACCATTCTACACACTAACAATATCAATTTTTGAAGATTGTAAAAAAAATATATGGGATCTGAAAAATCACTTTCATTACCTAAAAAGGTTTTTTCAATATAACGTATTTAACATTAAGGAGATGAAACATAAATAATTAATAATAAGCTATAAAATTTATATTCTAATTCTCAAGTAAAAATTCAGAAGATAAAAAAATGATTGATTTTTTTTGCAATTGATACAATTCTTTTACTTTAATCTTGAGCACAAAGCTCCACATTTTTACGCAATTTTAAAATAAAAGTATACTAAAAATATTTAAATGTATGCAAAATATGAAATATTTTTATTTATAATTGAAGAAAGTTTTCTGAAATTTTATTTGCTAGGCAAAAATATGTTTAGTTTAAGAGAAAAAAATAAATTGAAATCTTTACAAACAACTTCTTTCTAAGGACATTAAACTTTGCTCACGTTTCATTTCGCTACTCAGACGCGAGAAATTTACATTTCCAATCAGAATATTTACTGATCTCACTTCATCATTATTAGCAGAATCATTGTGTTGAAGACAAATAGTTATTTCCAAACGTGAGGACACATTTCATAGTAAGAAAATGTACAAAATGTTTATCTACTCAATGAGTAAACTTGCTTGAAAAGCTTAAGTCAAAGTGATATGCAGTCTGGAGATTCAATAACATTACCGTGTTTCATACAGTTAAACAATAGAAGTGAATAAAGTCAATTACTAATATGATATTTCTATTAACTAATGTTATGAATAAATGTTATAAACTAAAGTCTATAAATGAATGTTAGGTGTTTTAAAGAGCTCATGTTTATTTATAAGAATATTTAAACAGTTATTTCTTTCAAATATTATTTGATGTTTTTCAAGAAAGTTTTCAATATGCATAACAAATGTTATATTAAACTAATTTAATGTTACTTGAGCTATGAAATCAATAATTTCAATATTTTGAATTTTATGATTTTAGCTTTTAATGTAATGCTTTATTTAGATTTCCAATTTTTCAAAATATTTGTTATATATTAATTTTTGTATATATATATATATATATATATATATATATATATATATATATATATATATATATATATATATATATATATATATATATATATATATATTTTGAATACAAGTTATGTTGATGGAGATGTAAAATTTTAAGTATAATCTGAAACGACCAAAACAACACATTCGCAGTAACCACGATGTGTGGAACTTAGAACCTATTTCAGGGAACAATGCTATTTCCGTTGAGACATCACATGTTTATTAATAATATCATAAATTAAAAAAAATTAATTTGAATGGATTTTAGTTTATAAATTAAAATAATTTATTCTTTTGTTATTTTTTTGTTACTTTTGTAGTATAATAAGTTCATTTTTACTTAATTCAACAGCATATTTATGGAGATATTAACTTTGTGGTCAAATATGGAATAAAATAAATATTTTAACAAATTAAAAATTATCTTTGAATGTGTTAATATATTCCAAATATATTTTTTCTTAAAAAAGAAAAATATCACTGAGTGATTAAAATGTGATTTTATTGAGTATCACATTTTATTTTTTGACTTGCATTTACTGTGATTGCAGATTAAAGTGAATTCGGAATCATTTTTAAAAGTTACACCTGTAAACCGAATCAAACTCAAAAACAGCAGACCATATATTTAACCATTTAATGATAAATGTGGCATAAAAATAATAGTAGCCGATACTTAGTTTATGATTTATTATTGTATAATTAAATAAAATAACTTACATATTTCTGTTATAATTAATTTTTTTAAAATTAATTTATCAATCATTTTTAAACTTTAAATAATTAATGAAATTTAGTGAGGTTTTGATTCGAACATAAAACAATTCGTAATTTTATAATTTATTTTGCAATAATTCATTGTTTATTGATGAATGAATAAATAATGTTCAGGAGGGGAGTTTAGTATATCTGCATCTTGGTATTTCAATTTTGAAAGAATATTTTTATCCATTACCAAATAAATGCATTTCCTACAGTTTCTAAGTGGTTAAAGAATGAAGAATATATATATTGATATTATAATAAGGAAAATGTAATGCATGATTGATTTCCAGGTTGTAGAAACATTTATAATGCAATGTATTAAATTTTAGAATGTCAGAAACAAATTGTATTTGACATTGAGAACAACTCATGATAAAGCTGATGTACACAAATACATTTAATCACAATTTTATCACAAATGAAAAAATAAAAATCTAGTTACATGTTTGATTTTCAAATATTTGATAATTTTGGTAGTTTTAGAAGGGTATGAAAAATATCTTGAGTATTGATATATTTCCTTAAATTCCAAATTTTTTTATTGATCACCTAATTAATAGAAAATTGATGATCGAAAGTAAGTTAGTTAATCCCTAAAATTGGTTATGAACAAATTTTTAATCAAAGGTATTCATATTATTTGCTTGTGATTATATATATATATATATATATATATATATATATATATATATATATATATATATATATATATATATATATATATATATATATATATATATATATATATATATATATATATATATATATATATATATATATATAATATATATATATACATAATATATATAATATATATATATATATATATATATATATATATATATTATATATATATATATATATATATATATATATATATATATATATATATATATATATATATATATATATATATATATATATATATATATATATATATATATATATATATATATATATATATATATATATATATATATATATATATATATATATATAATGTCATATTGCTTTCATGTGGGTGGACGCTTTCCATTAAAAAAAGAAAAAAAGTAACTGATGTTTTTTTTCACCTCAAGAAATGTTATTAAACTTTATTTATAAGTCATTACGTTTGACTTGATTAAAACTTATGTTCAATTTATAAATGTATCACAGATTTTGTGCTTTTTGAACAATACTGCATTTAAATGATTATTTTAACTATCAAAAGTACTAGTTAGAAGTTTATGTGAGCAATGCCATGAGCAAATTTAAACAAAATTTTTCAAACATCTCTTATATAATGGCAATTGTTTTTAATTTAGTCAAAGCATGCATTCAAAGAAATGAACTTCAAATGTCTTTCTTAATCAACACATAACTGTGATTTATGTATTTCCTTTTAAAATCTACTCGGAGTTATTGCACTCGCATGCTTCTCTGTAACTAGTCCTGAATTGGGAAGATAGATGGAAACTATTAGGTGGAAATCCTAGTCATTTAGAAGCAAGCACCAAGCAGAAGACTCCCAACACTTGGCTAACCAGAGATATCATTTCATATGGAAGACATGACTTACTTAACGTATGGCCCCCGCCATTAGTGAACACAACGGATCTTTGATTGGATTAATACTCACTATCTTCTGGTAACGAAATATAACTACCTAAGCATCCAAACAATCTCGGTCTCCGATTAAACTCTTGTAAATAAAGTAAGTTTTAAACTTTAAATTTGTTATGGGAGAGAATGAAATGAAATCTTCCAAACTCATAAGATTACATCTTATATTAATCCAATATTAATATGTAAACTTTATAAAAAAATAATTAAATTTATGGTTTTTAGAGTTTAAAAATTAAGATTTGTTAAATATGCAACTAAATACTTTATTATATTTTCAAATTTCCTCATTAATTATACTCTAATAATAGTCAAACATCAAACAAAAGTATATTTTATTCTATTGAATTGTATTTTAAACTTATTTAATGCAAATTATTTGAACAGCAACGAATAAAAAGATTTGGTATGTACCGTATGAGTTTCGTAAAATATTTGAAATTCAAATGAACGAAATAACGCATTTGGCTCTAGCACCCTCAATAATTTTTCAAATTATTTGAATACACGGATTTCGTGTAATTGAATAAATTTTGAAATAAATTTTTCTTCTAAAGTGAGAACTTCCTTCATCTTCTATATAACTTAATACCCATATTCACTTAATACCCATTTTGCATTTATTAAGTAGCAAATACTTTGATAGGATTTATTTTAATGGAAATAATTTTCAATAAAAGAATAGCAGAATTCGAAAGGATTTCAAGTAAATAAAACTAATAAAGAAAAAATTCTGCTAAAAGTTTTCTGATTAAGTGTATACAGTAATAAATATGCTCTTAGTGTGTGTGTGTATTGTGTGTGTGTGTGTTTCATTATAAATTGCAATTTACATTAAAATGAACTGACATTTTCTGCAATGATAGAAAACTTCAATAAACCTGTTTCACTTTATTTGGCAAGTATTAATGCTTAAAAATATAAGCAATTTCTATCAAAAGATCACTAATTTGAAAATAAATTCTATGTTTTGAAGAATGGCATGGACTGTTTTTTAATTATTGCTAAAAAATAACTTTTTATTAAGAAAGCTAATTATTTCTTATATTAGTCATTACGAGGACATCTTGCATGTAGTGCAGGATCCCCCTGGAAATTCAGTTTGATTTTTCTTAAAACGTGTTTAGTATGCGCTTAAGCAAACTGCATCAGAGCTAATAATTTCGCTGAAAAGGGTATTAAATTTCGTCAGTATATATTATATGCCTATTGCTGCATAAGCATGCTTCCCTGTTCCTAGCCCTGAATTGGTCTCTACCAAATAGAAGCAGTCAGGTGGAGACTATGATTTTGAAGCAAGGACAAAGCAGAAGACCTCCAATACTTGGCATGCTAAACACATAGGTATCACACCACTTGGAGGACATTGCGACTACACCTAATTTTATATTGCCCCAGCCACCCTTATCTTCGGTTATCTTTCACCGGATCTTAGGTTAACCCGGGATTCAAACTCACTACTTTCCGATAACCTGAACGATGGTGTATCTAACCAAGCCACAACGGCCTACTATTCTATGTGTACTACAAGCACATTACTATTAGAAATTAAAGTACTTACTAAAAACAATGCTAATGTGCTTAATACACAAGTCACTGCATAAACTGCACGAAGCTACTTGCATTACTTTTTTGAAACTAACTTATCAAAAATTAAAGTAAGGGATATATTATGAATTATTTTACACAGAGGACGAAGTCAGACCAGGAATCACAGTTACTACCAGTCAACAGCTTTCAGAATTTTGTTTAATTTTTTTTACTTGGTAATAGATTGTCATTAGAATTAATTGCACTTTTATGAATAAACATATATTTTTTACGTTTGGCTTAGTAAAATATCAAATTTAGAACTAAAATTTTAAAACAATTTGTCCATTTTTTAAATCTAAATTTCTGATATCTGTTTTAATATTTAAGTTAAAGAATTGTGCAATTTTATTTATTGAAATATTTTTAAATTTATGCATATACGTGTGACCTTTTCATAAAATACGAAAGAACTGACTACGGTGGTGTTTGGCCTCATATATGAGTACCACGAGTCCTCGTTAACTGAAACATCTGTTCCGAATCATGGCTCAAAAAATGAATATTACCTGTCATACATGTGCAAGTAACACAAAACTGATTAATTGAAAGCAAAATTTTGACAAATAATGAATTGTACCTCTTATAATAACGCAACATGGTATTAGATTAGTGGTATTAGATAACGCAACATGGTATTAGATAAATTCATAAAATAATAATATACAGCACATTCGAGTGAATTTAAAGTTCTGTATTGAATTTTAACAATATCCGCAGTTTGATTTCCAATTTGCTAAAATGGTTTTGTTAATCCGTGTTCTGAGTTTTTGATTTCCGAAGAAAATCACATGGAGTTAAGCCATGGTTTTATAGGTCCCTCATTGAGCATTAGCTCACAGATGGAAGACTTGATGCCAGACTTGACACAACAGGTATTTCAGACCGGGAATGCTGAGGGAGGTTTTTGGAGAAGATATGTCAGTTTTTTGTTCTCAAAGTGAGCTCATGTGCCTCCGTAGCCTCATGCAAGTGAAGTATCATTTGTGGGCAGTGAAAATAGGACGATGCCCACATTCTCTTCCTTACAATGTTGGTGGAGCTCCTTAGGTTTGGGATGTGTCCACGTTAATATATAAACTGCAATGTTCTTCTGGTGGTGTGGCGCGGATGAGGACATGAGAGTGCCAGCTCAGATGTGTCCTCGTCATTTGACCGTTGTTTCAAATCACAAGGCACTGGTGATGGGTGAGTATTCCAAACCCGTTATACTTGAGGTTCAATCTGGGGCTCGCTTGTACCGCTATGAATGTATCTTCACAAAATGCATGTTAATACAACAGATAATTATCTCTGCAAAGTGCCTTTGTAGAAAACGGCTTTCAAATTTACCATATTTTATCAAATTATATACCTTATCAGACGTTAAAATGTTATAATAAATTTTCATTCTATATTTTAAACTATCTATCTAAAGTATTTGGTAAGCTATCAAAAAAGCTTCTTTTGGTTTAACAACAATATGTGTATTTAATTTAATTAAACACATTTAACACTATTATCTTCATTTGTTATTCTGATAGTTAACTTTTGATTTGCAATAGTTAACTGTTTGGAATTTACAAAGAACCTCTTTTAAAATCCTTTAAAAATTAAATGACAAAATTAGCATATTTTACTCTAAGAGTTTTATATTAGATAAATATCATGTTAGTTTAGATAATTTATCCAATAATTTATAAACAACAAAGCCACGAGTGTTAATGGGAAAATAAAAAAAATCACTGAATCTATTGAATATTTGAAGGATTTTTGATTGTGAATTAAGGGACTTTTGATGTCAAAGAAAATATTTTAATTTTAACTAGTGAGCAAGTAGGAAAATAATAAATTTCAAACCGAATTAAAAAATTAACGTCAATATTATTTGACAGTCAAAATAATATTCTGAAATTATGTAAAAAGATCTAAATGGGTTAGTTAGTCACGAATATTTTAGTTGTCTTTGTAAAAGCACTTTTGCTAATTATTCTACTGGATTCTTGATATTTTATAATATAAAAAAGAGCATTCATAATACTTACCAGAAACAAAATACATTGTTAAAATTTTATAAAAACTCAAGAACTTGACAAGCAAAAAAAATATTTAGAAAATTGTTAGAATTTACTATATTTATCAAAAATAAATTTTTAATTTTACAAGGAAAGATGATGTTATATATATATATATATATATATATATATATATATATATATATATATATATATATATATATATATATATATATATATATATATATATATATATTAACAAAAACCTTTCATCCTATTTGAATTCTCCTCTTATCGAACTTCAGAATCCTAAAAAAAATACTTAAGGATCAAAAAGTTTTTAAAGGTAGAAAAAATAAAAGATAAAATATTTTAAATGCTAAATTTATGATTTGAAGCCCGGTGGCACAATGTCAGTACTTCGTGCTTCTGAGGAACAGGTGTGAGGTTTTATTATTGAGCTTGTGTGGAAATGTCTTGACTTAGTGGCTCAATAAAATTGAGTACCTAGCATGCTTGGTTTTCTATCAATGCAAAAAAATTCAATTACTTTTCTTTTACATTAAAGTTCTAATAATTTTTCAATCAATGGATGAAAAAATGTGCAAAATTTTGGATATTTTTCGATGTAGCACAGTGTGAAATATATTATTAATAAAAAATTTCGCATTTCTTTGCCTAAAAAGTTCTGATACGTTTCCATTAACTTTATATTAAAGTTTTCTTCTTACACAGTTTTTTTCAAAATTCAGTAATTTAGAATTGAATTAATTCTACTTGAAAGAACAAATTAAATTTTATTTTCATGCAATTTTAACTATATTGCAAAGTATATACCGTTATGATGCTGTACATTTCATAAGATTAATGTAACATAAAGAGAAAATTGTCAAAAAATGTTTTAGAATAATAATAGTGCTTGGAAAATGTTTTTAAAATGTTAAATTATAAAGTAGTTCAACCCATTTTGCTGTAATAATTAAATGGTTTTAAGGATTTGATGTATTTATAATTTTAAATAATATACTAATAAGAATAGTCCTGGATTGATGCCTCCTTTATTAAAATAACAGCTTGATGATTAGTGTAAATACTATTTTTTTGAAAAGTATAGCCTATAATAGAGATTTTTATAGGAAGAAATATTGAGATATAACTAAAGTAAATATAGATAAAAAGTATTTTTTATTAATAAATTTAAATATTGTTTATATTAAAATTATAGTATACATACATTTATTATTTTTAAAATTATAATTTTAATGAAATAGTATCATAAAGCAAGAGCACTATTAAATTTCACGAAATATTTCCATTGCAATTTGTTTCCATAAATATTTCCTTAAGTTGAATAAAATATCTTATTTCTTAATTCAGGTTATATGTAAAAGAAAAAAACATTTTATGCTAAGAAAAGAAACTCCATGCACAAAAGCTCACCTCCAACTTAATTAACTTTTCGAGAAATTGCAAGAATAAAAATCTGAATTTCAGATCAGAGAAGCAGCGTGCATTTCCTCATTAACACCCAATCCATAAAAGTCCAAGGGAAAGTTTTACTAATGTAGGATCCAGAGGCAAACACTTAGTAGTTAAATAAAAACAACAAATTTAAAGTTGTTTGTCTAAAAATCTTCATTTGGTCTGTGCAATACGCACTCTCTGAATGCAAGCGAATGAAATTAGTTTGTGAGTAGAATGTTAAGCATTTCCGATTCTATAATTTGAAAGTTAAATATTCCATTTTTGTTCCCATGAGTTTTATGGACGAAAAATTCTTCACTTATAGTAGCTCATATATCAAACTTGTAGTAGCAGCAGGTTTATGTGTTACAGAAACTTTGTTTATTTAATACAACTATTCTAAAATTTAAAATAAAATTATATTTTTAATTGTTATACTTCTCTGTGTTATTTCTTAAGTGCTCCTATTTCTAAATATATTATTTCATTTATCAAAAATTATCTATGTAATTCTCACATAACCAAATAAAGAGTAAAAACATGATATATCCTGGAACTACAGCCATGTTTCTGCAGAAATTAACATTATGTTATTTACTGTTTTTTATCACCATTTAAATAATCAAGTTGATGCCATTTATATAATCAGTAAATTAATAAATATCGATTTGTTCCATATTGGGTGTTAATTAATATCATTTACTGAGCTTTGGTGATAAAAGGCCTTAAGTGTGAACACGTTAACTAGAGAGTGAAATACAGAAAATATTTGATTTCCTTCATTAATACTGCAAACCAAGCAAATCATTTCATCTGCAGATTAACTAAGTACGGCACACACATTTAATACCTTTCAAGCTTTAGCGGTAACAAAACACGAATTTATGTTGTTGTTGTTGGATTATCCTCTTTAAAGATCTGACATTTGTCATATCAACTCCATTAAATTGTTGACAGTTAGAAAGTCAATGACTAGCAAGGGATTTGCGGATAAATCCTCCCGGGAAAGTCCGACGCAATCCTGAATATGTTTCGGTTAGGCTAGATGTTCACAGCAGTTTTTACAAGTGGGATAAATTTTTGTACCACGGTCAAACGATAAACATTTTAGATGTGCACTTGAGAATCTGGCAAAGGCAGTCTGAGATTTTCGATCCCATTTTATTTCCAAGAGAGTTCCAGGAGAAATTCCAGAGTACCGTTGGTGTGTTGATGGAATTTGCCAGATTGACGAATTTATGTAAACATATAAATTCAACAAAACATCAATGGATTTATATTCTCTCACCACCCACGGTTTGGTTTACCGAATGATTTTCCTCTTGCTTCATATGAAAAAAAGCAAATACCCAATTTCTTTCGCCTGACATGGGGTTAACTGGTTCTTATGCAGAAAGTGTTATGAATTATAAATTTATGATGGCAAAAAATTGCACTTTTTTTTGCATAGTTTTCTTAATGCTGAGATACAGCGAAGATACAGTGAGATACTGGGATATGACAGACGGGGTCTTTTATTTATTGGCACGCTGAAGAAATTTGTGAGGCTTTCATTTTGCTAACAGATAACTCTCGCAATCACATCCTTTTTTGTGCCATTTAATAGCTATTTTCTACTCCTGTGGGCTAAATAGGCAGAGGTCTGTAGATTAAAGTGAATTTCAAAACATTAAAAACATCCATAATTGAGATCGAAATCATGCAGATTCGAACTGTAAAATGTATGAGATAGCCATTCGGTTACCCAATGGCTCCCTTGCAAAGATCACTCTGCACACCAACATCTTGAAAGTTATATTGTAAAATAAATATAGGTAGACAGACAACACTTTCAGCCTTAATCCTATTTAGAATTAAAGAGATGTTCTCGGGAGGAATATTGCTGGTCTCCAGAAATATCCAAAGTATTTTCTGGACTACTTTGCAAAAATTACGTATAATCAATGAGTGTTTTTAATCATTTAACTCATCTACTACATTATAGGTGGTAAAATATATCACAATTAGGACAATTCTCCAGTTCCATATGGTTAAAAATTTGCTTTTGATAATTGCGTACAAAATTAAAATGCTTTAAATACCTGCTAATATCTCTAAAATTTTCTGCTGTCCATTGTCAATACGTAAAACTATCGAAATTTTTAAGAGTAGTTTCAATAATAAGTATTGAGGATATTTTGTAATTGATTATGTTTAGTGAGATGATTTATTTTCGGTACTTAGATTAGGATTTTGTAAATACTGTTCTAACTTATTTAGGTAATATTTTTAAGCAAAAAAACATAGAATTTTTGATAAATTGTATGCTATACTAATAATGTTGAAATTCTCTTTAGCATCTAATGGAGTAAATACTCTGCATTACTTTTTTAGTGATTTTGTGCTACAAGCTATGAGGTAAACAGCACCACAGAAAATTTTGACCAACTTGTCTTACTATATTTTAAACTATCTTATGTCTTAGCTTTTACCTTAACTTTTGAAATCATCATTTAAAGAAAATCATTTGTCAGGCAATAATAAAAAGTGATAGTTAATATCCAAGACTTCCAAAATTATTTTTAATTAATATGGAATAAAAATAATTATACAAAATTATAAAAATTTATAACATATGATATTGTACTATTTTTTTACCAGGAAAGATTATTGTAAATTCTGTAACATACAATATTTATTTAATGACAGTCACATCACAACTATTATGAAATGTAAAAAAAATTTAATTAATATATATATATATATATATATATATATATATATATATATAAGCAGAGTAATATTACAAATAATAATAAAAAGCAATATGACATTGTTATACACTATATATATATGATTCATTTCTCTAAATTAAGCTTTATAGAATTAAGTACTTTTGACAACTTGATTGAAATTATTATTACTCCCTAAATTAAAAATATTTGATTTAATTGATAAAATCTTATTTTTAATAATAAATAAAAATATCATTAACAATGAAAAGTAAACGCGATTCTAGAAATCAATGGAAGTAATTAAGAAAAGTGTTGATTGTGTATTTCTTTTTATATATGAAGTCTACCTTTGAAATAAATAATAATTAATGAAATTTATAGCTGCATCTTAATTAAAGAATCTTTTCTTAATTATTTATTTATAATAAGGCTTTTTAATTGAAAATGCAGATCTGTTTAATATGCAGTTAAAATTATAATCATGAATGTCGGACAGTTAACATTTTTAAGGAATTATTATTCACTAATTATTTCCCCGGTGAGCACGTATTTATATGCAGTTAGCAATTTATTTTAACTTTTGTTTATTTATTACGTTGAATAATTGATATTTCTGCATAAGCGAATTTTTCCCCATCATTGTAAATAGCTTTTGTTGAAAATTGTTTATTGTTGTTCATTAGCTGTTGTTAAATGAATTCAGAATGTGAATACTGCTACAGTGTAAAATATGTATTTAATAAATTAATTAGTTCTCATGAATGCGCATGTGTGTGCGTGTGGTGACTGATTTAAGTGTAATTGATTTAACAAGAGAAGTTCTTCAAAGTAAATTATTTTAAATAAAGCTAATTAACCATTTAAAGTGTTCGTAACCATTACGTAATTTCAAAAAAATTTGAGTTTAAATTATTGTAATCGTTAAGAAAAGTATTGAATTTTTAATCTTCTCATTTAAAATTAGTACCTGTAATCATTTCTGTGAAATATATAAATTAAAATTATTTAAATGTTCAGACTGAACGTAGAAATAAATTTTAATAATCGTGTTGTGCTTATTTTTTCTCAAAAATGAATTGTTTTAAAATTATAAATGATGGTGAATTTTATTTCTGTTAATATTTGAAATGCAGTCAATCTATTTTGCATAGTAACATATAATTTCATATTGCAAGGACATTGACATTTTTGCTTATAATTTATGAATACATTTTCAAATATATTATGTAATTTAAATTTATTTTAAAATGTGATTTAAATAACAAAAGACAAATAACTTTAATAATTTAAATGGACAAAATGTGGTTATTATTGTACTAATTGAGCTTTAATGAGCATAACTATTGTCATAACTTGATATTTTTTGCATTGTGTTAAGAAATGTATTATCATCAAAAAACCACTTTATAATACACAAATTATATGAGAACATCGATGTGCATTTCAAAATATTTAGTTTAAGTATTTAAAACTATTTGCAGGGTGAAAGTTAATTCGGTTTATGTTTTTAACGAAGTGTCCTGACTTTTAGTTGTTTTCTAAAGAAAAAACTAAATAATTTTCAATGAATTTAAAGGAGAGATTTTTTTATTTTTGGATCACTTTAATTTTAATTTAATTGATAAGATTATGCAAATTTAAGCAAATAAATTACTATTTATTTATAAATTTTAAGTGCTTAAAATGTTGGTTATATATCTTTGTCTTTTACATTTATAATCAGTAAGTATAAGCTGAAGTTTCTTACAAATGCCGATATTCTATTCACATTAATTTATTAAAATATTTTCCGTGAAAGTCTATTAGTCTTCTGAATTTGATGTCATAGATATTAATATTTAAGTATTAAGATTTATAAATGTTTACAGAATTAGTTATTAGGGATTGCATTAAGAATTATTTTATTTATATATATGAACATTATGTGATATAACCACTTGTTTAAACAATTTTTTATACAATTTCTATTTCATTTATCATGTGAAACTGATAATATAAAAATAATTTTTGCCTTGTAAGAAATGGGAACAACAAAAGCAAAGTTCCTTTTATGCCTATTATAAAAAAGAATAAAGGCTTTTTTTTTATCTGATTTGTGGTTACTTTAAATATTATACATTAAAAAGTATTTTTATCAGTGATGTAACTATTCAATGACTGTAATGTGTTAGTATTCTTGAAAAAAATTTTAAAATTTTTTAATATTTTTCATAAATTTAATTGCTTATTTCATTGCTCAATCCTTTCAAATTCCACTCCTTTTATAACACAGAAATTATATAAGCAATTGTTGCTCTGATCATGCATTATACTTTGCTTCAAATAAAAAAGTGTTTTCCTTGGTTAAAATTTCTTCAAATTAAAGAATTCACAATTTAAAAACATGAAAAATAACCTGCTTCAATAAAATAATTTCATAATAAGTAACATTTTTATAATAAATATTGATATATTTTATAAAGTTTCGTGGTAGCTAAGTTGTTAGAGCATCGGCATTCTGTCTAGAAGGGCGACGTTCGATTCTCAATGCCGCCAAGGACCCACCGAGTACATGCTCCTTAAATCGGCGGAATCGAAAGTCCTGTGGTCGGTCGTTGAGGAGTTACCACGTTTGTAATGGTCTGGAGAAAATTTCCTCCCCATCCAGAAATTTTATAAAGTGTCTTGATGGTTAATGTTTTTTATTTTGTTGCTATCATGTAAAAAAAGCTTTGAAAATTCTGAAGTTCTTGAAAACAAAATTATTTATTTCATGTCCTTTGTGTCTGTTACCATTTTTGAAAAACTGTCTCATAATTGCAAGTATATATTACAAAGTTACATTAAATGTATTCTGTGATAGACTTTACCTTGAAAATAAATAATATACGCATTATAATGTAATTTTTGCCTTATATATTGATTCAGCTGTAAATCGTGTATCTCGGTAGAGCCAGTTAAAGCTAAAGCTTAAGAATACGCGAAATATATTGGAATAAATTTAAATCTGCCAGATTATAAATGAAAACTTTCTCTCAATTGGATTATTATCAATTGAAGTGATCCATCTTGATGGCTTGTTCTCTTGAATTTATAAATTTTTTCTATAAATAAACGTGTGTATTTTTGAGAACCAAATCCAATTTATTTTTATTTATAGTTTTATAAAATTTAAACTTTTGTTTGATGTTAAGGTATTATTTGGCTGTTTTATTTTAATTATTAATTTTTTATTTTAATTATTATTTGGTTTTTTTATTTTAATTTTCGTTAAATTCTTCTTCTTATTTAACAAACTAGTATCTTAATTTTAAATATTTTATCCTCTTCAGAGTCAATTACTTAGGTTAATAATGTTAATTGAGATACAAAATTACTAATTGCATCTGTGGACATTAGCTTTAAGAAGAAAAGTTTAATTAATGTATTCTTATTTTTTAATCATCTTAAGCAAAAGTTTGTTCAGAATAAGTTTAATTTTGCCAGTATTTATTTGGTTCTATCATTTATTACGTAAATAAAATTACTTTTTTATAAATGTGTGATTTTTGTGTGCTTCATTTTTTTTAAGAAAACAAAATCAAATATTTTATAAATCATTTCTCTCTTTTTCCTTTTATAAATCTACATAGTCTATATAATATATTCACTTTCTGTAAATGGTGAATGTAAAAGATTTCAAGCTACTTTACTGTAACAAGTTTTATTTCCACAGGTTCCATTAGGAGTCATTATCTACTGCCAATAAGAAGAGAGTGAAATATTTTCACTTCCTTAATTTATTTTCCTAGGCTTTTAAGCAACTAATTGAGAGTTTCCATGCGAAAGGAAAGAAAAGACAAAGTGTTTTACTTTAATTAGCTTATAGAGTTTAGTGGTCCATAAAGTGGAAAATATTCTTCCATATTAAAAGATCTGTATCGTCCAATATCGTAATCTAGATTCTAGCTGAATATGCAATTTTTGTCGAATAAATTGTACTAATAAGGATTCAATTTTCTAAATATTCCATATTTTTAGTCCTTATAATTATTTTAATAAAGAATAAAAATACGAAATACATAGTAATAGTTTTTTTTTTAAATTCAAAATCAAGTTTGATACGCACATAATTCCACAAGTTAACCATCAAATTTGCTAATGCAAACTTTGTTGTTGCAAATATGTTTATTCATGTATCTATACATGATAAATTACGATTAAAATTCATTATATGATTAAAGTTTGACTTTCAGTTTAGAATTTTGAATACCCATCTTCAAGGCTACGATGGTACACCCCACTAGTGACCTACTACAGTGACCCACTGGGCACCTCAGCATTACAGGTGTCATCTTTTCCACATCCTTTGTAGTGCTGAAAAGTGAAACATAGCAGAAGCCGGGAATTACACAACAACATACTCCAACAACACTTCATTACTTCTAATTATGGGGAATTTAAAATAGTATGCTTTTAATTCAAAACGACAATTTTAAGTAATATAGTTTTTAATTTTTAAAATTAAATTGGTATAAATAATAAGATAGTTTGGAATTTTAAAAAATTATTCGCATAAAAGCAGTACAAATTTCACAACATATTTCAAATTAAGAATAAATAGTTTTTGTTATTTATTATATTAGAACTGTGTTGGTTTTTCTGTCTATAAGAAACAATCACTTGAATAGAAGCATGGACCAAGATTAAATGCTAAGTCATTAAATTTAAAATTTTCAACATAGTCCATGATCACATCAAATATATTACATAAGCAAAATCAAGGAGTACATACGTGTAAAAAATAACTATTAATTTATTGAGGACAATCTGGATTAAATGAAAATATTTCAAGACAGAACTGTTAAGATAGAAACATATAGTTTTTACATTATAATAATAGCATTTCTACAGATATATATCAGCGGTTAAGAAAACATTAAATTTTAAAATTCGATATCAAAGTAATTATACAATTAAAACATCTTCAGAATTTTGTAAAGAAAATAATACTTTTTTTCAGAAAGAAAGAATGGCTTAAAATTATTCTTGGAAGAATATATTCATGAATAGTTATGTGATTTTGGCATGACTGCACAAGAGAAACTGTTGGCCTCCCAAATTGCAACACCAAAAAAGACAAGAGATATCACAACCAAATTTATTTTGTAGATAATATGTTGACCAATTATCAAATGATTAAATATACTATATATAGACTTCTGTGAAGTGTGGTTCCTGCCAAAATCAGAAGCCAGAGTAGCTGCCATTTTTGAAGATCACCATTGCCATACGCTTCGCCATTGATCAAAGATATTTTGGATACATTCTAGGAGTAAAACAGACCATGCAGATTCCAAACGTTGTCCAAGTTCATCAGGTATGGCAGCTGGGTATGTAATCAAGGTCAACCGTTGAGCAACCATAGACCACATTTTATCTATTGGCGAAAGATCCGAAGAGCAAGCCAGCCAGGGAAGCAACTCAGTCTGAAGATTGACGAAGAACCCTTGGACAGGATAACTGACTCCTTCACCTGTAGCGCTGGCTGTTTAAAGTGCCAGTAATGCATACTAGAAGAGTGCTATAGTGATATCCAATATTACCTAATATCATGGATCAGTGTCGTGGTAAATAATGCAGTTGTTCCGCATCCTCTTTTCATGGTGTCTGCAGACTCAAATGCGACAATCGTGGTGTTGCAGAGAGAAGCTTGACTCGTCAGTAAAGGCAATACCATTCCATTCGGCCTTCTATATCCTTCTTTCAACGCAGAACCACTGAAGTTTTAGTCCCCGGTGACTTCAGTGGTTCTGCGTCAATGGTAAATAAAGTAATGGATGTCTTGCGAACAGACCGTTCTCCTATAAACGACGTCAATTGGTACGCGCAGACATTGGATAATACGTTACAGTTGAATGTGCTGTGCTATGATTAGGGATGACAACTTTTATATCATGACAATTCACACAAGGAATGTCGAATAAATTTTTATTTAATGCATGCGTTTCAATCGACCTTTGTTGTTTTCATTTGTTACACACTTAATACAAGATTTATTATCTTCAAAAATCATGATTTCTTTAATATCAGTTAATTCTAAAATAATGCTTTTCAACCACAATGCATCTTGAATGGCTTTACTTAGGGCAATAACTTCTGCTTCTGTGGAAGATAAAGCAATACAATTTTGTTTTCGGCAAGACCAAAATATTGGACAATTATTAAACATAATTATGTTACCAGAAATGGATTTTCTGTCATTTATGTTTGCACCACAGTTAGCATCTGCATAGATATTTAAGCATGAATTTTTATCCACATACTTTTTATATTCCAGTTTTAAAGTTGAAGTACCTTTCAGGTATCTCAAAATTCTTTTCAATGCTCTCCAAGCACTATCAATAGGTTGTTCTTGAAGTTGACTCAAAAAGTTTACAGCATAAAAGATATCAGGACGAGATGTATAAGCTAAATAAATTAGAGATCCTATTAGTTCTCGGTAGGGTCCACAAAAAGCACTTCCTTTCTCAAAATCAGCTGCTGTTGCTCCTACTTCCATGGAAGTAGAGACTGTTTTAGCATCAAATATTTTAAATATGTTTAATAAATTCAAAATATATGTTTCTTGATCTAGATACAGTCTATCAAGCGTAAATGTTATATTAATTCCTAAAAATTCAGAAACTGTTCCAGATTTAAACATTTCAAATTCTTTTGATAATAATCCAATTATAATTTTGATTTCACTATCATCAGTACCCGCCATTAATAAATCTTCCACATAAAGTGCTATTAGAATTCTTTTACCTTTAGGCTGACGAATAAAAATGCATTGTTTACTATTTAATGGCTTAAAGTTTAATTTGAGAATGCAATTTAAAAATTTTACATACCACTGACTGTTTAAGTCTGTATGAGCTTTTTTTTAACCGGCACTTCCTGCCACTATTATCATCATATCCTTCTGGTTGATCCATGTAAATAATTTCTTTTAATTAACCATTGAGAAATGCAGTTTTAACATCCAGGGAATAAACTTTTAAATTTTCTTGAAGAATAATAGTAAACACTATACGTAATGCAGGAATACTGCTAACTGGTGAAAATGTTTTATCATAATCCACTCCTTCTCTTTGCATAAACCCACGAGCAACGAGTCGAGCCTTATATTTTCAATCTCGTTTTTTGCATAGAACCCATTTACATGAAATTGCACGTTTCCCATGTGGTAATTCTTCAAGACACCAAATTTCGTTCTTTTCCATGGACTGCATTTCTTCCTCCATTGTTTTCTTCCAAAGATTCTGTTCTTCCTCTGGCAGTGCAGATAAATCTTTAAGCGATAATGAATCTTCAAAAATTACCATTGCTTCATAAACTTCTGGTTCAGGATATTTAATTGGTGGTTTCTTTTGCCTTTGTGGTCTTTCCAAAATTTCTTCTATAATAATTGTTTCAGTAATATTTTCTTAATTACCAATTTCTCCAACATCATCTTCATTTTCCGAAATAATGGAATCCACATTCTGAATATTTTTATCTTCTAAATCCATTTTTCTTTCTTTGTTAAATACAACGTTCCTTGATATCACTATCCTCTTTGAGTCTGGATCCATTAAACGATATCCCATTGTCGAATATCCCACAAATATCATGCTGCTTGACTTTTTATCTAATTTCTTTCTTTGAGAGGGAGGAAGCAACATGTATGCATTGCATCCAAATACTCGAATGTTTTGAAGATCGGGATTTTACCATATTTTAATTTATAAGGAGCAAAGTTCTCTATGGATCTACTTGGAAATCTATTTCTTAGGTACGTAGCAGTTAAAATTGCAAATACCCAAAATTTCTTGCTAAGTTTTGCTTCAAATATTAAAGCTCGCCCTTTTTCTAGCAATGTGTCATTGGCATGCTCAGCAACTCCATTTAAAGTGTGCTGTGTACGGATGAGCTGGATCTATTGTAACACCAAATTTAGTAGCACATTTGATGAGCTCACCACAAACATATTCTTTTGCATTGTCACACCTAATTTTCCGTACTGAAGGATTTGCTTTTAAAAAGCATCTTAATTCATTCACAACATCACTTTTTCTTTTCAGCAAACAAACTTCCATAAAACGTGAATAATCGTCAATTAATGTCATAAAATAACGTTCACCTGTAGCCATAGGCGAATCAATAGGGCCAAAAAACATTTGTGTTAACCAATGTCATAGTTTTGGAATGCCTCTTTGTCTAGGACCTTTTCCTATAGGAGAAGCACTTTGTTTGGAAAAAGTACACACTTCACAAAATTTGTCAAAGGTAGGCAATCCAAGTTCTTTTAATGCTTTATTAGAGAAATGTCCAAGTCGTCTGTGCAATAAATCAAAGTCATTTTCTTTCGCAGTATGAGAAATTTCACAATTTGGAACAAAGTCACAAATATATTGTCCACTATCACCATAATAGCCCAAACAAATGTTTTCTTTCTTTTTTTCAATGAACACTTTTTTATTATTAAAACTTACATTATATCCACCTAATTCATTATTCTTTACAAAATTTATTTCTCCATTGAGTTCAAGAACAAAAAGTACATTTTCTATAGTTATGTAAATTTCATTAGATGTTTTGCCTTTTACACTTCCAGTGTAGTGGAGCGGGATGCACGTCGAATAGTTCCTGATGACGGTTTAATGAAAGAAAATCAGTCTTTCTGAGAGCACATATGGGATGTTGCCCCGGAATCAATAATGAACTTTTTCGGACTTCCAAAAGTCAAATTGCCAGCAGCAAAAGATAGAGCAGAAGAATATTTTTCATCAGTCTTAGATTTAGATTTGAATTTACATTCCTTTTTAAAATGACTAACAATACCGCAATCATAGCATGTTTTCTTTTTACAGAATTTAGCAGTATGTCCTTTCTTTTTACAATGAAAACATGGGAGTTCTTTTCTCGTAGAAAAAGCCGCACTATCCACAGCTTGTTTCATAAAACGAATACTTGTTTTATTTCTTGAATCATTCAAAAGAGCTTCAGAGTCTATCATTAGATTTTGTAACGCTGAGTTACAAAATCTAATGATAAATTCTCACTCAGTTGATTCTCTAATACAACCTTAACATTTTCCAATTCTGGAGTGAAAGACATCAAAACATAGACGACAGTATCAATATCACTAACCTCCGATCCAGACATTCGTAAATCGGCGACAAGTTTTGATACTTCATCTATAAGCTGGTGCATTGGAACATCTCTGTTTTTCAAAAGTGTAGCAAGACGTTTTCTAGTTAGTATTTGGTTTACCGCTCCTTTGCTTTCATAAACAGCATGAAGTTTCACCCATAATTCCTTCGCTGTATTTTCACTACTCATTGATACGAGCACTTGATCACTTAAGAGTGGCATGAATAATGCGTAGGCTTTCTTTCCTTTAACGACTTCTGCTTCCTTATTCACATCGGGCTCTTTAACTAAGTATGTTTCCACCTCTTTCGCAGACAAAACAGCTTCCACTTGTCACCGCCAAACAGGAAAGTTCTTTCCATCAAATGGATTTACTCCATACAAATCATGCGGCGAAGCCATTGCTTATCGATAAATTTATTCCATCAAGCAAATAAATTAAAACTAGAAACTGCTTTCAATTTATGACAGTGAAAAACACGCTCTGCTGTTGAAATTCGTTAAACGAACATGAGTCCATGAATCGCAAAAAGAATATTTAATGAAGCAATTTACAAAGAAAGAAATTATACATATACTAAAATTAGAGAACAGAACATGGTGTATTTATACATTTTGGATGGCTTGAACACAACCACCAATCAGAAGGCAGCGCAGCAAACGATTGGTGTAAAATTTGCGGACGTCTTAGAAGACTACAGCTTTATAGACGAAGAGAGACTGACTTTGTGTTTCTTTGCGATTACTTGTATTATATTATTTACAACAGTGTCATCTAACACGAATAATGATTTTCCTGAGATATAATTCATAATATCGGTAGGCCACTATCCTTCCTCGGTCAAACTCGATTACTTGATCAAAAATGATCACTGTTTTCAACGAGGCATAATTGATCATTTCAAAAAAATACAATTGCTGATCGTGAAAGTGTCGAAATCTCTAAGCCATAAATGGCGCCTTTAAGTGGTGACACAGGTGCGTATGATGAACATCTGAGCTGAAATTCTAATAATTTGCATATCTCATCTCTATTAATGCATGTTGTAAATTTCATGTTATTTGCATGCGTCCTTCAGGGTGTTGAATTTACGATTGCCAGTAGTTCATAAATAAATTCCTATTTACTCTATATGTTATCGCAAAGTTTCAAAATTCGTGAAAAGGAAAAAAAATGAAAAATAGAATCCAAGTAAAATTGAATTTCATTTCAAGAGGAAAACATTATAGATATAAATATTAAAGATAACAAGAGCTTTTTTCTAAAATGTATGATAACTAAGTTTAGTATCATACATTTTAGAAAAAGCTTTTTTCTAAAATGTATGATAACTAAGTTTAGTCAAACTTGGTATTCAATACAAAAATTTAATATATTTGTAGTTTCTTATTTCGACACTAATATAATGACATGTCATTAAAAATACCATTGAATAGATGACACTTAAGAGTTAATAAATGCTAACACTTTGTTCTGCGAAAACGTGAATAAAAAATGGTAAAGCTAATGTCAGTGAAATAACACACACACACTCATATATATATATATATATATATATATATATATATATATATATATATATATATATATATATATATATATATATATATATATATATATATATATATATATATATATATATATATATATATATATATATATATATATATTAATATGTTTGTATCTTAAAAACTGAGGTTAGTCTTTCAAAAAATTCTAATCAAAATACGCAATAATTAATGTTTAGTATATTTTCATTGGCAAATTATTCAACTTTATTAAGAATTATGTACCCATATTTGGTAAATAATTCTACAGCCAAAATTAAATTTGAAAATATTTAAAGACTTAGAATCAATTAGTTTAAAACATTTCAAGTGATTACGTTATTAGTTGTTAGGAGACTGCGTAATTTATGTTTGTCTATTTGACGAGTGAATTAATTAGCAAAGATTGCCGTGTAAAACGGCTTAACGTTAATTTGAAATCATGTTCAGAAAAGATGGGATATTACGAAATAATTACAATCCACTAGGTTGCAATTACGGTTCAAGTTAATTGGCGAGTAATTTATGAACAGTTCATTTCCTTCTCAAATAATTTGAAAATCATTATTAGTTTCAATTGCATTCTTTTAGGTTATCGAAATACAGGTAAATTATCTGCAAAAAAATTCATCATTTCTGAAATTAAATAAATATTAATTATTTTCCTGAAACTAAATTGAAAATTAAATTTTAGCTAATTTATTTCAATTAAATTTCCGTTAATATTTGTTTATTGAAAACAAATTTATAATAATTATATTTTTTACATTATAAATGTCATTTTACTTATAAGTTGTACATTGTGATTGTCTTTAATCTTCCATATATCAGCTAATGAGAGTAGTTGCTATATAAGTTAAAAACTGTTTATTAAATTGGTAAATTTTAAACTAATGACTTGATTTTTCTGACTAATAAAAATTTCAATTTATATTTGATGGTAGATATCCCACTCTTATTTCTTTTAATTGCTGTAACTCATGGGTGATTTTAGAATGAATAAAAGTTAAAAACTCTAATATAATGATGATCCATATTTTCTTCCTTCACATTATGTTAGATTTTAAGCTGAATGAATGAGAATTCATTTTTATATCGAATTACTTTAAGCCTGGTTTTAAGGATCACGAAACACTTCTCCGCAGTGTAAGTGGAATAAGAAATTTTCTTTTTTAAGTAAATGGAAACTCAAAATATTCTCTAATGATTTAGTTGTTGATAAAATTTTATTTCATTGATTTAAACTTTACTCGCTATATTTGGAGGAAAAAGAAATCAGAGAAACTTCTTTCGTTAGACAAGATCTTGATTCCGTTCAATGTGAAAAGATCTTCATTTTCGTTCTAAATACGGTTATCCTTTTTCGGAACTTATATGCATTCTCAATTCTATCTTGTTTTCATGGACAGAGAAAGCTGGGGTGCGAATCTTACCTCTCAGTTTGGTGTTCAGTCAAATGACAAACTCTCAGAGATAAGTTCACAATCATGCTTGATATTCAATTTCATCAACGCACTAATAGGATGAGATTCGAGAAACATCTAGTTTAAATATCAAAACAATGTCTAAAATTACTCAGAATACATTCAAGCAATTACTTTAAAATAAATTTTCCAGACTTTGGATAAAACTACTCTGTTTGGATCTAAACAATGAAGTAAAGGATTCAGAGCCCATATATCATACAAGTCCTGTAGACAACAATAATTTCTGCTTTGTTCACCAGTGTAAACATTATAATCACAAAAGCTAGAAAAAAATCATCTTAAGATCTTTAATTAAACTGCAAATCAGATATTTGCCTACACTACTTTTTCAGAGTTATTTTATTATGTTTTAAGCAAATCATCATTCCCTTAGATTTACTACTTACGATGTTTGCAGTAACTCTGATACATATTACACTCACTGATATATGAAGTTGTTTTAAAAATAAGGCTCAAATGTAATTTTCCAATCTTTCCTTTTAAACTTTAACTTTGCTCTAGTTATTCTGTGTATAACAGTAATTCGCTCAAATATAAACATTGCAAAATGACTTATACTTTTTAAACATTAATGACGGAAAAAAATCAGCAGCTTCATAGATTACATTTTTCTGTAACGGGAAGAAAAATTCTATAGTTAAATTATTCTATTTATAACAATAAAATCAAAGGCAAATCTAAAATAAAGTTATAAATTTTAGAAAAAATATTTCATTTTAATTGCGCTTGAATGAAAATAGTTTATATGAAAGCGATTTGTACTAATATATATAATATATATATATATATATATATATATATATATATATATATATATATATATATATATATATATATATATATATATATATATATATATATATATATATATATATATATATATATATATATATATATATATATATATATATATATATATATATATATATATATATATATATATATATATATATATATATATATATATATATAAGTTCTGATTTCATATTTTCCTAATTCATTCTGAATTCATTTTTATCCTAAGTCATCAGCAATGGGAAACAGCGTAGAACAGCTTCTTAATTCAAGAACTGGAACAACAACCCAAGATTGAATAGTCATTAATGGCAACTGGTTTTGCATAAGCTAGTTTGCTTCCTCCCTGCTATATTGATTATAACTTTCAGAAGAGTTTCAATTCTGTCAATGAATTCAAAGGCGTATATTTTGATTGCCAAGTTAGCAGGATGTAGCCTGTCATTTTCGACCATTAATATGAAGTTACATTCAATTGCTGCAACAAAAAGGACAGTAATACGTCTGTGGATTTAACCAGTATATCGGCCAAATTCAGAACTCCATTTATAATGATACGGGGACCAGTGTACCCATCAATGAAGATGCCAGCGTAGACCATCACTTCCCTACATCCAAATCTGACACTTTCTTGCACGAGTGCAGGTCAGTTTCTAGTATCACGTTCCTTCCAGTTGAAAATATACCTATTATAAGGATTAAAAGAGCATTGCTGCTTCATCATAGAGAATGGTTGGATGGGCGAAGTATGTTGGGAATATATTCTCCTGGTAGGGTCAACCAAGCCATGAAGGCCATTCCACTTTGCTCAGCTAAATGTAATGTATTCATGAGGCAAAGTAGATTGTCATTCTTTGGTATTCTAGGTTCTTGAACTCTTGAGGCTGAATTTGAGGCTTTTCTGTCATGACAGCACAACAACAGCAACAGGATTAAGAGAAAAACAAGATTTTTTAGAGAACACATTCATTTCTCCGCGATTTCACATGTTCTGATGCCCACTCCATAAGCGGTCGGGTAAGGCTTAGCAATTAATTTGACTCATACCATTGGTCGGTGAGCATAGTCATACATTATGATGGTGGTTACGAGCAGTTTGTTTCAAATTGTTACCGAGAGAAGATGTTTTTGAAGTAGAGTAACATTTATATTTCGGTGTTTCCGAGCCGTTAACTTTAAATACTTTTCTTCGTTGGGCGTTGCGTTGAGTTTACTGCCTTGCCTTAATGTTTGGCATGTATTTCCAGCCTAAAAGAGGATTCTAAATCTTGGAGATCACACTTAGTGAAATTCTACTCTTTTGAAATGTGTTTGGACTTTTCAAACGTTAAAACTCTGGTTCTGTAAAATGACTTCGTTGAGACATCACACTCAGCCAAACAACATATTTATTGAATATCGATATTTATTTCCGCTTTGTATCATGTTAAATTGAAAGAAATATCTCATTTTCTGCAGCTGAACTAGGCTTAAAAGCCTAACTAAAATTTTGCATAAAGTGAAGTTTGAAACAGAGAAAAATTTGTAATTGTAACTCTCTTCTTCCACTTCATGAAAAAATTGCTTATACTGTTATTTGATAAAAGACTTACAAAATCTTTTAATTGCTTTGAGCAGGGTATTAACAATATTGTATAAATGTTTTCTTCTTTTTAGAGGTATTAATAAATTTTTATTTAATATAAAGCAAAAAAAAAGTTTGAATGCAGAAAAGTGAAATGAGTTATATATGTTTAAACTATTTTTTACTTTAAAGATAAAAAAGAGAAATTTTAGGAAAGTTGTGATAAATGTGATAAGATATGTGTCTTAATATCAAGCATTTTAATACTCTCTCTCTATATATACAGGGTGATTATAAAAAACTTTACCAACATCTGCATTTCTAGCGTTCATTCTATTTAACCGATCAAGATGATACTTCAAATATAGTTCTTTTGAGATATGCGCTCGAGATTTTGTGAATGGCAACACAGTGGCCCTCGCGGTTACAGTTATAGTGACAGAAACTCGAAATTTTCGAATGGCAACGCCTACTTTTTACCATCGCAAAATGTTCAGCACATGCGAAAACCCTAAATAGCGTTGAAACGGTACCGATATGTCCGAAAACCGACGTGTTATACACATACAAACAGTTCTTCAAGGCGCACGGACGAATAATGCATACGACAGAGACAAGACACTGCTCAATGATGAGAACACATAGAGAAAAAAATCTTTATTAATTTCAAACATTTTCCACATGAGTGCCATCACAGGCAATTACGCATTGCATGCGGGAGACGGTGGACAATGTCGCTGCACGCAACATGGCACGAGGGATGTTTCCAATCTCACGCCGTATAGAATCCTTTAAGTCCGACAATGTTTGAGGATTGCACAGATAATCTCTGGATTTGAGATAGCCCCAAAACCAGAAATCCATAGGCGTCAGATCTGGGGATCGCGCAGGCCACGGAAAAGGATAATAGCGTGAGATCGTGCGATCACCAAAATGCTGATCCAGGAGCCTTTTAACTGACCTCGCTATATGTGGAGGTGCGCCATCTTGCATCCAAACAATGTCATTGAGTGCATTCAGCCGACGCAACTCCGGTAAGACATAATTTTTCAGCATGGCTGCATACCGAGGGCCCGTTACAGAACATGTTGCAGGGCCAGTCGGGGTCGTTTCCTCAAAGAAGAACGGGCCCAGAACAAATGTAGCTGTAATGCCGCACCACGCAGTCACTTTGGCGTCAAATAATGGTACTGGCGCCACAGCATGAGGATTCGTCTCTCTCCAGTGCACACAATTCTTTGTGTTAATGCTGCCATTTAAGGTGAAATGCGCCTCGTCCGTAAATAGTATGCGAAGTGGCCAGTCGTTATCCGCATCATATCGTAACAAAAATGCATTTGCGAAGTCCAGACGTTGTTGTGGGTCACCCGGCTCCAACATCTGGACGCGCTGGAACCGATAGGGAAACATGTGAAGTACCGAGCGCAAGAGCTTGCGGACCGTTGAGTTCGGAATATCCAACACGCGCGCTATGACTCTTGAGGTTTCTGTGTGTCCTGCAGTCACTGTATGGTGCACTTCCATGACAACGTCCTCAGAAACAGTTGGCCGTCCGGAGCGCTGTTTGTCACAGGTGCAGCCTGTATCTTCGAATTTCCGCACTAAATCACGCAGAGCTTGCAGAGTACCTGGGCCGCGTCGTTGTCGATGATTGCGGCGACCCACACGCAAGGCTTCCGCAGCGTTCATCCCATTTTGGTAATAGAGTTTGATCAATTCACCGCGAACTTTCATAGGAAGACTCATATCGTCGGCATGCGCGAGTTCCCGAATGACGACTTCGCATACCCGCTTGGTATTTTATAGGTTTCCTACGCTGAATATCTGGCTACCGGCGTTCTGTGATTGGTTTCTTGACTCTGTCACATGCAAATTTATTGCGTGCGCCCAGATCGTGTTTTATTGGCCGGTTTTCAGAACTCTTTTTTGTGTTTGCAGAACACGTCTGTTTTTAGACATATCGGTACCGTTTCAAAGCTATTTAGGATTTTCGCATGTGCTGAACATTTTGCGACGGTAAAAAGTAGACGTTGCCATTCGAAAATTTCGAGTTTCTGTCACTATAACTGTAACCGCGAGGGCCACTGTGTTGCGATTCACAGAATCTCGAGCGCATATCTCAAAAGAACTATATTTGAAATATCATCTTGATCGGTTAAATAGAATGGACGCTAGAAGTGCAGATGTTGGCAAAGTTTTTTTATAATCACTCTGTATATAGGCACTATATATCAAAATAACAATATATTATTATAAAAGAATATTGCTAAACACTGTAAGAATGAAGTCATACACAATTGCTTTCAGAAATTTCATGGTTTCTAACATCATTATGAAAAGCATTTTATTAAAAACAATTTTAGTGATTTCTAATTTAATAACTTTTTTTTATAAAATTAACGTGATATATGAATTTTGTGACACAATATCATATTTGCTGATGAAACATATTTATATGAAAATAAAACAAGAAGAGAAATTGTATAATTTTAAGCTTTTTAAAAACTAATAACAGCTTTTTTTAAAAACAATATGCTCTCTGAATACCTTAGGCTCCTTATAAAAATGAGATACATTTCTCACCAGTATATTTTGGATTGTGTAATCAGAAAACTTGATAATTGAATCATAGTTTCTGGTTTATTTTATTTAAATATTTTAGGAAATATTTAAATTATTTACAACAGAACTTCATGCATGCATTTTTTTATTTGCAAATATAAACATACAATATATCTAATATATAAAATTCTCGTGTCACAGTTTTCGTTGCCATACTCCTCCGAAACGGCTTGACCGATTTTGATGAAATTTTTTGTGCTTATCCGGTATCTATGAGAATCGGCCAACATCTATTTTTCATCCCCCTAAATGTTAGGGGTAGTACAACCCTAAATTTTTTTTTTGGTTAGTTCTGTAAGTTCCTAATAGATGGCGGTTTAGCATCTAAGTTGCACAGGTATTCGGCAGATGGCGACGTGTTTATTTTTCTAGATTATACCATCTTCGAGAAAATTATCGTGCGCGCGCAAGCGCGTGGTTAAATATAGAATTTACATATATTTTCATGATGTATAATGATACTATAACAATTTTTCGTGAATCATTTTCATAATTATACTTTGTATTGTGTTATTATTGTGCAGTATTCAATTTGAATATTTTTAATATTATAAATATATTATAAATATTATAAATATATTATAAATATATTATAAATAATATTATAAATAAAATTTTATTTATTACTGTTTTTCTCTACTAATTTTCATACCACCTCGAAAATATATAAGTATTTCTTGATAGCCTTTTATTATTTTTTATTTTTATTTTATAATTTGATAGTTATTAATTTATTCAGTAGAACATTTTGATCTAATTTATTTATTCAAATGATAAATTCTTTTAATTTTTTTTATTTCAGTATAATGCCGCGGAAAAAATTTTTAGTTTTAATATAATTTAAAATTAAAATAATAATAGTTCGATGTCAATGTTATCTACCTCATTTATAACAATTTATTTTTAGATGTCTTTAATTTATATAGTATATTTTATAAGTAAGTCACTGATTACAAACTATAATTTAATATAAGATGAATAAAATGTAAATTCAGAAAGTATATGTTGATTTGTGCTTAATTTCAAAATTTCGATACTTTACCTATTACTTTTAAATTTTGGTGAAACGTTTTATTTTTAATCTCCTATGAATGAACTTATTCTAAATTTTTTTAGAAAATATTAATTTGCTTGAACCCAAGAATTAGTAAAAAATTGATTCAATGTATTTTAAAAACTCAGCCACTGCAACGCGTGGCTGGGTCAGCTATATATATATATATATATATATATATATATATATATATATATATATATATATATATATATATATATATATATATACATATATATATATTGTATGATTGCATATACAGTAATAATTGTATTTTTTATTTAAATATGAACAAAAAGTATCTGCAACTCAACTCTAGGCATGTCCTAAATGTAACTAATGTTCACTAGACTGATTTTACATTTTTGTAATGTCATTTATTCTATTGTGTATTTTCCAATATAATTTTAGTAGAAACTTGAGTTGAATAAATTTAAATAAGTCGAACATTGATTACTCTCATGTGATATTTAAAAATGATAACTTGCATCTTTGTGATCCTCTTGGGAGGAATTTTCTTGAAATATTCTGCTATTCTTACTAACTATTGCTTTTTACAAGGAATTTCTTTGGAGACTGTTTTATCAGATTTATTTTTTGCGATAACCGTGTTTTGTGCTTTATTCAAATAGTTTCATACTTTAAAACTGCATAAAAATAAGTAATTCAAAATATTTGGATGATTTTAGTTTACCCTAGCCAATTAAACTGCGAAAACATTGGTCGCTAATTTATGAGCTTATTTTGCTTTACTTTTTATACAAACAAAAGGTATTGTTTTGAGTATTATTTGCAGAATATTTTTTTTAAATTTACTTTAGATTTTTCAAGATTGGAAAGATGGATTTTTCAAAGCGTGACTGTACACATTATGAGAATTGAAATGAATTTTATTTCATTTCAATTTTCATAATATGTCATAATATGTATATTAAATAATTTTTTGCACTTCTGTTATAATTATTTTTTATATTTATAATTGATCATAAAATCTATTATATAAATTAAAATTTCTTAATAGGTTGACATAAATAAAATTTTTTAATAGATTGAGAGCTACGTTTACTCACACTTTGAAGTGAGTTTTAGATTTTAGAAAATAATTCTAATCTAAATTATTTAATAAAAAGTAATCTATTTAGTATCATGTTCTACATTTTTGAATTCTCAACGTAACAAAAATGTAAAACCACTTATATTTGCGTACATTCCGTTAGAGTTTTCAAAATTATTATATTTTTTACAAAATCATCTGTAAACTGTAAATTTACGTTACAGAAAAATGTGCAAATAATAATTATAGTACCAGGAAAGTTTGAATTTAGTTTGTTTTATAAGAGAATTTACAATGTCATGTGAAAGAAAATTATCTAAGCTGTAAAATTGAAACATTTGGAAGGAAATTTCTGCAACAGACGACTCAGCTTATTGTTAATGGTCGGTTTGTGATGATTTGAGGTTTTTTGCAAAGCACAATCATTGTAAGCTGCAACTACTTAATGAAAATATATATACTCAGTTAATATCAATCCTACTTTATCAATTTATTATACCTTCTAATTAACTTCCAAAGTGTCAAATTAAAAATCTAAGCAAAATACTGGGTCAAATGCCATCTATTAATTAAAAGTTTCGTTTCAGAAATCTAGGTTTGGTTTCCAGTTGAATATTCCGTATTCCAAACTTTATTTCTATAAGTCATATGAGGAAGCATCTAACTCTCCAATTTCATTCGGATAATTGGCAATTTGATTCTGCGTGGGAATTGAAAGTAGTTATTATGAATATAAATGGGATAAATATCCCAAAATTTTACCCGTAAATCTAATTAATTCAACGAAAAATCATGTGTATTAAGTTATTTAAAAGTATTGAATATGCAAATCATTTTATTTTTTGTAAAATGTAGTTTGTTTTAAGCATTAGGATTATAATTTTGTTACGCATATTAGAAAGGAAAAAATTTGAAATTGTTGATAAAATATTTATTTCATATATATCGCTTAAAATTGCTTACTTTATAAATATAGCTTAAATGTTTGTGTACCTATTTTATTTAATCACAGTACCTTGATTTATAATTATGGAGAAATGTATTACCTCTAAAATAAATCACAAAAACCCCAGTAATCTGACACACGATAAGCATATATTTAAAAACTTATAAATATGAAAATACATTTAAAATATAAATTAGAACAATTTCCTACTGTCTCTTTCTCCAAATCCAATTTGTAAATTCACACAAACGCCTCAACATTACAAATGACAGTCAATTGTCAGACTCTATCCTGGAGCTGGCACTCTTCGAAACTTCTCCACAAAATAAAAAAATAGGCGTTAGATTTTACGAGAGTTAAACTCACACAACTCTATCGTATCAATGTGAACTTTTTCATCCGATCAATGTATTAATATAAAAATTTAATAATGCTGTAGAACTAATTTAAAATATTTTTAGTTCTACTTCTGTGAATTGACTTCTGAATCTGTAGATTGACTTCTGTGTTAAACTGTTGGTGAATGACGGTTATGAAATTGAATTTTTATTTTATTTTATCATATTTATAAATAGGAATAACAAATTTTATAATTCCCATATCTTACATAAAATACTTCAGTTTAAGCACGATTACATATTTTATAGGATGTATAATTCTTTCAAATTTCAAAAATAATTTTAATAAAAATATTTAGAATTAATAAATGAATACAATTTCCATTATCAGACATTTAATTAATTAATTAGTGAATAATTTATAAAAAATGGCTCACAAATAAATTATTTGTTACTTATCTGTAGTGACTAAAAATTACGAGATAAATATTATAGAATTCAAAGCACTTATCATTTATAGAATATGCATTTAGAAGTGATTTATTTACATATTTATCAAATTAAAGTAGTAACCTAATTTCTTAAACCATGTAAATTAACTCATCAAGTTAGTCTTAAGTATAAATTTTTAATATATTGTAAATAAAAATTATTCCTTCCTTTAGTAGTGAGATTTCGTGTAAGCATTTCATTTTAATCAAAAAGTTTAAATATAAACTTTTACTAGTAATCAACGAATTATGTACTTATTTTTTCAAAATTAAAACTGTTTTTATTGAGTTTGTGCAACCTAGTTCAATGTTGTACGCAGTTAATGTGCATTGCCTTCAATCCATATGTTCTAATTCTCACTGATAATTTCTTCCGAATGAAAAATATGAACGTAGATAAAACCATAGAATACAAGAAATACAAAAAATTTATGACTTATAATTTTTTAACAGAAATACCATAATTTATTACAGCATAGATAAATACCATATCTCCTATAAGAAATAAAAAATGCATTATTTTATTTTTCTACTTTTCTCTTCTAGAGAGGAGTGAAATCTGATCTTTAAGCCAATTGAAACGGTACTCTTACTTTAACAATATCTGAAAGCGGTCTGTTCTATATCCTTTCTGACGTAACATTTCATAGGAAAATAACAAATATATATAAAAGCATGATTTACCAGCAGTTTCCACCCCTTGATTCATGGGGCTTAAATGCATTTGCCTTTAATATAGAGAGATTTTAAATATATTGCTTTGCTTTAAGTACAATTTTGTAATTTTATTATTTTAAAATTTAATTTTAGAGGCAAGTAAGTATTTACAATGTAAATTACACTCTCATGGTACATAATGATTTATTCAGTTAACCAGATAACGGAAGAAATAATATTGAGCTATTAGGATTATCTTTATTAACAACGTAGCAAAAAAATGTAATTCTAAATCAGATTCGGACAATTTTCACCATGAATGAACAAATTAAACTCCAGACAATGAAATTTTTCTCTTCCTCACGTATTAAACCTGTAGGAAATAATACAATAAATGACATTCACCCGAGTTGAGAGTCGAGTACACGAACACTTCAAAAAATCTGAGATCTCTAAGCATTCGGTAAGAGTAGAAGATAATCGAGAATTACTGTTCAGAAAAAATCTTTCTTGCAACTAGATCATTGAATTAAATTATGATTTCTACAAAAACTATGAATATCAGTAAAGTTTAAAAGCTAAGATATAAAATATAAGATTTCTATTGACATTTAAAAATAAGAATATTCTTCTGAAATTCGGAAAACACTAGATTTTATAAAAATGATACAAAGCAAAGAAATTAAGTGGATTCGCTCCCATGTTGGGTTGAATAGTAACAAAATCATTGATATTTTGGACAGGTCTGATTCTCCTGACATCTTAATTACAAAACTTGCTTGATTTATACAGAAAAAACCTCTTTTAAAAAGAATTAATACTAATAAATTAATTAATAATAATTAAATGCACTTTGGAGAGGTGAACAAACTTGGTATTTTGGAAAAATATCCCGTTAGTGTCACCAGCTCAATATTTCGAGAAAAAGGCAGGCGGCCCTCTCCCGCTTTTCGAGTAGGCACGTCACATCCTTTCCGTATCTTCAAGGAGCGAATAAATTTTCGAAGTGTCATTGGTGCCGGACTGAACAGGCCAGACCAAAACCATATGCTCAGGTTCTTGGGGTTTAGGGACCTTGAGATTTTAAAGGACCTATATTTATAATTTTAAATTCTTTAGAAATTTTTTGTTTTATAGAAATAGTGTAGCAACGCTATACCATTTGGAATTAGAACTCTTATTCTTAATCTTGATAACAACGTTGGAAACTTTTCAGGAATTTTTAGCGGATAACGTAAATGAAATTAACTGATAAGGACCTCACATATGGTGAAGGAAAGGAGAAGGAATTCAAAGCATAAAAATTAGAGGAAAAACGGTTTTCAACTCTTCGTATTCCAAATCTTTTTCATTGTTGATCAACAACAAAGAGAAATCGTTTCGTTTTTCATCTCAAACAGCAATGCAGGAACGTTTGTGAAACACGGAGGATGCACAAACACCAGAAACAGAAGAACGAGTATTGACGAGTTTTGAAGCAGCTCCTTCACAATCACACAAGCCTTGACATATGAAATATGTGTTTCTCAGGCAATTGTGTTACATATTTTACAAGAGAAACTCATCTACACCTATTCTATTAAGTGCAAAATGCGCAGATTTTGCACAGAAATAATTAGTCTTGTTAGAGAGACTTTTTTCAATGGATGATTTGGTTTAATCATTTTCTGCATTAATATTATTTAGGGATAAGGCAACATTCAGCATATAAGGAATTTTCAACTTGCACAATCAATCCATTTCATTTGACAGTAGTTCTTACAGCATTACCTCTCATAGACACCAGCAGAAATTTTCCTTTAACTTCTAGGCAGATATTTTAGTGATTACTTAGTAAACCAATGCATCCTGCGTGACCGTTTGACCGGCGTAATACATCGTATCTTCTTGGAACAAATACTTTTCAGTGTATTGCAGGCTGCTCCGCTTCCCATCTAGATGTTTTTGTAGCCTCAGCACATTTTTCAATCACGACTCAATGCCACTCCTCCTGAATGATTTATAGATAGTGCCGGACTTACGGCTTGGCCTCTTCGCACATCAGGCCTCACCCCACAATACAGTTTTTTCTTCTAGGAGCCCACATAAATTTTTTAATAAACGAAATGCTCATGGATTCCGATGAAGATCTCGTGGTGAAAAAGAAACAATCAAGTATTTTTCCAAGAATAAAATTTTATGATCTCGTTATAAAAATTATGTAATCAAAGTAGGATTTTGAATGGTTATAAATTTGAATATTCAACTAGAAGGCAATAATTACATAGTATCCGCCTCTGTGCACCATTTTACGTGATGACAGGCAAATTGTGTGCATGACAGTGAAGGATCACTCAGCCACATTATGAACCATAGCGCTGCACATTCAGTCTGTAAAGCATCATCCAGTGTATGTGCGTACCATTTGACGTCATTTACAGCAGAGTGGCCTGTCCTTAAGACGTCTATCGCTTCGTCTACCGTTGACGAAGAACCACAGACGTCTCCCCCACTAATGGTGCGATGAAAGAAGGATGTGTACTGCAAAACAAATTAAAGTGTCTTTACTGACGAGTCAAGCTTCTCTCTGCAACACCACGATGTATGCATTCGAGTCTGGAGACACCGTGGAGAGAAGATGCTAAACAGTTGCGTTATGGACCACCACACAATTATTCATTTCTGTATTACGCATTGCCGGTACTTTAAACAGCCAGTGCTACATCTCCGAGGTGTTGGTGCCAATTTTCCTTTCTTACTTTCAGGGCTTGTCTACAGCCATATTTCAACAGGATAAGGCGTGATCACACGTTGTTCTACATTGTCCAAGAGTTCTTCACCCATAGCCAGATTGAATTGCTTCCCTTGCCGGCTAGCTCTCATATTTTCTGCTAATAGAAAGCATGTGATCTATGATTGCTCAACGATTGACCCAGATTAAATCCAAAGCTGCCGCACCAAATCAACTTTGGCAACGTGTGGAAGCTGCTTGATCTTTTGTACCCCAAGAACACATCCAAAGTTTCTTTAAATCAATGCCGCAGTGTTTGGGAGTGATGATTTCCAAAAATGACGTCTAATCTGGCAACTGATTATGGCAAGAACCATGCTGCATAGAAGTCCATAAATTTAATAATTTGATAAAGATGATATTATCTACAAAATAAATTTTTTTTTGCGTATCTCTTGCTTTCTTGTTGTTGCACTTTGGATGACAAGCAGTGTATGTACTAAAATATTGCATGTTATTTACTGGCACATTTGTATTGTATATTTTCTACACTATTTCAAATCGCAAACATAAATTTTAAGCACAGGATGATTAATGAATTGAAAAGTAAATTTCATTTGTGCAACATTAAACTTGTACAAACACACCACTAAACGTTAAGTGTTAACAAAATAATATCTATGACTTGATAACTTAAATTTACTCAGTTAGACAAAAGCAATTATATGACTGAAAGAGAGTTTTATTTAAAAGAAAAAAATTATTAACAAAAATTATTTGTTTGCAGAAAAATATATTTAATGATAGAAAAATGTACTCAATTTTCTGATTATTTTGGGAAGTGCCTTATTTGAAATATTTATTTCAAAAAGATTATGAAGAATATAGGCAGATTTTTTATGCTGCACATGCTATTAATTATGAGAATAAATAATAAATATTTGAATTAAAGAAAACTGTTTTACGTATGCAAGTGCGAAAGATCTAAGCAGATTACAAACTTAGTGTTTTTCTACTGAAGATCAAGAGATCAGAAGCATTAACGAAAAGATACTTCTAGCAAATGATACTCTACTTTATTGGAAGTCAAATTTTTTTAATTAGATCTCTGTGTGATATTCTAGAATCTGGATATCTGTCTTTCATACAGGGGCTTCTAGAGACAAGTAGTGGATTATTGTTATTGAAAGCAAAGTTAGATCAGTTTTTTTGATTATAAGAAGTATTTCACTACCTATTGAATAAAGATTTTATTCTTCTTTCTGTTTTCGGATCATTTTCATCCTTAGATGATATTTCGACAACGTGCTGTGTTCTGCCAAACGGACGAAAGATTTAACAAGTCATTTTTGTGACTACTATGTAATCGTTTTTCTTGAGGAATTTTAATTGATAATGAGTCGTATTCATGCACTGCAAAGGAGGAAATCAGGAAGACTCCTAAGCATATATCCAAACAGTCATGCAGGCAGCAGTGTAACATCCACCTTCTAATTTTCAATAGAGTTTTTGATTGAAATTGGTTAAAGAGCGATTTTCTGCTTACTAGGACACGATGAGCCAACCTTATTGTCTGCCTTTTGCCATTTTCATATCATTTTGAACAAAAGGTGATGATAAGGGTCATTGATTGAATGATGCGTTTGAGGAATGCATTGAATTTTTAGAATCGTGTGTGATATGAAATAGAAAATGTGGATATAAGAATTGATCACTTTAGTTACAGCTTGGAAGCATAGTAAAGTGATGGTTAGAGGACATCATGCTTTACAGTCGGATTAAAGCATTAGGAGAAAGGAATATCCAGAATGGCACTGAGCTCTCTCTTCTTAAGCCAAGTATTCAAATGACATCCATTGCATTCTCTCGACAGCACCGCTAGAGAATGAAAACAATCCCACTTAATTTGATACGATGAGGTACAATTAAGTTATGATATAAGCTGGTAAATATTTATCCTACTTAAATTGATATAATATTATTTTTACAGACACAGTGCTATTTATAATGTAGTTGTCTTGATAAGGAACCAGTTTATTATTTATTTTACATAAACTAAAAAATACCATTCACGTATTTTGTTTTACGCGTAATTTATCACGAAAATCTTGTCTATACTATCGCCGTTCTTGTTTGCTTAACAAAGCTTAAAAAGCTTTTTAATGGCCTAAGGTTGTTGTATGCCATTTCTATATTTGCTTCGTAAACTCCCACAGTGGAGAAGATATTATCTCACACAGTATTGGCCTTGTTCATGTGCCTCAAGGGAACATAAAAGTGACATATATGACCAAAGCATTGAGTAAAATTATTATTTTCTTTGTATTCAGAAGATAAACAGGCAAATTTATTTTCTTCATTTATATATTCGGTGATCTCAAAATGTATTATATGTAATCACGCTTTTATTACAATTAGAATCTAATAACATTTTTTTTACTATTTTTGATATTTTTTATTATTATATTTTTTTACTATCTTTTTAATATATTTTGAACATAAATATTTATTTTCTTAAAAAACAAATCCAATAAAAAGACATGTTTATCTTAATATCACTACTCTTTTAATATTTACAACATTATATAAATTTTATTTTGGTTTTATGTTTCTTTAAGCAAACACTGATGTGTATGAAACTGAGTGAATAAGCATTTTATTGGACTTGAAGGAGAAGCAAATTCTCATTTGAATAATATACATACTCCATCTCCTCGTGTCGCTTCTGTTTTTGATGCTTTTATTATCTGATTTGGCCATTTCTATGGCATTTAAAATAAAGAGGGATACAAAATAAGGAAAAATAATGGATATAAAATTTAAAAAAATGTAAGGTTACGTATAAATATTTTCATAGAGTTCCAGCATTTTTCTGGTTTAATTGAATTTTAGAAAAAGCGCATTATTCCGTTTCTGTATATTAAAATATTTATCTGTAGTTGCAAAATACAACATTTTGAAGTATGAAAAATGGATTGTTCGTACTCTAAACTAATATTAGATGAAACAATTTAATTCAATAAGTCCTGCAAATTCCACAGACAATATTAGACATTATAGGATGTAGAAAATGTTATTAAAACATATACTAGTCTATAAAGTACATTTACGCTATATAATCTTAGAATAGATAAGTTTGTTTTAAAGGTTAAAAACAATGTTTAGTCTAACTGTATAAAGAAACTATATGAAGAAATGTGAGATGTTAAAGAAAACTAGCAAGTATTTTAAATTAGTTAAATTCAAATTGTGTAAAATAATGAAATAGACTCATCGCAGCTGTTTTTAATGTATCTTTTTATAACATAAATTATATATATATATATATATATATATATATATATATATATATATATATATATATATATATATATATATATATATATATATATATATATATATATATATATATATATATATACATATATATATATATATATATATATATATATATATATATATATATATATATATATATATATATATATATATATATATATATATATATATATATATATATATATATATATATATATATATATATATATATATATATATATATATATATATATATATATATATATATATATATATATATATATATATATATATATATATATATATATATATATATATATATATATATATATATATATATATATATATATATATATATATATATATATATATATATATATATATATATATATATATATATATATATATATATATATATATATATATATATATATATATATATATATATATATATATATATATATATATATATATATATATATATATATATATATATATATATATATATATATATATATATATATATATATATATATATATATATATATATATATATATATATATATGTGTGTGTGTGTGTGTTTGTAGTTTATATATACAATCAAAGAAACAAAATATGACCATTTATAAGCATTTTATTTTAATTTTGGTTCACCTTTTTATGATGCATTTTAGGGAAAGGTCACATCAATTTCCGTTTCGTGAAACCATGATTGAAGTTATTTTTTAGACCAGCATCTTTTCTAAATTACTGATTAATTCTACTTAATTTGTACGAATTTGCGAGCCAAGGTTCAACATAAATATTTTCATATATTACTGTTTTGTGACACCGAGATTCTGCATAGCGGCCACCGAAGTCACTTTGAGTTCATCAATTCAATGCTGAGTTCAATTGAGTGAAGCTCAGAAAGCTTCACTCAATCGTTCTTTTGTGCATATGTTGTGACTCTACACATTTTTAAACCTCAGGATATAAACAAGGTTATAATTCGTCGAACGTAAGTGGCTAAGACTTCTCCAGAAACATTTTACAGGTCGACGAAAAATTATGGTCTAAGTCATACTTACTGTTAAAATTGAAAGCAAAATTTCTAGTCTACTAAAATGCTGCCTTTAAAATATAAAAAGTAATGTATTTAGAATAAGGAAATGAAATTTTAGAATCCAGAAAGCCAAAATATTTGCTTTGAAGTATTTTTGTTTCTTCGCTTATAAATACCAATTTTCACACTAAAAGTTAAAGAAAACACATTTATAAGTATTATGCATGTCATTTTATTATACTTAGAATGACTTTTGGAATATAATGTAACTGAAATTTAAATGTAACTACATTTGTTTTAAAAATCATAATTATATATTTTAAAAATTTTAATGTATACAACATTCATGTATATGTATCATGCATTCATGGTCTTGTAAAAAAATAAAACATTTATGTCTAAAACTTTTTTTACATTTTCTATAGAAATATATAAAGTAAATTTCCAATTAATTATAAAAATACTTTCTTAAATATTAGATTAAATAAAGAGAAGACACCAAAACTGGATGATTTGTGATTGATCTCTGCTAAAACATTTATGCTAAAATTTAATTTGATTTCGGTGTCATTTGTTTTGTATCTAAGCAAATGACAGTTAATGGATGATATTTCGCTTTTTATTTTAAGCGAATTCCATCACTGTAGAAAGATTGTTGTGTAATCTCTTGTAATCCTTTTACACAAATGCTTCTCCTTTTGTTGCAAATAAAAGCATAAGTCTGGAACTGAGCGCCATATCATTTGTCTTTAGTTAGCACTATTGAAAGAACGATATTCTGTTGATCAATATGAATGGATTAATGGGCACACTTCTCCTAGTAAACATTTTTAACAAATTGAAAATATTTTTTTTTATTCATGCTGCTGAAAATTGTGTATGTTAGATTGAAATATTTAAATTTTTTAGCTCTTTGAATTGATTCTTTCACTATAAATAGTAACTTTTTCCTTTTGTTTAAAGATAAATGCTCAGCTTTCTGACATTTAATTTTTATATGAGAGCTGAAACTATTATACATTCATATAAGTAAGTGTCCCAAATATCAACAAATTCTATAAAAACATCTACTTCCAAGTAAACATTGTATAAAATTCTAGTATTTTCCTTTAAATATGCCTTTTCTAAAATCTTATTATGAAAATAAAAGGATTCCGATGTAAACAATTAATATTTCATAGGCATCTTCTATAAAAGTAAAACGGCGCTTAAATAAATTTTAATATTAATGTGTCTTTTATAAAGAAATGTTTCCCTGGCTTTTCATCAGCGTTGTTTCTATTTTCAACGATGTAAACAATCAATATTTAAGAGAATGAAAAAGATTACATTTTGATTGTGAAAATATTCCCTACAAAATTACAATCTCCTTGGAATCTCCACCAAATTTCCATGTATTTCAGGTTTGGACAGTATCCAATTTTAAATTTTAAAGATCAAATTTTGCTATATTTAATTTAAATTTAAAATTTCGATATTAATTCTATTATTTTTTTACAAATTATAGAGGTTCTAGAGGCATATATATATATATATATATATATATATATATATATATATATATATATATATATATATATATATATATATATATATATATATATATATATATATATATATATATATATATATATATATATATATATATATATATATATATATATATATATATATATATATATATATATATATATATATTATTTATTAATTATTACAATAAAAAATTAATCGTATTCAAATGTTGCTTATTTTTTAACGAGTGAGAAGTTACTGTAAAATTGGAATTAAAATATTTGCTATTTTAGAGGAAGGTGAGCTGTGTGTATGAAAATAGCATTGGTTGTGGGATGAAATTTTTTATAAAATATAATATTTATTCCATTCATTGATATTTCCAAGTTCTTCAGCAGACAATCAATATCAAAGCTGATTTTATGTCTAACAAGATTTAAGTTTTTCAGTTTTGAGAACAGAAATATTTTACAGGAATCGTTAACATGACAGATATCTTAGAATTACATTTAATCCATATTATAACAGTATATCTGTCATTAATTTATGAATAATAAACAAAATTATAAGGATTATAACTTTTAACTTAAAATATATTTGTATTATATCCTTAATTGTGACTTTCTGTTTTTAATTCTTTATGATTGAACTGTAATTACGAATGAATATCAGGTTGTCCATATTTCAAATCTTAATATTATTTATTGTAGCATTTTATAAATTAATAATTTATACTCTATTTTTTATCATATTAAAAAGTTTGTTTTATTTTGTAATAGGAAATGTAAATGAATAATAATTTAAAACATAAAAATAAATGTTATTGAAGGAAAACCAATTATTCAATGTAAAACAATTAAAACAAATATGCATACATTCGGAAATCTTTTAATAGCTACATCATCCTTTTTTTAATCTTTCCCTCTTTTTATAAAGTATAAATCATAGGTTGATTTTTTCAAACTTAAAAGAATCAATCGAATAATTTTGTCCTCCAATATTATTCTACAAATTTTAAAAAGTTTAAAGAAGTTTGATTGAATTTTTTATTTTAATTTCCTGATGAATATGGTATTTAAAAAGAGGGAAGACAGTCGTGGAGTTTGTATTATAATATAAAAATTGTTTCAATAAACGCTGTGCTATATTACATTTCTCTTGAATTTCTATTAATGATTTCGTAATCGGTAACATTTAGTGTGGTTAAAAAGGAATTTGCTATAAAAATATCTAATTTTAAAATTATGTCTTTCAATAAACATATGTAAAATATGTAAACAGATAATCTTGTTTTTTAAGCAAAATTAGCCATGTTTTTTTCTTTCTGTAACACTCAAAATCTTTTTCTTTCGATGAGTTTCGAACATTAATTTGAAACTCCACTTGCTGTAGGCTTGAGAAAGACAGAAGTCGCATCTTAGGTTCTTCATAGTATGTAGCGTTTCCATTTCACGATAAAATTGAATGAGCATATTAGTATGTAATCATTCACTAAACAATGATATATATCTTTTCATCAGAAGCAATACCAGCCTCCCTAAAGTAGATATGAGCAATATAATTGATCTAAAATAAATACTTTAAAAATATGCCGGATACAATTTATATTATTTAAACACAAATTATTAAAAGAAAATAATTGATATGCATCTGTAAACAAAGAATTTAACATAAGCCATAATGATTGTTAAGAAACTATATGATTTATATTTGTGATGGAAGAAAGTAATTCAAATGAAAAAGAAATAAAGTAATTACTCTAATTTTATTAGTATTTCTAGGGAAAGTTAATAAGTGCCTAAGCAATAAAATAGTCTTTCGTTAATGCTGATTCAGTGATACGGAAACTGATCCTCTGGAAGTTTGTAATTCTGTCTGATTTTCTATAACAATCTTTGATTTATATAAATATATATATATATACATATATATATATATATATATATATATATATATTAAGAAATACTAAATTATGTGTCCAAAATATGTCAAAAACATAATTTGCAACACAATGAATACTTAAATTCACAAATGTTGTTTCCTTTTATTTTAAGACGAGATATTTATCTTGAGTTCATTGTGTGATTTCCTGCATTTTTTAATCTTCATAAAAAAGTTTTTAAAGAAAGAAAAACATATTAAAAATCTGTATGAAAAATATAATAAATATAATATTTAGCACACATACACATATGAAGTAAGATTTTAAATTAAATATTAGGAGATATTTAATTTTTAACTTTGGATTTATTTTTGTAAAAAAAATTATGAAAATTTCATTCAATTATTTTAATTTTAATAGTTGTTAATACATAATATAAGAAAGTAAAAACTTAAGTACGATAGTTGATTTCTATTTTATTATCACTACAAACTGGTAAACGTATTTTATTTTCAGAAAACTAAACAATAAATGAAAAAATGTTCCTTAATAACAAATTGTATTATTTTTTATAATGAATACTTAAATGTTTGCAATTAATTTCTCTAAAAATCATTAGATTCCAGAGCACAATTTCCAGTTTTTTACTGTTAAAGTGCTTTAATCCAGGCTCAAACATTGGAGACTTAAAATTCAAAATGCTTATATTTAAAAAAGTAATTCTTAATTATTATTCAATCAATTGGTAGAAAAAAGCATACATTGATTTTATTTTTTCTGGAGTAAATTGATTTTTGAGCTTGTGTTAGAAACAGTTGAAAAATTTATTTGAAAGATATTTTTCTGAAATTTTTGAAGAAGTATATGTAACAATTTCATTAGCTGCCTTAAAATGTATAAATTAATTCAAAGTTAAACTCTAATCTTTCTTATAAAAAAGAAAAAAAATTGAATGTTTGATCGCAAAGAAAACTTTGCAAAGTAAAGTTAGTGTAATCGAAATCGATTGTAAAAATTAATTCCAGAGTTTCTTTTGGAAGAAAATGTATTTATAGTGAATAGAAATTTCTTATTTTAGTCAAAGTATTTGCTACAAAATTTTGTTTTTTTAAATAGTAATGAATATTCTGAATTAGTTATTAGTATTAAAATAATGTTTATGTAAAAAAAGAATTGTTTTTTGAAAAAAAATTTTTTCACAGTTGCTTAAAAGTTTTTCTTAACTAAGCAAACAATAATTTTTAAAAAATATTGAATTTAATTTTAGAGTAAAATGAAAGATTTTTAATAATATTTAGCAGCTTTTAGATTTTTATGCATTTCACATAATTTGTACTGAATAAATTTAGGGCTATATAGAACTAAATTTTTTTCAGTACACATTATTTAGTCTGAATAATTTGTTATGTAAAGTTATTTCATATCAAAAATTTGTCTTCCATGTGTATTTTTCTTGCAGATAGAGAAACAAAAATATTTGAAATAATTCTTAAGCGTGTGTGTTCCTGAACCTCTAAGCATTCAGAATATTTTCTATAATCACTTTAAAATAATTTTCAAGAACTAAAATTTAGATCAAATGCTTGATAGTAAACGTTTTGTTGAAAACATTCAATTAGAGTTTAGATGATTACACAAAACATATGCTTCAATAGTATTTCAATATATAAACATCTTACTTTCAATTTAAAAGTGCATTTTATTATATAAATGCGAGACACATTTGAAAACATAGAATTATTTTTTTTATTTATTTTTGAATTGTTATTTATTTGTGCGCGTATTAAACAGAACAATTGCTGGAGAACTCTATGTGTAATATTTTTTATTTGTGAGTTCCTTATGAGGGTTCACTCTTATATAAATTATTGTTTTCAAAGAAATACTTTATAAGAATATCAAATGAAAAAAATAAAAAAAATAAAAATATTTATTTTAAAATTTCATTTTTTCATTGTCTTGAGAAATAATTTTTATCATACAAAAATATTATATTTTTATTGTTTTTAAATTAAAATATAGATAGCATAAAATAATGAAATATTTAAAAGAAGGATAAAAGGTATTCTTCCTTAAATTTTAATGTTTGCATAAATATGTAATTTGTTAAATTAATTTTCAAAGGCTAACATATATTTTTAATATTTTATATACTGCCAACTTTTTAGAAAACAGTTGTATCCGGTAGTAATATTTTATAAAATAATAAGATATGATTGAAAAAATTAAATTTTTGAAAGTTAATTATTAGTACATGCGGGTCACACTCTTTGCTCACAGTAACTTTACTAAGAGTGTAATGCAATTCCGTTTGAATGATCACACATAATGTCGTTTGCATTCTAAATTGATTCTAATTTGGACTCTGTATCGATGGTCTTCACAGCGAAAATTATGGGGGTTCAATCACAGTCACAGTTAAATAACAAGACATGGATGTTGCGTTTCTGGATTCCAAACAGCAATTCTTCTGCACGTACCGTATTCTATTCAACAAAAAGATCTCTGCGTGCCCAAATGTCGAAGTGGGTGCTTGGGACTTTTCTCCATCACTACATGTGAATGCAATCCCCTATTCATGAATAGTTCTCCCGGGAGGCAATAATATGATAGCTATTAAACATCGTAAAAAAGCCTGATGTCGTTATGCTGTCCATTACGCAGAGTCATGCCTTTTTTTTACTCACATTTTTAAACATGATTATTTGATTGCAAAAAAAGTAATTAATATTTAGAAATTTTCATTGCAAAAAATTAACTTCAGCAAGCTGGAAAAATTTATTTTGATGTTAAAACCATTCCAATGATAAACTTTTCTTTTCTAACTGAAATTCAGTTTGGATAATACAGACTTTCTGAATAAAGTATGATTTAAAATATCTAATCCAAGTAATTAAATAAAATTCAATTTAAACATATGATCGTATTATGATAAAAGTAAAATACAGCGCTTTTATTATTAAAACAGATAAGTGAATGAAAATTCTCTTTTCTTATAAATTTGAGATATACGTTTTAATATTTTTCAACTGGAATTAAATAAAAAATGCCATTTCGACAAAAATGTATTAAATATAATATACTAGTGATTTCTGATATATGTGTTAATTTCGAATATTAATTAAATAACACATTAAGCTTAAGAGTTAAAAATATTTGATGTTTATTCAATTCCATAAATACAGGGATGCAGTAAGTTATCGTTCTTATATTTTGAACTGCAATAGCACAAAAAGTATTAAAGATAATGAAATTGGCGTGGTTTCGTTTCGTAGAAGAGATCATAAATCGTGGAATAGTGTGGATCAGTCGCCATCATGCGCTTGAGTAATGAATACCGTGCATTTGTCTTAGAAGCCTATTTTTTCGGACGCCGCATTTCATTGGGAAACGATATGGAGTAGCTAGCGTGTTCTTCCGATTGGGTCCTATATAATTCCTTTATGTGGTGATATTTAAAGTTACATGTCTATGCTGACACCCACAAACTTTGGAAGATCTGAAAAAAAAACATTTAAAGAGAAAGGTGAACATATCTGCTAATGAGCTGGAGAGAGTGATGAGATCATCAGAATTCGATTCACACTGTGTATCGCTAATGATTGGCCCAATCTGGTATTCAAAACTATGTAAACTAAAACTTTAAATATGCAACTTTTTTTTACAAAAATAAAAAGAAAGCTGTCCTTAATACATTATAATGCAATATCACATGAAGAAGTTATCTTGACACTCCCTATAGAAAGTAAATTATGCTGCATGTTGGACAAACATTATTTTTATTACTTCAGAAAATTCTCAAACTTTTCAATAAGGAATGCTTTTACCAATATAAAAAAGTCATAGCTTCATAATAGAAGGGAAGCTCAAGGTAGGGCTTGAACCCACTGACTATTGAACCAGAAGAGGAAGCGCTCACCATTCAATTACCAGCCTTCCACTTTTGAAGACAATGAAATCCATGTTCTTTGGTTTGTTGGTCACCCAACTGTCATGTTTTGCTCACAAGGATACACTGGTACCCACAGACTTTTTTCTTGAAAATTTCCGATTTACGTCTCAGAAAAGAGGCATCATTCTAGAAAGAAAAAATACAAAATGTCGTGCTAAAAATATCAGAAAATTTCCAGCTTTTTACTTTACATTTCACAAAATTCATTTTACAAATTAAATAAATTAGATGAATATAGGTATTGAAAGGGAAAGAAAGAATACAAGTTATTTATTGAGTTTCTGACTAAAAATACTTATAAAAGGGTGATAATATTATGTGAAAATTTTTATCTGAGATTTACTTCATGAAATTTAACATGATCTTTTATTTTTACATGAATGAAAATTTATTTTTATGCTAAAATTTTTATTTGTATGCTTACATTTTATTAAAAAATATTAATGTTTTTGTCCTCATTTTGTTTCTCCAAACACTTTTATCGACAAAATATCGTCAATTTCTGTCAAGTGACATTATGAAATATATTTTCCATGAATTAAATTCTGTGAGCCATATGGGGGCAAGTTTTTGTTATTCGGTGATCCTATCAGACAATATTTCCTTTTTGCACTGGATGATTATTTGCACGAATGTGCCCAATGAATTAATGAATGAGATAAGAAAAGAGTACAAGAAGACATACAATTTAATTATGGTACATAAAAATAAAAGGATAACGAGCAAGTAGAAAAAATATCTGATAGCAACAGAGATCTTAAAAATTTCTGAGGATAAAGTGCGGCCGAATGAATAATACAAAGGTTTTTTGAGTATCTTGTGAATTATTAAACATAGTGTTTTTATCTTTCGCAGAATGCTTAAAGTTAAAATTTTTCATATTTTTTACATAATAAATGTTGATTAGTATATGCAAAACAGCATTAAATTATTATAATTTAATATTTTTCAATGTTTTTCTGCGTCATGCGTAAATCAATAACACATGTTAATTAGAAAAATTATTGATAGTTTTTTGGAGAGCATTTTTCAGTCAAAAAGCCTTTTTTACTAACAGAAATCTGTCATTTTATATTTAATTACAAGTATTTATTTGGTATAAAATAATTCATGAATAGATCAGCAAAATATAAATTATCAGTAGTTTTCGCTTACAATGTTTATAAATATTATGAAATCCAATGTTTGAATATATTACTAAAATAAAATCTAAAAATTCATTTTAAATTATAAAATGACTTTCATAAAAGTTTTTTTCTTCTGTGTGTAAGAAAAGTTACAGGCTTATGGAAGAAATTAAATTAAAATATTTAAATTATAGAGAGAATCAGCTTACTTGAACTTTAATTATTTAAATTTTAATTTAGTAATTTTAATAACTTCAGTGTTATTTAAAATTATAATAATAATATGATGTATAAAATAATAATATGATCATGCTTGTATAATTAAGTATAAATTATATTTTAATGCATCGTAAAAAAGTACATTTGAGATTACAGAAAAGTAATAAATTTCCATTTAGTATAACTGATTTTTTATTACTGATTTTCTTTGTGTTATTTTTATATTATTATTACTGATTCTAAATACCTATGTAATAATAGTATAAGACTAACATAAAAAATTAAATTCATTTTAAAACCCACTAACTAAGAACAAAAACTGAGTAATATTAAAATTAAATCTCATGACATTAAGTTTAATAATTTCCTTAGAATTTATACACAATTTACTAAACTCTTGATACTTGACTTGACACTCACTTTTCAAATAAGTAGTTTCATCATTTCTAATTGATTAAATGGGTGTAAAAATTTGGAACAATGAAGGAAAGGTTAACTGATTATTTTTGTCCCCTTAGAATCTTCTTAATTTTGATCCAGTAATTAAAATATTGATAATGTCGAAGATATCTTCAAGAACAGGTCGCTAATAATTTCATAAAATATGTATACTTTTATTACTTAATTGCTTGATTCCTTCTATTATTGCATGAAAAGTAAAATACTTTATACTTTTCCTGTATATTTTTTATCTGGTGGATTTGATAGAAAAAGGAGCGTTTGATAATTGATTGTTTTTAGTGATAAAAGTTCTTAATTACTCGTTTCCAAACTTTTTAAAGAAATTTATACATTTTCGAAAGATATATATTTTATTTATTATATTATTATTATTACTAAATAAATATTAATGAGAACATACATATATAAATAATTTATGAATGAATTGAAAGTAATGTAAATATATTTATTATATTTCAAATTCTTAATATGTAACAAAACAAAATTTTTTGTAAATAAAAAAGTGTGCGCAAGAAAGCATCGATTATCAATTAATTTAATTATAATTTAATTTCTTTAAAATAGAAATCACTAAAAATATAAAATTGCATTTTGCATTTTCTGTTTTCAAATCCAAATAAATATTTTCTGAATAAATGGGATCACAAAATTAATTTAATTCTTAAATTTATATTTGCTAAGAATATTGATTGTTTTAATTTATTAAAACCAAAATAAAATAAACGTGAATGTAAATTCAGAAATATAATAATTCTTTTAATTTTGTTTTGCTTTATAAATATTGGTAGAGCACATATTTTTCAAATAAATTACTAACGGAATCTCATTGCCTGTATAATTAAAATTAAATTTAGTCTAAAAGGGTTAATTTAGCATTTACTTTAAAAATGTACACATAAGCTTAGTTGTAACTTAGTTTTTTAAGTCACATGAATTATATATAATATGAATTAATAGATTATGATGTATTTTAATTTGATTTATATTGTTACATTCAACACTCTTATACATGAATCATGATTACACTTTCTAATCTTATGTAAGAAAATAGATTTCACAGGAATCATAGAAATTTGGGTATTACAAATCTTTTGCCATCTAAAAGACTGAATACTATTTAAAACTTCCTTATAATCCTTTATCCAATTAATAATAAAAAATAATTCATTAAATTTCAATGATTGTCCTTATTGCATGATGCTACTTGAGTAAGTAGATTCAAAGTTTAATTTTGTTTTATATTTTATGCTACTATATTCAGTAAATGATGATTTAGAAAAATTATGCTATGATTGTGTTAAAAATTTAAAAAAGTTTAAAGTTATAAAACTCGTATATGATGGAGATTTCTTAAGTAAGTGAACATGGTTTTAAAAATGTATAAAATGAGTAATATTTAATAAAATATAACTTTTGCAGGCTTTTATTATTAACATTTTAACAACTTAACATAATTACTCAGTAGTTAAACAACTACTTAACTACTTAAAATAATGGCTTATATATGAATTAATATTTTATTTTAGAAGTTAAACAATTCAATGAATTATTTACTAAGGTCATTTTTCAATTATTAAATTATTTACTAAGCATTTTTTGTTTAATTTATATTCTAACAACATAATTGAAAAATTTGCTTCCCCTTTTTATTTTCATGTGTATGTTTATGTAAATCCCGTATTTGTTCTAGTACTGAGAACAAATCACATATCTACTTCCTTTTATTTATATATGATTAAAAAGAGCTTATAGCTTCAGGCTTCTTTTAAACATAATTAATGATCACCATACCGGCTTTATACTTTTGTAAACAGTAACATTTATTATACAGAGGATTTACCAATGTGATTTTTGTACAAATTTTGTTGAATAAATTAAAAAAACTCATTTTTGGTAAAAATAAAAATAATTATTTGTACTTCTTTGAAGCTTTAGGGGGAAATTTGGTTTACATGTTCCAATATTTTCGCTATGACTTTTTTTACAAGAAAATTCTTTGGAGACACGTATATCACTTATATTTTTCACAGTAACCATATTTGTTGCTCTTTTTAAGCGAATTCAACTTTTAAATTACATAAAAGTAAGTAATTCAAAATATTTATTTAATTTGTATTTGCCTTAGTTTATCGGATTGAGGAAAACACAGGTCATTAATTTTTTTTTATGAGTTCGATTTTTCTCTAGTGTTTTGTATAAAAAATAAAAGCTTAAATATTATTTGTAGATAATTTTATTCTTTAGTTAAAGTAAATATTAGTTTTTCCTAGATTGGTATAATAAACAGTTAGAAAAATATACCTAAAATGAAATGTAAAATAAAAATATATTATGAACTAAAATATTAACTAATATATATATATATATATATATATATATATATATATATATATATATATATATATATATATATATATATATATATATATATATATATATATATATATATATATATATATATATATATATATATATAATGGTTAGCATATTTTTTGCGTAGAAAAAAATTTCTTTATATATATATATAACACTACTCTTTATATTATTGTTACAAATTACAATTTATTTTCTGATTTTCTAATATCGCGCAAGAAATTTTTAGTTTCGTTATTATTTTCACTATTTAAAATTCACTATTTTAAAATCCCGTGGAACTTGTGCGTCGGGGCCTTTTGGACCTGGTGTTTCCTATACTAGGGGGATATGTATCAACAACAAAATATGTATTTAAAATATCTCACTATTTAAAAAGATGAAAATATATATTCATGTTAATTGTCCGATAAAATAAAACAGCAGCTCATTTTCTATTAGAAAACAGTATTTAATTTAAGTTATTTGTATTAGAAATATGTACTGTAATACGAAAGAAAAATTTTAATCATCAAAATTGTATTATTTGTTACTTTTTTATGTATTGAAAATGTAATTACATTGTTCAATTACTTTCAAAATTAAATATTCATATGCATCCAATACTTCAATTTTATGTCTAAATATCAGTAAAAAGTAAAGATATTAAAAGTTGGGAATAAACGTCAAATTTTCTCAAAATTTTCTTTTCAAAGAAAAGTTTGATGACTTAATCAGATACGTCAAAAGCTGCTCGAGTAGTTGTGCAATTTTTGAATAATTGCTTCATTTACTCCCCGGAATATTTAAATTACTGAAAGTTGTTTAATAAAGTCATTATTGTGCTGTCTACCAGAAAGAACATTTTTCTGAATTAAGTATTGTCACTTTGAATATTTTAATTTTCATTGCATATAAACATGTAGTTCAAATGATTTTTATCTTTGTATATTTAATTAAACTGTTTCAGTTTTCTGAATTGGCAATTAAAGACGCTTCATTCATTTCTGATTTTTTATTCTGAAAATTTGTTACTCTACGTTTCATTTTACTAATTTTAACAGTTGAAGATTAATTTAATTCATAATGTTATTAGGTTTTGGAAGTTATCAATAAAAATATTAATGAATCGAAATTTAATTTTAATCCATATTAATTATATATTTTGAGCATTTATACGTGGAAATCACTTTACTTTTAACTCTAAATTTAGTAACTATGATATATGCATATCTTGATGAATGGAAAATAATCTTGTGTAGAATAGGATGTTTATGGTAACTATTGGAGGAAGAGAACAATCAAATCATGAAACAAAAACATTGAAAAATATGAATCAATCAAGTTTACTGCCCAGTGTTTTTTTTATATCAGGTCATATATATATATATATATATATATATATATATATATATATATATATATATATATATATATATATATATATATATATATATATATATATATATATATATATATATATATATTAAAATTAAAAACATAAACTTTAAAATTCCATACATTACAATACATCCAAAATTCCATAAAAAAAACCTGTTAAATTTCGTTTCATTACTTGTGGAAGCAACACATATGCAGATAAATTTGGTAATCTATTCTCTTATTATTTAAATATAATCTTGAATAACATTAATAATTCAAATTATACATGGATAATTAAGAATAATAAACCTATAATTGAATTTATTTCCGCCAGTAAAATTAATGATGTTTCCACTTATGATTTCAAGGATTTATTCAGAAGTATTCCACTTGAAAAACTTTTTGATATTATGTTTTATTTTTATGATTTTAATTCAATATTGGATGTCGATATAAATTTTTGGAAAGACCCAAGTTTATTTTGTATTTACAATAATTATATTTCTTATGGAGAAAATATATATTTACAAGTTAACGGCATTCCCAGGGTTCCAAATTTTCAAGTATATTGGAAAATTTATTTTTAAACTGCCTTTTGCTTACAGATATATTGACGATTTAATAATTTTTAATTGCCTAGAATTCGGTAAAATTTACAATAATATATATCCTAAGGAATTAAAATTAATTAAAACTAATATTGATAAATTAAAAACTGAATTTCTAGATATATCAATTACTATAAAAGAAAACCACATATTTACTGACATATATGATAAAACTAATAATTTTAATTTCAAAGTTAATAAGCTGATTTTCTGGAATTCAAACATTTCAATTAAAATTTATAAAAATATAATTTTAAATCGACTTAATAGAATATACAATACATGTAATAATTTAAATAATATCAATAAACAAAAATATAGACTAGAAAATATTTTAACTCATAATGGCATTCCAACTAAATTTATTAAACACTATTTGGCTAGTAGAGCATTGCTTATAAGAGTGAAGTAAGGCGTAGTTTTATACTACAGAAGGGTCACCCAAGACTTGAAGGTCTTATAAAAAGCTTGAAATGCCGATAGTGTTTACACTTAGTCACTAATTTATGTATTTGGTGAGGTTCTTGCAGATTTGTATTTGTAATTAGATATGATTTAAATTTGATTATTATATATTGAATGTATTTTGGCAACATTGGATTTTGACTTATATATTTTAGATTAAATTCTACTTACATATTTCGGATTAAATTCTACTTCTTTTATTCTTGTTTGATACTTTGGTTTGAATTTTTGTTATGGCTTTGGGGTGTAATGGCTTCTTTAAGACTATGTCTTGGGCCATTGAAGAAAAGCCATATTTGTGCCAATGTGGTCAACACCCCCTGATGAAGCTGGCCATATTGGTACTTTATTCCATTTATATCTATCTATCTTTCTTTGAAATTTCTTTCAAGTATTTTCAATGTAATTCTTTTCAATGTATCTTTTCAATGTGGTATTTTCCATTTAATATTTTAATATTTTCAATATATTGTTTTCCATTTAATATTCTACATTTGGCATTTAATATTTTCAATGTACTAATCTCCATTTGGTATTTTTCATTGTATTTTGTTTCATTATATTCATTGCATTTTATAAATATACTATTAACTATATATATATATATATATATATATATATATATATATATATATATATATATATATATATATATATATATATATATATATATATATATATATATATATATATATATATATATATATATATATATATATATATATATATATATATAAGGTCTTCATAAGTATTTTTAGTAAATTTATAAACACAAATTTCTTTCTTAAATTAATATCTCATGTGATAAGACTTTCACAGATTATTTTTATTAATTCCCTGTTACTCATAATGTGAAAAAAAATTTCAGTTCAATTTTCGTGACGGGACATAAAATTGATTCAAATAACATAAAACAAATTCAAATAACATTAGAATTAATTCAGAGCTAATCGACTATCATTAATTTGTTTCGTAACCAATTTCATGAGGGATCATCAAATATACTTAAAAGTAAATTTTAGAGACGAAGTCGATTTTCAAAGTTATGATTAGATAGATGGTATTGTTGTGGGGCAAATTTCGAAGAATATACCTGAGAATAACATTAAAATATTTACGAAATAAAGATAAGATCGATGGGCATTATTTTTATCAGATAGTATCTAAACGTGCCAGATTTAGGAAGTTTAATTTATTACTCTGTAACTATTTGCTTACCAAAGAATGCACTATTTTAAAATGGATTCTGGTGTGCCAGAAATTTTCCTTCCCCAAAAAGAACTCCAACACACAGCAGCTGTATTACGAACAATAGCGTTAACAAGCAAACCATCATACCCAGTTAGCAAGCAAAATGTTGACCATTACGGCAAATGAGGAATGAACAGCCCTGTGAAGGTTAGATAACACTTTTCATTTTGGATCTCTATGATTACCTGGAATTCTTTGTAACCTTTGTAATTTTATAATGATAATATATAGTAATTTATTATAAGTTATTTACTATAGATTTCTTTGACAATCTGAATAATTTGATGGTATCTAATGAAGCATCAATAATTGTTTCTAGTTTATCAATATAAAAATTATGGATTCTATATTTTTCTTTGTTTTGCCCCATTTAACTTAAAGTTCCGCAATTAATGTCTATATTTAATTAATATTAATTAGAGATAGACAACTTTTCATAAAAGAAAGATGAAAGGTATACGTTCACATTAAGGCAGGAATTATCTGCTTTACTGATGATGAGTTTGGCTAGCAATGTTGTTTCATTGAAACAATAATTTTTTATTCCTTCCACTAAATGCTCAAAAACAGATTTGAAAGAGATAATTTAAGAAAAAAAAATATGTATTCTGCATTTACTTTCTCAATAAAAGATTCAACTAATAATATATATTTCATTATAAAATAATAAATTTGAAAAGAATTTATTATATTTATGTTAGTCAATAAATGTATTAAAATAGTTAAGCAATACATTATATTCATTAGGTTGTTAATTATTATTTATTAATTTAAATAATTTCCAGAATTTGGAACAATTACACTATTGCTCTTTTTGTGTGCAGTTTAATATCAACATTGTTCCATTAACAAATTAATTTTATTTTATAAATAACTTTTTCTCCTTAATTTTGGAAAGAGAAATTAACAGAAATTTCCTAAAATTTCTGAAGACTCCTACTAGAAAATAATAATATTCTGCAAATATTACTTTAAATGAAAGTGGTTCAGATGATCTTAATAAGTTGTGATGTAAACGTAACTAACCAGCCGACCGATGGCTGAGTGGTCAGCGTTCCTGACTCCTGAGCTTTTGGTCCCGGGTTCGAATCCCTGTTCGGGCATGGATGTTACTTTCCTTCTCTGTTCTCTCTGTTTCTCTATCCTTTCTTCTGTGATGTTGTATGAATGTGGCCCACCCTATAAACGGGTTTGTGGTGGTATGGCGTGGGTAACGCTACTCGCCTCCGTAACTTGGTTCATAGGTGCTCGCTGGGTAATGACAAATGAGTAGCAGCTTCTGGCCTTGTTGTGGCATAGGGTTCGTCACCCAAGTGTGCCCACTGTTGGAAAAAAAAACGTAACTAACCTAAATATGGTTGAGAAAGTAATATTTATTTATTTGTTTTCGGATCTTGTATTGTTTTAACTGGAAGAAAATTTGCAAATCCCTAATGATTACAATACTTATCTCGGTATTTCCTAATCAAAGCATTTTAAAAGAAAAACCTTTTTATCAAAGAATGACAAAATTTGTTTTATGCTTTTGGTTGTATTAAAAATTTGCTCCTTCTCTGTATTGCTGTGAAGTAAAACGTGTATGGAGCTGAAACACATAAGAAATCGTTACTTCATTTTTTTCATGGAACGAAGGAAGACATCATTTATTATGTCCATTATCATCATCACAAATAAATAATTTTCTAGAAATGGTTTCAAAATCACATTCTGATTTCAAATATCTTTTTGCAGTGATAAATCACTGTATTTTGCGATTCATAGGTAAAAAAATAAAGAATTTGACTTTATACTTAAGAATTATAAAATTACAGATACTTGTAAAATCCTGAGGTCACTACAATTTACATAAAAACTAGGAAATGTCTTAAGAATTGAAAAACATGTAAATAGATAATTTTTATTATTTATTTTACTTATTTTTTAATGACAGTAATTTTATGTATTCCATTTAAGTACAAAATATGAAAAGTCTCATAATTATTTTCAGTAAATTTATTTTACAATTAGATTGTTTATATTTTAAAACGGTATACACTAATAATTATTATACAGGGTGTTTCATATTGAATGGGACAAAACGAATAGTGCAGTGTGACTGCCGTAATGTATTTTTTCAGAAGAAACAAATTTATTCTGCAACTACAATTATATAAGTTTTATTTGGCAACAGAGAAAAACACCGAATGATGAACTCGCCGCTAGAGGCGCTGTTAAACAAAATGGCTTCCCAGCCGGGAAAAGCGTACTGTGTTTTCAAGTATGCCAAAAAATCCTCCTTCACCATCATGCAAATACGTTTTCGCACGATACTTCGTAAAGAACCACCGCACCATCACAGCACCGACAGGTGGGTGAAGCAGTTCCAAAACACGGGCTGCCTATGCAAGAACAAAAGCTCAGGACGAAAACCAACATAACTCAAAGTGATTGAAAGAATTCATGAATCGTTTTTACGAAGTCCTTCAAAATCATCGCTACGTGCAGGAACAGAATTGAATGTCCCTTACACAACGGGGTGGCGTGTTTTACGGAAGCATCTCCAATTCAAGCCGTACAGATATCAGATGATCCAGGCTATAAAACTTACTGACAAACCGTTGCGTAAGGGCTTTTATGAGAAATTTCAAGAAAAGCCCGACGTGAATGGATTCGAGAACAGACTGGTGTGTACCGATGAAGCCAAGTTCCATTTATGTGGCAAAGTCAATCGCCATAATTTGCGATTTTAGGCATGGAAATTGCCCATGTAACATTAGAACATCAGCGTGATTCTCCCAAGGTGAACGTTTTCTGCGCTTTTACAAACAGTTGGGCTTTTGGTCAAATTTCTTAGCGGAACAGGGGATTAATGGGGACATTTACCAGGACATGCTCTCTGAGTGGTTGCTCTCCCAGTTGAAGAAACTGTTTTCAATTTGCAGCAAGATGGTGCTCCCCCACATTGGAATAACAACGAATTCCTAAACGAACGCCTACCTCATCGCTGGATTGGTCGTGCTGGGCCACAGCATTTGACATTGCTTCATTAGCCGGGGAGATCCCCAGATCTAAAGTCCTGTGATCTTTTTCTCTGGGGTTTCGGTAAAGACAAGGTGTTGCTGCTTCCACTTCCTCAGGACTCAGAGGAACTGAAGCAGCGGATAACTGCAACTGCATCGCAGGGGATCTGCTGTCACGAGTGTGGCAGGTGCTTGATTAATGTATAAATTTGTCATGTCACCTGAGGGGCACAAATGGAACACCTGTAGAAACCTAAATAACTGTAGTTTCGAGGTAAATTTAAATTATCTAAATAAATTAATTACCATGCTAACAATAGTGTTTTCTTTTTGTCCCATTCAATATGCAACACCCTGTATTTTACTAAGTAAGCTTTTCATAATGTTACATAACCCTTGGCATATTTCTAGCTTGTCTAAAAAACCACATTACACTGTCAATAGTTCAAAAGATATGTAAATAATTCTAAATTATTGTGTATTTTATTCCAAATGAGGATTTATTTAACATTCATAGTGCAAGCGTTCTCAATATATTATGTTTCAAAGAATAAGTAACAATTAATTGTTTTCTTAATGTTAATGAGGCAAAAATATTTGGTGCTAGCTTAAGTATTGCCTAATAAAATAGACCTACAATTATGAATTGATAAAATATGTACGTAGAAGTTTTATGCATAAATATGAATTCAAAAATGTTTTAGTTTTATTATTTAAATAAAATTAACGATGAAATATATATTCCTTCAGTCCTAATTAATCATAGTATTTCTTAACAAATATCACTTTACTCATGTCAAATGCACCAAAAAATAAATCTTAAGATTCATTTAAAATCTTTGTACTGTTTCAGTTATTTAAAGAATAAAATCTAAAAATATATAATGTCAATATTGACCATTAGTTTTTAACAGTGCTTAATATCTCCCATCAGAATGACACATTTTTGATAAATTCATTTTCTAATATGGAAGCAAAATTTTTGTCATTACTAAGATCACTCTGAAAATAATGCATTTTAAGATTTTCAAATATAACATTTGAAACTTTCTTTGAAAAATTTTCATTAACTACCTAATTTGACAAGTGTAAATATTGAATGAAAAGCTGTTGTTTATTTTTTACTTGTCTTTGCTTAAAAAGAAATTAATAATATATGAATGTGGATAGCTATAAATGAATAGTTATGTATGTGGAATTGCTACGTAAAATGTCCATAAAATTCCCCTTAAGCTAAGGAAAGTTAAATCTTTTTACTTTTTTGATTAAATTCTTCAGGACATTTACATTTGATTTCCCCATTTGTGAAAATAACTTAAAGGGGATGTCACTAGGGTGCTTCATGCAGCGAAAACAATCAAAATGGTTTGTTTCATTTATTATTTACATCGAAATCAGTATCAATTGGGAAAAAATGTTGTTTTCCAATTGCGACGCTGATTCACCATCTTTTCATTTATACATACGTACATACAAACAAACAAGATAACTCTTCTAACAGTTAAAAATAAAACTATATAGTCAATTACCAATTAAATAACTTTACAAGCACATCTGTGAAGAAACAATATAAACAGTACAAACATTAATGAAATGTATTTATTACATGTACTTTTCGCTCTACATTAATTGGCGCACACGTGTCTAATTGGATTAACTCTTACAACTTAAAATGGAATACTCACTACTGTTAACAAGACCCAAGCGGAAATCAGATCCAATAAGAGTTCAATTAAAAACTAGTGAGATGATATATTTAATGCCGGTTCGCGCGTATAGTTTAGTTTAAGTAATATATAAATAATTATATAGATTAAATTAAACGCTTTAATGACATCCCGCATTGATGTGGAATTTAAGGTTGAATAAAAATTTTAAATTAATTTCTTACTAATAGAATAAGAATTGAATTGAATATTTTATAGTAGTTATTTGATTTAACAAAAGGCTATTTGAGACACACACACTCACATATATATATTCCATATGCATACGTATGGGTATGAATATTTTTCAGAAGAATTTAAATTGCTTGCGAATTTATTTTTCTGTGAAATATTTTGGACGAAAAATAAGCCTTATTTAGTGTCTTTTATTGTCTTAATAAAGTCCAAGATAAAATATATTGGTTTGTTGATTTACTTAAAGTTGCAATTCTATTTTGAATAAGAAACCTTCCAATATAAACTGATGCTTCTATCTTTAGTTTCCGTTTTAATATTTGCATCATATTGCCTACCATCTTACATCAAATAAAAGAAGCAAAAAGAAATGTAGCAAAAAGACAACATTTTTGTTGTTGTCAGAAGGGAAAACGACTTTTTCGGAAAAGTTTTTATTCCTTCTTGACATTTCTATTTTAATATGGTTTTGTACTATCTATATCTTTTTCCTTTTTATAATTTAATATTATAATGAACACTTATAACATAATAACTGGTTTTGCATAATTTTGAATGAAATTGCACATATTTCGTTGGACATTTTATCAATAAGAACACATTTACTATAATGCATATTCATTTTAAAAATTATTATTGTGCTCCTGTAAGAATTTAAATATTATAAAACTGTATATTTTTATCACCATAAAAATGTTTTCATATAAAATGTATTTGTTTGCTGAATATGAAGCACTCGCACTATAAATGAAAATAAATTTAATGGAAATCCATTGTTGCAAATACCGAAATGAAGATTTTCGGTAATTTTGTTACCATTTTAGAGAAACATATCATTGTAAATTTTATTAAAAAATTCTTTATATCAAAATTCATTTGATACAAAATATATAACTTTAAATCATACATAGAGATCATTCAAAATTGTTTATAATGTAATTTAGATTCTGAATTTTATAAAACAGAAAAAAATATTGATAAAAAGGTTATGAATGATTGTAAATTTATTTATGTAAGTTACATGAATAAAATAGACTTACAATTTATACAGAAAAATGAAAATACTTAAGTTAAAAAGATGTTTCTTAAATTTTTTTATTAAATTTTAATTTGCTGTAATAATTATGAAATACACACATACACACAACACACACACATATATATATACACTACTGGTCATTAAAATTACTACACCGGGAAAGCGGCACACCACACGCGTGAAATTTGCATGACAGGTAGAACTTGCTGTGATATGCAAATGATTAGATTTTCAGCGCATTCTTACAAAGCAGGCGACAATAGCAACATCTACAATGTGTATAAAACCAGAGATTTGACAGCAATTTTCTCATACTCAATTTCCATTTCAACGTTGTTTTCGGCTACGAAAGTTGTTGTAATGCCTCGTGTAAGAAGAAGAAATGCCTATCAGCCCATGTCTGACTTTGATCGAGGAAGGATTATAGCCTACCGGGATTGCGGTTTATCGTACCGCAATATTGCTGCTCGCGTCAGTCGAGAACCCATGACTGTTAGCAAAATATGGAATCGATGGGTTCAAGACAATCATACGGAACCTCATGCTGGATCTCAGCGACCCCCATCACTAACAGCAGAGAAGACAGACATCTTATCCGCATGGTCACAAGGGATCGTACAGCCACGTCACGAACCCTGAATCGAGAAATGGAGTCATTTGCAAGGCAACCAGTTACTGCTCGAACAGTTCGACGACGTTTGCAGCAGCATGGATTGTCTGCACGACGACCATGGCTTCGGCTACCATTGACGCTGCGTCACAGACAGGAGCGCCTTCAATGGTGTGATCAGTGAATAACCTGGACGCTTGAATGGCATCACATCATTTTTACAGATGAATCTCAGTTCTGTATACAGGACCATGATGGCCGCATCCGTGTTTGGCGTCTCGATCACCTCTTGTTCACATTACCGGCACTTAGAACAGCAATCCTTACATTTCCGATGTGTTAAGGCCCGTGACTCTGCCCTATCTTCGAGGCCTCCTTAATGTTTTGTTTCAACAGGATAATGCACGACCACATGTTGCCCGTACGGTTCTAAACTTCCTTGATACAGAACAAGTTCGACTGTTATTCTGGCCAGCACGTTCTCTTAATCTGTCACCAATTGAGAACGTGTGGTCAATGGTTGCCGAATGATTGGCACGCCATCACTCACCAACCACTAATGTCGATGAACTGTGGCATAGTGCTGAAGCTGCATGGACTGAGATCCCCGTACATGCCATACAATCTCTGTTTGACTCCATGCCTAGGTTATTGCAGCCAGAGATGGCTGCTCTGGGTACTGATTTCTCCAGACCTATACATCCTAATTTCCTGTAAATCTAATCACTTGTTCTTTCCACTATAATCTATGTGTCCAATAGATATCGTTCTATTGCTTGCATTCCTTCTTGATGTAGCAATTTTAATGACCAGTAGTGTATATATATACATACATACATACATACATATATATATATATATATATATATATATATATATATATATATATATATATATATATATATATATATATATATATATATATATATTCATATATTATGTATATGTATATATGCATACATAACTTAATATTTATAATAGTTGCATTGTTTTGAGACTTTAATCTCCTCTATTTGTTTCACATAAAAATGATGGTTACTTAATAGTTAGAAATGCAGTTTTGTTTTGTTTTCTATAATGACACCAGTTATTAATTTTTCTTTAAAATTTAAGTAAAAAGTGAATTGATTAAAAATAAATTTTAAATGAAATTTTAAGTAAAATATAGTGGTGTTATTTTCCTTATATGATGAGAAAGACTGAAAAAACTAATTCCATAAAGTGTTTAAGAAATGGTTTTCAGAATTGCATAAGGAAACTACAGTTTTGTGTAATATAAATGCATGTCTTCTTCTCTCAGCGGCTTAAAAGATAAGTTTCTGTCAAGTAAATTTTTTCTGAATCACAACGTTTTCTAAATCAGAACGTTTTTTTTTTCCCTTTTCAACAGTAAATTTAGATGAAGAGGAAAATTTATTGTTCAATTCTGAGCACTCATAGAAAAGCAAAATGAACGAGATAATTAAAGAAGCTCATAAAGTTTTATATCAGTTGATTTATGCTTTTCGTAAATGTAAGCCATTTTCAGACATTTATATGTTGGAAATGGACTTCCACGGTGTAGTGTATGATGTTAAACAGACAATTTTTAATTCATTCGTGGACTTGAAGATTTTAATTCATCTTTTCTTTTATATATTACAATCTTACCATTTCTTTTAATATAACAAATACCGTTTATTTCGTTTGATAAAATGAAATCTACTTTAGGATAAATATTTTGATTTTCATATTAGATGCCAAAATATTTTTACTCCATTCAAGAAGATTAACATAAGAACTGTCCTACATTCTGTGATTTTGTAGTAATAATTACAATGTCCTTTTGTTTGATTATCAATCTACATGGCAACTAAATTTCTTTCGCAGTTTAATGTGGAAAATGTTTCAACATTACACCATTTCTTTTTTCAAAATTTATATATCAATGAATTTTTGTAATTACAATAAATTTGTTAAAAAGACTTTGTTCAGTCAAATTTATTTTATAATGATTAACTGCATCATGTGAAATATTTCAATGTTTATAAAATTGTGCTGCAGTGATTTTACTCGAATTTGTTGTAACACAACGATTTCAAGAAAATTGTACTCCAAGAAATTCAAGTTTATTGTTGCTTTTTCTCCAAGGCATGGTGAAGACGTACAAGATCCACAGGATCTTTTATTTTCCAGGACTCCAGGACAAGAAATGGATTGGTGAAAATCTATACCCAAAAGATTTTAGTAGAGTAAATCAATTTTACATAAGAATGACGAAAGACAGACGAGTGGGCCATTTCTAGTAGGTCTAAAAGTCTTTCTACTTTTATTGGTACAAATAGGATTTAAAGTGCCTAACAAGTTCAGTAGGCTCTGATGAAAAATGCTTTGACAAATTTGTTTTATTTTACCTAATAACTATGATGAAAAGGAAGCAGTAGGAAAACAAACATAACTTGACTCTTTTCAGCGACATTTCCTGGCATATGCGATCGGACTTGCAGGTAGGTTCTACAAGTCTTGAAAGTAATGCTCTGGATAACAGAAAGAATGAAATTTAATAACCCATATGTTATTTAATAGCTCTTGTTGCATTAATGAAAATAATAAGTTATTCTTAAATAGAATGGTTTGGTGTCGTGTCCATTGAGAGAACTGCAGATGACCATGAGTGGACATAACTCAGCTGGCTGTCCCCATGAGTTTTTGGAGTATAGATTCTTTTCAATGTTGACCGGGAAAATGTTTGCCAATGTCTCGTTAATAAGAAAAGAAAAAATATAATGGTCATCTAGATTAATTTTATGACAATAATCACATTAACTTTATATTAACAATTAATTTAATATCTGAAAAATGTTTTTTTTTTACTTTTTTGTTACACACAGCACTTGAATATGATGTACATAACATTGCTTTTTGATGTTCATTCCAAATGTTAAGTCTAATTCAGTTTATTTCATTATATTCGTTATAATAATGGTATTTGTTATAATGCCATTTTACTTTAAATTTGATAATATTGTAGCAATATTATTCAAAAACAACTTAAAAGTTATTTCTTAGTTAACAATAATTTATTAACAATGTTTATTAGAAAATGTCTAAAAAACTATCTATTTTTTCCTTTAGTGTGTGAAAAATTGAGAAGCGTCCGCTTTTCTAGAAAAATTCTTATTTCATTATTATTATTTCATTAAGTTATTATATAAAGATATTTTTGAAATTTTATAATTTTCAAGACATTTTTACAAAAAAATTAAAAAATCTGTATTAAAAATTATATTTGATTTTAGACATAATATTAATTAAAAATCTAAAAATATATTTTAAAATCTGAAAAAAATGGTAAATGCCTTCTCACGTGAAGAGCATATTTTCCAGTTGACTTTTCGAGACACATTCACCATAGCACGTGACATCCGAAGTCGGTTGCCTCCAGGAACAGGTGGATCTATTTACACTCAAACCATACAAAAAATATTGCCTGAAGCACTTTTATGTGCCTAAGTACAAGCAAAGGTATCCTTTTGACATCTCAACACAGGTAAGACGCTTGACGTGGTGTTATCATCCTTGTATCTGGACAATCGAATAGCAATAAATAGTGTTTATGGATGAATCTCGTTTCAATCTGTGTAGGATAGACAGAATTCATGGGGTATAACAGTGACCCTGAGAACGCTACACACCAACCCTTTTTCCCAAACGTTAAATCGATCCTACAACGGCTATTATCGTTTGAAATGGCATAATGTTTGAATTTAAGTGCTTCTGGTACGCATCGATTATCACTTGACAACGGACCATTGTGTGTCAAGAGTGGAACAATAGAACCAGTTACCGAGCTTGTTGCTCCACCCTTCTTACAAGGTACACCTAACATCGTATTTCACAAATACAATGTCAATTGCATATCGCAAGGCGAATTCTCAGCAGCTTGACTGGATTTAATAATCTTAAATAGCCTTCAAATACACAGGATTAGACAAATCGAACAACTGTGGTATCTAACTGGACGTGATTTGAACAAAGATCCACTATCGCAAACCGTGCATAATTTGCACACATCAATAGATTTTGTGGTAACGATTTAGAATGGCAACCATGAATAGACTAATTGATAGAATGTCTCACCAGATTGAGAAGACTATATACTTGCTCAAGATGGGTACATTGGATACTGAATAAAGTGATTTAAAATTATTTCATTTGTCCGGTCTTTTAATCATTTGTATATCTACTTCAATACTATTACTCCTGAAATTTGCGTGACGCTACATATATTATTTATTGGTAATACATATGTGTGTGTCTGTAACTGAATTTTATTAAACTTTGACTGACAAAACGTATTTAACTCTCATAGCATGGTAACAATAACAAAATTCAAGAAGTCGAATTTCAACTGCTGTAAATTAAACTGCAATAATTTTATGTTCTCCAATTTAATATTAAATGTTGTTTTCAATCCTTTCGCATATATATTCTTTAACTGCTCTTTAGATTTTTTTTGTTCCTGCGAATTACTTTATAAATAATTTTTATGGGAAGCTGACGTGGGTTCGTTTCAAGCACAATTAATCTCTCTATCTATCATATACATGCGCACAGAAAATACTTTAAAAAAGAATGCAATTTATAAGCATATAAACATTGTTGCAGCCTTCCATTATTTTTTTGTTAATTCAATTCTTATAGTAATATCTTAATCGAAATGTATTTTTCATGAATAGAGATAAAATTAACTTACAATATTTTATGTCGCTGTGTCTCTGAATAATTTCTAAATAACAAAACTTGATTTACGAATAATGCTTGCTTCAATTCACATAGCATTAAAAGCAACTAATGCGTTTTTAATTTTGGTAGATTATAAGTGTGTGTATTGCTTTGTATTAAATTTTTCTACTAATCTAAATTATCATTACAGGTTATAAAGTCGCCAAGTCATACTCTGAAGATTAAAGAAAACACCTATTTACTCGTACAACAATTTATATTACTTATGGAAAATTAATTCTCCACCTTATTTTAATTTTACAATTGAAAAATGTGTGTGTTTTGCGTAAACTTGTTAACACTAAGTTATTTATTTTTTATCTGAATTTTATGTGTTACTGCCAAAAAGGTTAAATCGGCAAGATTTGTATCAGCGATAAAATAGTAAAAAATTTGATTATTCTTGTAAATGTTTATTATCTGAATTAATATGAGAATATGGTTAATCTTTATTATAATTTACAGAATTAAACTTATGTTAAAATACAGGATACCGTAATATTTATTCCGAATTAGAATTAGTTAGTTAATAAACTGAATATAAACTATAATTTGCCAAACGGACTGAAAATCACTGTTTTTCTAAAATTTTAAAATTGTGGAGTTCTTTATTTTTTTCTGTATTCAATAAAAATCAATATAAGTATAACATATATATATATATATATATATATATATATATATATATATATATATATATATATATATATATATATATATATATATATATATATATATATATATATATATATATATATATATATATATATATATATATATATATATATAATTAACATTCTTAAGTATTTTTTAATTCGTCAGAGATTAAATAAAACGATAAGTAAATAGATCATTTCATTATCGTATGCAAACATGGATATTGTAGAATTAAAAATGATTCTCATAACGACGTCATATGCGTCGAAGCATTGACATCGTCTTATATCAAAAGTCTGAACTTATATCTTGAGCCGGACTCAGAGTATTTGAAGTGTCTGCAGAAAAATGTATGGCTTTGTGAAGAAAACACCCTTCCACTCAGATAAAAGGACTAGTAAATGCAGAATTCAACTATAGGATTCAAATGTACGTTTATTAAACATTTGATTTCATATTCATCTGACAGTCATTGTAGCCTGATCAGTAGCAATATTGATACACAACTAGAAAAAACAATTTTGATTTTATATGTGATCCCTCATGCATTCAAATTTGCTAGATTGTTAACTATTTATCCATATTATTCTGACACGACAGAAACTTTGGGAAACAGTAGTATTCCTAATGCAATTGTTTTATAAAAACCGCTAATGATCCAACATATTATGAATATCTGCCTCCTTGCGTGCCTTATACTCTTAAGATTTAACATATTCTATTAGATAAACATTTTCAAGCAGGTTTTCGTACACTTTCGTGGACAATCTGATGGCCTACAACTGTGATAAGACATTTTGATATACATCTCTTATATTGCTTCCAAGTGAGCATTTTTATGCTATAATCAATTCAGTGTCTCAAGGGAAGAAACTTGGAAAACTCTCGATCACTGAAATCAAGATTTGCATACAGAATGCAGAAGTGCGGCATCATTTTATCCTTTGTTGAACAATGTCTAAGACCGAACCCACGATATATTTTCATACTGCACTTATGAGGTAGAAAATTTAATGATCAAAATTTTAATGAAATTTTTTTAACATTCCTATATTAAGCCAAGTACATAAAAACAATTATGTGACAGTTATACATACATACATACATATATATATATATATATATATATATATATATATATATATATATATATATATATATATATATATATATATATATATATATATATATATATATATATATATATATATACATATATATATATATATATATATATATATATATATATATATATATATATATATATATATATATATATATATATATATATATATATATATATATATATATATATATATATATATATATATATATATGTATATATATATGTGTGTGTGTGTGTGTGTGTTAATTTATCAAAATGAAAGAATATTCTACATGGTTTTTCCCTTGATTTTGCGCATAATTCTTTACAAAACATAAAAGCAAATTCCATACGAATGATATTTGATTTCGCAACTCTTTCAATATATTTCCAGCATTATACGTTCCGTAAAACAAACACTGAAGAGTTTGAAATCGAGATGGTAAGCTTTTTTATGGGACTTGAAGGAGAAACAAATTCTCATTCAAGTAACGTACATATTTTTATCATCGTACCATTTCTGCTTCTGATTGAATTCATAATCTAGCTTTGCTATTTCCTTGTCACTAAACATAAACAGATTGATGCAAAGTGAGGAAAATAAAACATTTCGTTTATTTTATGACAAATAAAAATGTAGTCTTGCTTCAATATTTTCAGGCAGGTCCGATTTTTTTTCTAATTTAAAATGAAATGTAAGAACCATATTTTGATCTTTATGTACGTTAAAGTTTTTATCTGTAGCTGCGCAAGGAGAGACTTCAAAGGGCAAATTATTTCTTTCAAAGCTTACATTAAATGAAATTTTAGTCTGTAAGCATTACTATGCAATCATGAGAAATCCCTTCTAGAGAATATATTCCTCGAATAAAAAAATATCAGCTGAACATTTATTTTTATGCAAATTAAATACATCATAGAATCTTATAGTTGCTAACTGTTTTATATTACTTAACTAAGTACCAGAAAATCTTCTCTAAATAAATTTATGTCATAATATTTTTTCGACAACACAATTTTATAAGATTTTATGAAGAGAAAATGTAAATTATTTTCTGTATTTATATGTGTAAACTTATAAATCCTAATATGAAGTAAAGTTCTATAGTTTAATTAAAACATAAATTAAAGTTTTAATTTTAAATGTTTTTAAGTACAATTTTTAAAAATAATACTTCATGCCATTAAATTTCAGAGGCATATATTTTTCCTTTCACAAAGCATCTTTTAATAGAAGAGAAGATAAACAAGTATGTACTGCTCCATTTTAATAATAAAAACTTCATTTTACTCCGGCAGAATTTTTTATACAAAAGAAATGCTTTTTAGAATGCAAGGAAAGCGAACTCCACTTTTTAATTTGCTAAAATCACTTTCTATACAATTTGCGATTCACTCGTTTTCTTTTCGATTCAGTATTGCAATTTAAACTTAAAGTTCAAGAAATGGAAGTCATTTCAAGTAATATATTATTTCTTGTTAATTAGGCATTAATTCTGAATAAAGAATATTTTAATGTATAAGAATATCATGAAAAATATTATTTATAACATAATATCTATTTGGATAAATTATATTTCCTATTTTGCTAAAATTTAATCTAATTTTTATGGCAAATTATATGATTAAAAAACGCTTGTTTCATCTCACAGTAGAAATCTGTTTCAGTAATTTTCAATTTATTCATAAAATTATAATGAAATTCATAACATAATTCAGTAAATCCACCATATACACATTATTATTGGGGTATTTCAGCACCTCCTAAAGACAAGGTTTGCGCAACAAAACTTCTTTCTGAAATGAGTCATCCACATAAGGCTGACCAACGACCCCCTAAAGTTGAAATTTCTCCCTCCATTTCCTGTCGCCTGCTCGACGACTTATTTCAGTCTCTGTATGGAGTTGATTTTGCACGTGTGTGTGATAAGCCTTGTCTTAAAATATTCTTTAAAAGTATTATATTATTTCAAGAAATTTTATAAAAATGACATTCAAGTGTTCAATTGTCAATTGCCGATCGAACTACGATGGAGAACCAAAGGTATGAAGAATGCTAAAGAACCAATGTTAAAGAAGTGGCTGGCTGTTATTCCTCAAGAAATCTAAATGTGACGAAATATTCTAGGGCAAGTCTTATTTTATTTATTTCAAATAACAAGAATTAAATCGGTAGTGAAATATATTTTTTTTAAAATTTAAAACGCATGCTTGTGGCATGGATAAGAAATATTAAAATTGATGTTATTTCCATCAACCATAATTGTATGTTTTTCATCTTAAAAAGTAATTCTCATTCTGTAGTTAATTTGGCTCTAATTTGTAAGACTTTCAATAGCTTCGACAATTTCTAAATATATTCCCCATTTAATTAAACAAATTAATTATTTTTTAATCATATATGATTATTGGTATATTAAGTTTTTCTGTATTTATTAAGACATTTTTGTTACATCTGAATAATTATATTATAAATTAATAATTATATTTTAGAAATGAAATATTTGAGAATTTATTTATTTCACATTTTTCATATTGGGAAATAAAATAATAATGATAGCATTAATTATTCAATATACTTGAGGAAATAATTATTATTTACGTTTTCATTATGTTAATCTATAATATGAAGTGGAAAAATGAATTAGATATAATTTTAATTACACACATGATATACATAATTTAAATTGTAAAACAAATCACAAATTCTACCTCTTAGATAATTTTAATTAAAGGTTAACATTTTTTTACCAGTTAAGATAGTGATTATAAATATTGCTTGTATGTGTGTGTGTGTGAACTTTATCAGAATGAAATATATGATGTAATCAAAACAACTTTTAAAAGTGTCTTAGAGAATTCAACTAAATATGTATAGTTTACATTTACCTTAATAGTGTTTTTTCCTTTTTTTCTAGGTTTGCGAGCATCACTTTGCTGAAAGTGATATTCTGAGATGTTCAGAGTTATATGTAAAGAAAACTGGTTAAAAACTGAGCGCTCGCTTGCCATGACCCATGATTGAAGTTAGATGCCATTCCCTCAATAATTCCAAACGTCCCGAAATATTTAACGACAACCAAGAATTATCGAAAGGAGCCACATGTAAAGAAGATAAGAATGAAAATCAGAACTTTGCTTGTGCCTTAGAAGTATAAAAAGTGGAAAAGACTACAGGGATAAATTTTGCTTTAAAGATTTAAGTGAACTCAAGAACTGTTTAAAGTGAGTTTAAAATTCCATATCATGAACTGTTGTTACCAATAAGGATATAATTGTGTTTTTATTGGTAAGTCCTTCAAAAGTTCCTGTTTTTGAATCATCGGTAACAGTTGTTGAAAATTTGAATTTGGTAAGTTCAATTAAAGGTTTCCAAATTAATAAGATAAATAATTTTAAATTTCCAATGATTGTAAATATGATATTCATACCTTAGATAATATATTACAAGCATTAGAAAATTTTAAAAAAATTAACGAAATGAATAACTTATTTGATTTGTGTAAATGCGTTATTAATGAATTGAAAATTATTTGTGAGAGTAATGAAAATTTATTTGATTGCTTAGAAGAACAGATTTCTCTGTTGCAATATTCTTAAAATCATAAGAAATATTCTGCTAACTTTTAAATTTTATGCTCCATGCTGTTTTCTATATCACCCCATTGTTATAAATTTTTAAGTAAAAGCTCGTATTTAATTCTTCCACATCCAGCAATATTGAAACGTTTATTTTTCAATTATATAGCAAATCCTTTAAAAGAGCAGAACAGGAATAATTTTCTTTTATATATTAGAGACAAATATTCTTCTAAGAGACAAACACCTTAATAAAAATGACAAAAAAGTAGTTTTATTAATGGATGAAATTCACATAAAAGCTTCATTAACTTATAAGGGTGGTAATTTAATCAGGAGAAGGAGCCTTATTCCTTTAACATTAAATTCTGCTCTGTTCATGGAAATGTTGAAATTAATTTAATTGATAAAGTTGATGAAAATCTAAATCTTGATATTCTAAATAATCAATATTTAATTTAAAAATAAACTCAAATGAATTTTAAAAGTATTCTCATTTGTAAACTATTTTAATATACATACTATTGCGTCTATTCTATCTTGAAAAAAATTAAATGTGAAATGTGCTGTGTTTATTTAATAAGCAAAGTTGACGATGAATGTGAAAACTATTTTTTAATTAAAAATATAGATAGGAATGGTTTAAAATATCCTTGTGATGAAATCGTCAAAATAATTAATTTAAATTATACCGTTATTTCTAAACTATTATCTTCTGAATATGAAAACGATTATAGATTTATATCAAGCAATGTAACATTAAAAAATCTTCGATTAGGTTTTGGCTTAGTGTTTGATTGACTAAGATTGATTATTTTTGTTCATTTATTTTTACTATTTAAATTTTTAATTTATTTAATTTTTTTTCATTATTATGGATTTAAAATGATTGAAGCAGAGACTGAAATGATTTACACGGATTGCGATTCGCGTATTCCAAAAATAAACATTTCAAGATTATTGACTTTCGAAGATTCTATTCCACAACTAATCCAGTTAGCTGCGGAAAATGGTATTACTAAGTTCTTCATTTTCCTGTCTCCCACTGATGGTACTGCATCTATTCCAAAGAAACCTTATTATTTAAAGAAAGTAATAATTCAACTTGTAAAGAATCACAAGAAAATAATACAAATTCAACACACCCGTCAAGGTAAGCTTCAAGATAAACAATATTCTTGGAGTACCTGTGAACTCCAGTCTTCAACCTGAATGCATTGCTTCAAGATTTCTTATAAGAGAAATAAATGTAGATTTACCTTTATATCTTGTTGCTGAAGAAATTGCGCAAAATGGCTTAACGATATTAAGCTTACAAAAATTTACAAAAAAGAATTCTGAAGAACTGAGCGAAAATATTTTAGTAAGCGTCATTGGACATCATTTACCTCAAACTATCCCTCATTCCAATTTCTCCTTTTATTGATAACGTTCGCCAATGTGGAAAATGCTATAAATTCACTCACCCTACGAAAAAATGTACACAAGAAGTCTTCCTATGTAAAAACTGAGGAACATTCCATTAAGACTCTCCCTGTGCCAATGTAACACCTAAATGTATCAACTGTCAAGGATATCATGCAGATAATGACATTTCCTGCCCTACGAGGCTTGAAGAAAAATATTCTTACATTTTAAAAGCATGAACCACCTTTCATTTATTGAGGCGAGAAGGATTTATAATAAATCTTTAAAAACCAGTTACTCCAGTGTAACCAAAATTCATTTTCCTTTCGTGCCGAATCAAAATGAAATAACTGATATTGTTAAAAAAGCAGTGACTGAGATGACTTCTATTTTTGAAGCAAAATTTCTTGCGATACAGGCTAGACAAGATCAAATGATCCAACAAATGTTCTTATTCATGAAAGTATGTATGCGAACATGTTCGAATCCAGCTAGATCAGTTTCTGGATCTCCTCCAAGAAAGAGTCGTGCAAGATCTATCCAGTCAAGAAAGATAAGTCCAAAAAATTCTGTGAATCAGCAAATTATATCTCCCGAACAACCTATTATGAAATCTCCTCAACCAAATATTAAATATGCAGAACCTAACATTAAAGAAAGAGTTGAGCCAGGAAGAAGTCGTAAAAAACATTCATAATTTTCTTTAAAAAAATATTTTTTTATTACGAGCGCACTTTTTTTTTGATTTTCAATAACTGTTCAGGTTTTCCGTTTTTATTTAATGTTCAATTTAATTTCTTGGAATGCAAGAAGCGTTCTATCTAAGCGCCCGTATGTAAAACTTCCGTACTTTCAATCTTCCGATGCCCTAGCAATTCAAGAAACGTTTCTTAAAAAATCCGACTTATTTCAAATTTGTAATAAAACAATAATTAGATTAGATAGGCAAGATGGCCGTGGTGGAGGACTTCTTTTTGTTGTTGATAAATCTCTACCTGTGCAAATTTTAAATATATCCTGCTCAGAAGATAACGATACAGAAATATTAGCTATAAAAATTACTATATCCAAATCATCTCTTACTTTAGTAAATGTATACGTCCCACACGGTAAATTTTCAAGTTCTTTGTTCCATAACATCTTATCAAATATTCATCCTCCCTTCATAATAATTGGAGACTATAATATACGAAGTTCGGCGCTTGTTAGTTATTCAAACTCTCCCGAATCTTCAGAATTCCTCGATTGGATACTGGATAGCAACATTTGTCTTTTAAATACCTCTCAGCCTACTCATTTCGGACTCCACCATAGACCATCCCTTATCGATTATAACTTTGTATCTCCTGATATTTTTTCTTTTTGTACTTTCTCAGTCAGTTCAGATAGTTATGGTAGTGACCATGTCCCGGTTCAAACAAGTGTTAAAATCTACAATAACGATTATCCGAAAGGTACTTCCCGCAATAGAATTTTATGGACTGGCTTCTTCATATCAATGAACACTCAAATTGCTAATAACGGACTAGTTTCTGTAGATCAATTCCAAATTTTATGCAAAAACTATCTTGATAAATTAAGAAAAAACAAATCTTTCCGTTAAAGTCATATCCTCCGTGATGAACATCGGAATGCTGTTATCTTTTGGGTCAAAAAAGAAAACTTTGGAGGAAAGCGAAAAGTTCTCTTAATCAGACTCTGTGGATACAGTACAAACGAATTTCTGCAAAACTTCATCAGCTTCTTCTAACCCTTTCCAGAAATTTCTGGGATAAAACTATAACAAATGCTGGTATATCTAAGGACACATTTATTCTATTCTTAAGAAACTTAAAAATAGATCTACTGACTGACCAACTCATCATCTACTCATTTCTAGCGAAATTTAGAATATAACTCTGCATTCTCGCTCTCAGAACTTCAATTGGCGATTTCTAAATGCAGAAATTACTTCAGCTGGTCCTGATTTAATATCAGCTAAAATTTTGAAGGGTCTATCAATCATAGCTTTACGATCCCTTTTGTCACTCATAAATAACTCTTGGTTAAGAGGTATTGTTCCCCCTGTTTTGGAAAAAATCCATCATAATTCCTATAATAAAACCTGGGAAAGATACTACTTCAGTAAATTCTGATCGCCCAATATCTCTTACAAGTGTTCTATGTAAGGTCATGGAACGCATGATTTTAAATCGTCTAATAAATCATATCTCCCTTTCCAAATCTTTTCATCAAAATCATCATGGATTTATACCTGATAGAGGTTGCGATAGTGTTCTTTCTATGCTTCATCATCATATTATTGCTTTACGCTCACAGAGAAACTACATCATATGCGCAACTGTAGACATATCTCAAGCTTATAATTCAGTGTGGCCAGACGGCCTTATTTATAAGCTCCTCCAATTTGATATCAGAGGAAATGGTGCTCATTGGATATTGGGTTCTTTATCGGATAGAAGTTTTAAAGTGAAATGACGTGTAACTTTATTGCAACCCACTTTCTCTAATAGAGGTGTTTCTCAAGGCAGTGTTCATTCTCCCATTCTTTTTATGATTTATATGTCAGATATTTATGAAGTTCTCTCTCCTGATATTAAGTGTTTTATTTATGCCTGATGACATAATCCTTTTGGCTGCTCATACATCACAAGAAAGTCTACAGCAAAAAATGCAGACTGCAATTATAAAACTTGAACAATGGTGTGATGAATGGAAACTAAAAATTGATTCCTCAAAATGTTCAGTCATTGATTTCTCTTCCAAAACATCTCCTGTAAATTTGGAACTTACTATCAACCAATTACCTATCTCTTGGTTTAAGCACATAAAAATTCTGGGCCTCTATTTTACTAATAACCTAACTTTCAAGTATAATTTTCAAATGAAAAAAAAATCTATCCAGAAGAAAATTAGTGTTATAAAAGCTATTGCAGGTAATAGATGGGGAGCAAAAACTAATCACTTACTTCAAATTGTTCAGTCCTTCATTACAAGCAGCCTCGATTATGGATGTCATGTATTTACATCGGCGAGCTTGTCAGACCGAAAAATTTTGGATCCGATACATCACTCAGTTCTTAGAATTGCTACAGGTCTTCCTCGCTGGACACCTATTCCACTTCTTCTGAAGGAAGCAGGTCTTACCTCTTTCTGTAAGACAGAACTTTCTCTCTACAAGGATGTACATTAGAAATCTTGCACTCTCTACTAGATCTCCATGTGGTAGTTTGTGGTAATCAATGTCATACAGCCATATTTCTGGCGCTCTTCCTCTATCTTTGTGAGTGAAAAAATGGCTTGATGAAAATGAAATTCAAGAATCACATATTTTAAGAGTTCTTGTAAAACCTACATCTGTTAATATTAATTTAAAAATATTTCTTAAAAATATACTTTTCAGACTAAAAATCTTCCTACAAATACTATCAATGACCTCTTTGAACTGCATAGTACTTCTGAATGGTCCAATCACATATTACTATTTACTGATGCATCAAAAATAGAAAATAAACTTGGAATCGCTGTTTATAACAGCAGAAATAACTCCTTTGTTTCCGGGCAAATCAATAACACTAATTACATCTTTACAGCAGAGGCTTTGGCTTTAGATCTGGCGGTGACTAAATTCTGTATTTCTCCCTCCAACTATATCATATTATCAGACTCCTTTAAGCAGTTTGAAAACTCTCTCAACCTCTTCCCCAACCATCATTCAACACATCGGATCAGCTTTAGGAAATGCAACTAAGATTTGCTAATCTATTCAATTAGTTTGGATTCCAGGTCATTCCGGAATTGCTGGGAACGAAAAAGTAGATGCTATTGCAAAATCGGCCATTCATAAAAGTTGTATTCTGTACTCAATTTCACCTGAAGACCTTATCCATATTATAAGAAACATTTTTATCAATTATAATAACAACGAATGACCTCTTTGAACCTCTATGACCTCTTTGAAAAATAGTAAATATGCCTCTAACTTTTCGCACATGTCTTCTATTACGAAAATTCACCACAATTATATTAATTCTCGCCTTGAAGAAGTGTGGCTAGCTAGAGTTAGAACTAGATCTTTTCCAACAAATGCTAAATTACATAAATTCAGACTTTCTTCCACGGATAAATGCTCTTGTGGAGAAAGAGAAACCATAGATCACATAATGCTATGTCCTCGATATGATCAAGCAAGAAATTCCTTAAGAGAAAAACTTGGCATTGGAGCTCTTTCTTTCTCTTGGATTTTAGATTTGTCAACGAGTTCTAAAGAGAAAATTGACGAAACAATTTCTTTTTTGAAACAAATTAATAGATTCTAATTTTTTTCTCGTCTTTGTATTTCCAAGAGGCCTTATTTCCCCTTCATTTGTCAATCAAACGCCGTGCTTATCTTTTCGTTTTGATTGTCATTTTTTTTCAAAATCATCAATCCATCAATTTTTGCTTAGGTTTCAAATAAAAACTCAATCTTACTCAATGCGAGCTATAAGCCTATGAGCATAAAGCTCCAAGACAGTTTTTTGCCATAACCTAACATATCTTCGATTAGATGAAATTAATTTATCTTCAGAATGTTGCAAACATGACAATGATGATTTAATAAAAAATATTGTCTTAACTTCTACTTATATTTTTTTCAAATATTATTGTAAAAAATTAATGATTTAATGAATAAAAAAACTCCTTAATTTAAAATCAAAAAGAAAATTACAAACATTAGGAAAATAATGTAAATTTCAGAGAAGAGTTTTCTGTAGGTAAATATAATTAAATTGATGTTCCTAAACTTAAATCGTTATTTACATTTTGCTTATTTTAAGAAATTATTTTATGTATCAAAACAAATTAATTACATTTTGATACCATAATGATATATCAGATTAAATCATACCAATTTTAATTAATTAAATGGTCATTGTGAAAAACCTTAAAATGTACAATCATTGTGTTATGTGATATCACAATTAATTTATTTTGAATTAGGAGAAAAATGTAGCAGGAATATATTTCACAAACATGATCCTAATAATTTCATAAATTTTTTCTACAAGTTCCTTAAAAATCATATCAAACCACAAATAATGGTTAATGAATTAAAAAATTATAAAACTGGAAATTTAGAAAAAACAAATGAAACAAAATGCACAACATTTTAATATAATTATTAAAAACCTTTTTAACCTAAGGATTACAAATTCAATTGTTCAAATAATATTTTTATTTCTTATTTTCTAATAACTTAGTTTGAAAAATTAAGTATTTTGTTTTGTTCAATCCTAAAATTTTTATAAGTGTACTATTGTAATAAACTGCAACACTTTTTTTAATTAAATCATTTAAATAAAAGAATGATCTTGGAAAAAATTCTGTTAAATTTTTATTTTCTGTAGCTAATTATTACAGTTTAGCTTAGATTATTATTTAACAATAATTAACTAAGCTAAATTATTATATAACAATAATTCAGCCTAGATCATTTAACGTAAATATTAAAATTTCCTAAAAAATCATCAAGCGCAGATTTATCAGATAGTTATATAATTCCCTCTCTGTGGTGCGATTCAAATAAATTGAACATTTGTCGTAATACATAGCAAAAAGTGAGTTATTTAGAACGCCCTGAAGGAGACGAAACAACTGGCCTCAAGTGGCTGACTCATCATAGCGGTGCGCTGGCCTTGTCTTTAGGGGGTGTTGGGTATTTATATAGGTTTTCAACATATTTTTAGTCAATGCTGAATTTAGGTTAGTTAATATGTAATATACAAAATAAATTTCCAGTTTAAATAGTGGGACGAAAGTAAAGCAATAGTTGTAAAATGAATGTAACTGCTAACTCATATAAAAAAAGGTTAAAGCAACAAGAAAAAATTGGTATCATATATCATTATTCTGAAAAGTAATATTACACTGACCTCAAAAGTATTGAATGATCATAGCTTTCCTCATGTAAGAAATAATATGACCCCTCTGGTCGAATATTGAAGAAGATGCTTTTTTTAAATATAAAAATGTCAATCTATACTAAGTCTAGTAAAGATTAGCTTGTTTATATAAAGCTTAGTATAGACTGTCTGATCATAGAAAACTAATTTTATAGATTGTCTGATGATGGACAAAAAGTATAGTAACAAAATGTTCTTTTTTTGATGAAGCCTCCTCATCCGAACAGATTATTACATGAAATATTGAAATGTTTTTCACATTGTATACTTCCACATATCATTCAAACTTCTCTTTTCCCTAATGCAGTTTACTCGAAAACAGTAATTTGCAAAGTTCCTGTTCCAAACATCATTTGTATAGAGACTTATGATCTAACATTTCCGTGGAGTTCCTGGTTCATTATATGCTATATGAAAATATATGATCGAAATAACAAAAATACAACATATATAAACTTAGTGTGCTATTTGTATGGGTATCTGTGACATATACAGAAATCATTAAGTAATAGTATTCGATTGATTTGAGATTCTTTTGTCTTCAAAAAGACTATAAATGCTAAAGAAAAATAATTCAACTTTTTAATAAGTTATGATTTTATAATTTAATTCTTAATCATGTCGTTAAGATTTCAATTTTATTGATACTTACTAGTAAAAGACTTAAGAAAAAGGATTTAGAAATCTGTGAATGGGAATGCCATTGTTGAAACTTGATTTGTATTCTTAGCTTAGAAAACATTAATCAATTAAGCCTTGATTAAAATGCTAATCATTTTCAACTGTTAAGCTTTGACAAATTTTAAAACAGCGCAAATATTTAAGCACAGTTCTTCGAGAAACATTTTAGGAGTTTGATGGAAAACATCAGTTTTAGAACTAATTTAAAATTAATATTTAAAAAATATAATATCTAATTTTCTTAAATGCTCATTTTAAGAAAACCAATATTTTGTATAGATAATAGGAATCAAAATTTTTTAATAGGAAATTAACAATAGTTTGTTAAAGAAATATCAATATTCGAACTAAAATATCATAAGAATATTTATAGGCATTATGAATAATTTAGGTTGTTACTAATATTTAATTAATTTAATTTGAAATATGCTTAATTTGAAATAAAATAATTTAAAAATTTTTTCTATTAATTCTAGAAATATGGCTTAAAAATAAAATATGAAAAACATTTAATCTGAACGCTAAATTTGTCACAAAAATATAAAAATAATATCTTTCAATTAAATTTAGAGGGCAAAACTTAATTAATTGGTAAGGTCAAACTATTGAATTAAACAATGTGAGAGCACCACTTGTGATTAAGTGCACTTTGATGACATGAAAAGTCAGGGAGCCAAAAGAAGCAATAAATAACTTATCACTGAGAATGTGGTGCATCGTTTTTGTGATGCACCTTTCTTGAGAAAAGCGAGCACCTGATTTATGTAAAAGGCTGTTGAACTAAATGATATTGATAGACTGTGATTGCTCAAAATCTTGAAAAAAATACGTCCAAAACTGTGATATCAAAAAGAACTTTCTTTAGTCAATATGACAAGTAGACGAATGACCAAGGAATCACCAGCAGAAGTCACAAATTTGAAAGACAACATCTTGCTAGTGACTTTGTATGTCAGAAGCTGTCTCGCTTGATAAAATGAGATTGACTGCAGGAAGTGGCTTCGTTAGCTATCAAGTGCAATGCAGATTAAATGAAAGGCGTTTGTATTTGACTCTCTTTGAACTTCTTTCACCTGCATTCGTGACAAACTACAAGAATCATTGTCGTCCGTCACTATTTACTGCTGTTCCCATTTTATATTTTATTTTATAAAGAATTGAATAATGTCTGAATAAAGTGAATAATGCTCTAAGCGTTATTGATTTGTGTGTGTATCTGAAACTATGTAATTTTCTATGCTACTCAATATCATCATCTTATCAATCATCCACTTGTCATAATTCAAAAATAATCAATTCCCAAATAGCTGAAGATCAATGCAATTTCGGGAAAACTAATTTCAAATCTTTGGCATAAATCAATATGTTCTGAATCAAATTCATCAAATGGGTGTCCCACTATATACAAACATAGCGATACTGGTGAGACTAGGACCTTAAGGTTAATGGAATATTCGGCCATCACTAAGCGATCCACTATATGTAAGGTACCAAAACCCCTTTGTAATCCTGGAATGTGGAAATCTTGGTAGCTGTGCTGTTTATAACGGCAAATTTGCTTGCATCTCTCTTCTTATCCACGGCATTCATACAATCACAATAATGATGCTGCTTCTATTTTCCGTGATAAGTTATGCATCGTTCCTACTGCATCAAGTACATTCCATCTCAGGTTGGCATGTTAAAAGTCAATTATACGCTACATCATTCTGGTTCTTAAGAGAGTGTATATAGTATATTTATTGTTTTATAAAAAAAAGAAACAAAACAAGCATTCATGTCTAATATGCTTCTTTCAATATTTTATACAGAAATAATAAAACAGTTCCTTATAAGACACAAAAAATACCCGTTATTCTGTAATTTAAATACAGTTGGGGAAATACTAAAACTTTAATTAGTGATTCTTTATGCCGAAACTGAGGCTGAAGCAATTTGTATGTTCTAATTTTATATTGGTGGGAGAACAGTGTTCTATAATCAAAACATAGGACAGTTAATATATAGTATATAACTCAATTTACAGACAAGCACCAAAAGATTGTTTGGGAATATTTTGTAATTCTGTTATATAAATACACACACAGACACACACACACCTTCATTGTACATAAAAATTTAATCCTAGAACTGAAAACAATATTGAACTGTTTGTGGATTGTAAAATTGTAAGATACATATTTTAATATTCAATTTAAACTATACCTATGTATAAATAGACACTTTCTCTAATGAAAATATTTTAATAAAATCCACAAACAGTATATTTATTTATGATGCTTAAAACGTTAAACTTAAAAAAAATGTTCAAAAATTTTAATATAACCACTACCAAAAAGAAGATTATCACAGAATGGAACTCAGGTTTCGTTTCCTCTCTTAATTGTAAGTGGACCAAATATTTTTTCCCTTCAGTTCAATGCAGAATTAAGAACTACTGGTTTTACACTGACTTTAAAATTACGCAATTCCTTACTGGACATGGGAAATTCAATAGTTACCTACACCGTTTCCACATTAAAACCAGTGAGGTAAGCAAGTGCAACTCTGGGAGTGACAAACCTTCTCACATTCTTCTTGAATGCCCATCTGTTTCAGAAGTAAGGAACGAGCTTTGTAAAGACTTAAATAACAGGTGGCCCCCGATTATGGTGGACCTAGTTAAGAAAGAGAATTTTTAATTCTTTGTAAAATTTATCCATGCTGTTATCTAATTCCTTTTTCATTTTTATATCTCTTTTTTTCTCTCTGCCTGCTTTTATTATTATTTTTTTCATCTCATGATTTATTTGGATTTGCTTTGTAGTGCATTTGTTGTACCTTCGGGCCCTGTGTGGTATTCCTTGGTGTACAGGGAGATATTTTTGTTTTCCCAAATAAAAAAAGAAAGAAAAGAAAAATTTTAATACTATGATCTGAATTTTTAACTATAAATAATATTTTTATTTCAATGAGAATAATTTTATTTCAATGAAAATGAGTACTGTACTTTCAGGTATCGAATTTCTATAAAAAATGAGAACATTCTTATTGTTCGGTAGTCAAAACATCAACTAATTCTACTAAAACATTTTTGGAGCCATGCAGAATGCTCTTTTTGTAAATGTTTTCTTTTAATTTTTTTAAGTTTTTGTCATAGAAGAAAAAGGATTCCAAAGTAAACAATCAATATTTTGTTGCGATTTTTTATAAAATTTGAAAAATCTTTAGATTGAGTTTTTTAATACGAATATTTCCCATTAAAATTTTTTTTTTGGATTTTCACCTGTTTTCGTGGTAATTCGATATTAGATTATCAGAATTGAAAATTTATTTTAATTAATTTTATCTAAGATGCAAATTTCATCGCATTTTTAATGAATATTTTATTTATTTATAATAATTTAATACGAGATTTTGATGCAATATGCATTTTTTATATTTAAAAATAAATGTTAAAATATTAAAAATTTGTAATTAAATGTTGCTATTTTATGAGAAAATAGAAAAAAATTTCGTTAAAAGTGAAAAAATTGAAATATTTTCTGTCATAAGAAAGCATAGTGTACTTATAAAACTCATTCATGATGGCATAAAAAATTTCATTAAGCATAATGTTTGTTAAACTCATTGATTTACCCAAGTTTTTTGTCTTAGAGAATAAATATCAAGTATATCTTAACCGATTTATGTAGTTTAAATTTCAAAATTAAAAACAAAAATTATTTTATCATTTGTTAACGTGATAAATAGTTTTAAAGATATTACTGCAAAGAGTTTAAAAAAGTATTTTTACTGTTTTTCCTATCAAAACTTGCTTCTAATATCATAAAATCAAGTTTCAGTTCAATAATGACACCTGATACATTTTTTATGATTAATTAGCAATGTAACAAAGTATGAGTTTGGAATTTCAAAAATATATTACAAATTATATATATGAAGTGAATAACTAGCGTGCTCAAGTAAATACAGGATAGTTAAAATCAATAGGCTTTTATTGCGAACTAAAATCAGACAAGCAACACACTTGCCATCTCACTCTGCCTGTCTGGCGAGTGAAAACCAACAGGCTATATATACAGGTAAAAATATCTTCTGATTGGTTGGTGACAATAAATATTTACATAAAAGTATAATAAGCACAGGAATCATGTGCGGAAAGAAAAAAATCGTTCTAGAAGGAGAGTTACGCACATGCAGTTCTGTAGTGCGAATCGAATACTGCACATTCGTTCACCACAGTACTCCCCCGTCAGTCCAGTTGCTGCAGGGATGGCAACGGGAACCGGAACCGGACTCGACGTCCAGAGCGAATCGTGGTGGTGAGGTTGTCGGCCGTGCACGGAACTGGACGAATGTTTGAAGATGGTGTTGGTGCAGAGTGATCGATCAAGGTATGTGCTGGCTTCAGACGATCGATAGAAATTGAAGATTTCTTTCCTTTGATCATTAATGTAAAAAACTTAGGAGTTCTGTGAACGACAAGAAAGGGACCATCATACGGCTGCTCCAAAGGTCGGCGTACAGCATCCTGTCGGACAAAGACGTGTGATGTAGTGTTGAGGTCTTTGTGGATAAAAGTAGTTGCTGATGAATGCCTCGAAGCAGGTACTGGACGTAACAATCGGACGTGGTTCCGAAGCTTAGCAAGAAGGTCGGGAACGGGCAGTGCGGAACGGCTGGTTGTATCCCGGACGAATTCTCCTGTCAAACGGAGTGTCGAGCCGTAGACCAGTTCTGCTGCCGATGTGCCAAGATCTTTCTTCACTGCACAGCGGATTCCGAGAAGTATCGATGGGAGCACTTTTACCCAATTTGCAGGATCTGTACACTTAATTGCAATCTTCAATTGGCGGTGCAGTCGTTCAACCATGCCATTCGAAGCAGGGTTGTAGGCAGTAGTCCTCAGCTTTTCAGCTCCTAATAACTTAGAAAAAGAATGAAAAAGTTCGCTTTCGAACTGCCTGCCTTGATCTGTTATCAAGATTTGAGGGGCTCCAAATCGAGATACCCAACCTGAATAGAAAGCTTCTACGACTGATTCAGCAGAAATGTTGTCGATAGGGTAAGCTTCCGGCCATCGAGAGAATCTGTCGATGCAAGTTAAACAGTAACGATAACCCTGAGATGGCGAAAGTGGCCCCACAATGTCGATATGCACAACTCGAAAGCGGTCACTTGGTAACGGATAATCACCAATGGGAGAATGAGTATGGCGATGAATTTTAGATTTTTGGCATGGTAAGCATGCTCTCACCCATTCTTTGCAGTCTGTCTTGACAGTTGGCCAGAGAAACTTAGAAGTAATAAGCTTGGTCGTGGCACGCACTCCCGGATGAGACAGACCATGCATCATATCGAAAACTTTTCGAGTGAAACTAAATGGAACGATAGGTCGAACAACACTGGTCGACACATCACAAAAAAGAGAAGTAGAGTTTGAAGATAAAGGAAAAGATTTAATTTTCAAAGAATTAGTTTTAAGAAAATCTTGTAGAATGAGACCGACGACGATTGTACCTATTCTTACTAACGTTGCGCTGGGGTGTCAGCTTGTTAACCGAAAGCGTGAGGGCCGCAACTTGTTTAGTTAAAACACTAATGGAATTTTCACAGTCACTACTGCTGCATGCGGTATTTGGAGAGACAGCATTAATGGCGGCAAGTCCTGAAACTTCGGAAATTTTATCCGCTATTTTCGCTAGACCATCTAAGTTTTCTAGACTTACAGAAAGTATCTGTTGCATATGCACGGACAAACGTTGTAACCATAAGGCGCGAATGCCTTCGTCAGTCATTTGACCGGATGCAAGATTTTGCATTTCGTGTAGCAATTGGGAAGGTCGTTTGTCTCCTAAGGAAATGTATTGAAACAATGATCTTAAACGAGCTGTTTCAGTCTCCGCAAAATGGTCAATAATACGTTTTTTAAGAATAGCATAAGATTGCTCTGAAGGTGGGGTTTTAATTATGTCCGCCACACATTGGAGAACGTCTGAGTCTAAAGCAGAAACAACACTTAGAAATTTAGTGACATTAGCTGTAATACCGGTTAATAATAATTAATATGGTAAATGAAGATTCCAGTTGACAAAACCACAACTTGGGATTTTGTTTCCAAAATGGCGGTGGACGAAAAGCGATACGGGAAAGTTCCGGCTGCGGAAAATTTCCATCCGTAACAGAAATTGCTGACTTTTCCTGAGCAGTCATAATGTAACAAAACAAGTAATAGCAATGGACAAAAAAATGTAAAAAGCAGAAAAATTAAGTAATATGAAAAATACTTATACAAGTTACGTATAAGAAAATAGTGGTAATCAACCGAAAAGAAATTTTAACGAAAAAATTCGTACAAAAAGGTATATTGAAATAAGATTTTCACCTGTGCGTCATTTTTCCACGTCCGGGTCACCATTGAAGTGAATAACTAGCGTGCTCAAGTAAATACAGGATAATTAAAATCAATAGGCTTTTATTGCGAACTAAAATCAGACAAGCAACACACTTGCCATCTCACTCTGCCTGTCTGGCGAGTGAAAACCAACAGGCTATATATACAGGTAAAAATATCTTCTGATTGGTTGGTGACAATAAATATTTACATAAAATTATAATAAGCACAGGAATCATGTGCGGAAAGAAAGTTCGTTCTAGAAGGAGAGTTACGCACATGCAGTTCTGTAGTGCGAATCGAATACTGCACATTCGTTCACCACATATAAAATTCACAGATTTTATCTACTTTCATTTTACAGGAAAACATTTATTTTAAATAAATCTTTCTTATTTTATTTTTCATTGACAGGTTTACATAAAAGTGAAAAAATAATTAAAAATTTATGATAAAAAATAAATATTCAAGATTTATTAAATGAATATGTACGGGGGGTTTAAGTTAAAAATATGTTATATCAAAATATTAAAAAAATGTAGAAAAGTGATAATTAATTAAATAGTTCTTTAAAATAAAACAGTGGTTAAATGAACCAAAATACTCTGAATTTATTCTCTGCCATATTTTAATTTCTAATTATAAATTAATTTTTGTAACATGCAAAAATTAAAACTTTAGAACAGTTTTTCAGTTATTTAAAATCACTGATGCTCTCTTGCTGCAGAAACAGAAATATTTTATAATTTTTATTTTAAATATAATAAATTATTTGTAGCATGTTGGATAATTTTTACGTAAATTCAGAAAGAATCAATTTGAGTATTATAATCATTTTAAACAATTTAAATTTTTTCCATTAAAGTAAATTTGGAAAATTCATATCCTAATTTTTCTTTAAATTTACCTTAAAAAGAAATAAATTGTCTCTAGTAAGCAAAGGAATAGCTTTAAAATATATTGAAAATGATAGATTAATTATTAACAACTTCCATTGTTTTGTATATTCAATATTTAATTTGTTTTTTAGTTAATCTATACAAATATTTCCCTTAATCAAAAGCAATTTCAAGTTTTTCATGAACAAATTCCTAAATATAATTTCAAACAATAAGAATTAAATTAAAAAAAAAAACAGTTTCCGCTCAAAATGATAACAAATCTTGTATCCATTTTGTCAGCTGGTTAAAAAAATACATTCTTTAAATTTAATTTTGTAGAAGCAAATTTGTTTTTGAGCTTGGAAAATGAAAAAAGAAAAAAACTCCAAGAAAATTATATGAAATAAGTTCTAATTTTTTTAAGAAATAGAGTAACAATATCGGTATTTCTTTAGAAAATGTATCTATTATTTTAAAGTTTAATTTCAAACATTTTTACTTTTATAAGAACGGAACAAATAGAATATTTGATCACAAAGAAACATAAACTAACTACTTCTGGCATTATCAAAAATAGTTAGTTCCGCAGTTTATTTTGACAAAACAATTTCAGTGTATAGTTACCACATGCATTTGCTATAGAAATAATTTAACATGAAAATTAATTTTTGTGACTAACATTTGAGTTAAAAAATTATATTTAAGTAACAAAATAGTAGTTGAAAATTTCTTCCAACATAAAAAAGATTTTAAAAATACTAAATTTAAATTAATATAAGAGTTTTATGATAAAGTTTTGCATGTTTAAACAGCTCACATATTTGAGTTTTTGTCATAAACTTTAGTATATAAATTTATGATGTACCCAGTTAATGTTAAAAAAATCATTGTAAATGAAATATCTGAAAACTTTTTCTTTTCATTAATATTCAGTTTTTATGAAAGTATCAAACTTGTTTTGAACTAAATTCTATCTTTGAATAAAAGCATTCAGAATGATTTTCCATTCAGAAAAAGTACATTTTTAAAATACCGATAAATATCTTAATGCTTTTATGCACAAATTATTATTTAAATATTTTGTAAACTTTCAATGGAAGTTTAAAGACTATCTATTTGTGGAGAGTAGGAAATATTATTCTGCACAATGTTTATATATCTAGTATACTCATCTTTAGAAGCATGAGATAAATTTTAAGCTTTTCCAATTTGCTACACATTTATTGAAATTTATAACCATATGTATTTGACTTAAATAAATTGAAAAATTTTTTTCAATTTAATTTGTAACAAAGCATTTAATTGAAACATGCAATCATGTTCTAGAAAAAAATATCATATGACTCAACCGTATGACATTGTGTAAACACCAAACATTCATTATTTATGTGTGAATTTCGTTATATAAATACGTGTGATTTGAACACGCAATTGTAATATTTTTTTGAAAGATTAAATGCTTCTTTTTTATTTGTAAAAGGTTTGTTAAAAGCAGAATCAAGTTAATTTATTATGAAAGCCATATATTTTGTGTATGGAACTAAAATTGTTGTGTTAATTTATTAAACTTAACATTTTCAGGACAATTATATTCTTTCTTTTACTGATTGGGTACACCTTGTAATACTTCTTTTTGTATGTGAATAATTATGCTTTTTTACATTTAAACAGGCATTTCAGTTTTTAATAAGAAATACTTTAATAGAAAGAAAATAGCTTAAAATGTATTTCTTTATAGTTTTAATGCTTTCCATTTCGTTTTGAAAAAATATAATCACTTAATGTAAACGAAAATTTTACATATCATAATATTTTAAACATGAAATTACCAGTTATAATATTTATAATATACTGAACATCAATTAAATAATCCCCACTTTCTAATCATGCCATATTTAAATTATCACAAATAAAGTCTTCAATATTGTAATAAGTGTCCCAATAAGAATAGTAACTGTTGGTACCAATAGATGGCACCATTACACGCTAAGGTATTTTTATTGACTCGAGCAATCTTATTGATAACTTTATATGGACAGTTTAGGAGTAGATAATGTCATTTTATGTTTTATCTGCTATGTATATAGCTAACGAATGGGAACAATTCTTTTTGAATTGCAAATTACTCATTGAATACTTTGAATAAATATGATTTATTTTTTGTAATATTTTATTTGTCAATCAAAAATAAAATATTCAAGAATGTTATAAGAGTTAAAAATAATTGAAATTCCGCAATATTTAAGACTTGATAAAGAAAAATAAGGAAAATCTCTCTCGCTGTGTTTCAAATTTATGTAGAAATATTTGAAATTAAGTAAAGTTCTCTCTCTCTCTCTCTCTGTGTGTGAATCAGATTTTAATTTCACTAAATATTTAGAAATATTATGTCATATAACATTCTTTGTTTTCAGGAGCAGAAAAACAATATTTTTTTAATCATGAGGGTGCATTTTTAAATGAACATAGAAATATTAAATATTATATGATGAAAGAGATGTGTATTTTAAACTATATTACTAAGAAAATACAGTTACAAAAATTGACATAGCCAAAATCTTAAGAGTTATGGAAAGAGAATTTTTGTGTTGAGTAGTTTTTTCAATGAGAGTTTTGATATTTTAGAACCGTTTTGAATGTGATATAAATTAATTTACTTTAAGTGCTCTTATTTAATATTTTTATTAGTAACTAATGTGTTTAATATTAAAATGAGTAATAGAACGGTGTTTATCACAAAGTGCCACAGTTCTGATTTTGTTGTGTATGTTGTTTTGTTAAAAAATATACTTTTCATTTTGTGAAACGCAACAAACATATTGATATTAAAAGTTTTGATTTAAAATAAATTTATTATTTCGGATGATAATTTATACATATTATCTTGAATAGTATTTTGCACAATGTTTATGTCATTCTTTAACAGGTAAAAAAATGTTTTTCATTTTATTGAATTTCTTTACGTGTAGTTCAGTAGATGCTCTCTTTTACAAAATTCTGATAAATAGTTTTATTTTTCGTTTTAATTTTGTTTGTTTCTAATGATTTGATGTATTTTTTTATATTTCTTTTTGATTTCTTTTGTTTGTAATGCTGAGAACTTGATTAATTCCTGTATAACGAAGAAATAGATGGAGACTTTCTAGACATTGTTAGAACAACAGTAGAAACTTGGATTTCAAGCATTTGATGCGAAAGAATTGTGGTGTTGAACTTGGATCCTGTACTTCCTGTGTACGTAAGAATAAAGAAAGAAGTTAAACTCTCTCCCCCTAAGCATAAGAAAGTAAGAAAGTGTCAAACACTTTAAAAATTTAATTCCTGTTGTTCAATTGTTTATTTCGTTGCATTTTATTTGTTATCAAATTTTTGTAATTTCATTTGTCGAGAAGAGATTGAACCGATTCCATTGAGAATTTGTCTCAGATGAATTACGTCACAGTTGAAGAAATGACAGTGTAAATTAGTCGACTTGAAATAGAAAATTCTAAGCATAAGCAAAGCATATTAAAGAAAAAATTAACTAAAAATATGGAACTACCATGAACAGCCACATGACAATCTTATAAACTCTGAAATAATCCTTTTAAAAGGAAGCAGTATTTAAAAATATTGGAGGGAAGCAATGCATCCTAGAATGGAAAATGTTTAGTTTGCTTTGCTGACAAAAATGAGAGGAATGAACATTCCTTTTGTACGTGATGTCATTAAAGAGAAATCCAATTGATTGTTATGAAGCTGAACATAGCATATTTGAAAGTATCAAATGGGTAATTCCATCAATTTAAAGTCAGACACAGTTTGAGCTTTAGAAAATTGTATGGTAAAAGTGGAACTATGAAAACATTAAAATCACTGCTTTCCGAACATGAACAGAAGATAATTATGATTAAGGATATTTTTCACTTGTAAAAGATAAGAAGAAGTAGTTCTAATTGATAATAATTGCTTTGCTCATGAATCGATTCGTGTGGAGTTTCAGCAGCTTCTGTTTCACAGCTCATGGATTAATTAACAGCTTCAAATGCAAATATCGTAAGGTACTTTAGCCAAGAAGCTTTGGAGTTGAAGCGGTCTTATGATATTGGTCTTCTGGGAACATTGTATTCGCGAATGAGAATGCTTGCAATGATGCTAAAAGAAATACAATATCAAAAGGATATAAATGTGCAGGCTTTATTTTGGAAACCGCCGTAATAGAAGAAAGCAAGGTAATTTATGTGAGGACTCGAGTGAAAATGAGTCACTCCGAATGAACTCTGACAAAAATCTCGTTTACTATCTAACATTTGTTTCAAGGCTTTTTGAACATAGTGATACGTGCGAAAGAAGTATACAGAATATAATAAATGAGAAAAGGAAGAAGCTTTCAGATATCTAATACAGAAGAAAATGGTATAGACAAATATAGCATCAGAACAACTCCCATCATTATATCACATTTTTGACAGAAAACAGTAAATAGTTTCATATGGGAAAATATATTTTTAAAAATGTATTTTTTAATCTGAGAAAGATAAGTGATTACCTGATTTTTCATCAATAATGTGAAAGAAAACATTTTTGATTTAAATTAAGTTTGTATTTCTTACAGAACATTCTTAACAATTTTAATAGTATATTATTTATAAAGGAAATGAGTAGTTTGGCAAAAAGAAAATCTAAATTTATTAATCGAAGACAAAATTTTTTAGTTTTACGGAATATCAATTTTACCAACTGTTTTACCGTTTATTATGAGTTCGTAAAAACGAGTGTCCAATGTATTAAAAGTTATATTAATTTGAAATAATTAAAAAAAATCATTACTGTTGTAAAATTCATTGTTATTGATAATGATAATTTAAAATGCTGTGTAAAATGTGAGTACTATGAAATTCTTATACTTGCTTATGGTCAATATTGCTTTTGAAATATTCCGATGTATTTATTATTGCATGTTATTCAAGGTATATAATGTTTTGTTCCAGAGAAAATTACTTTACTTTGCTATTATTTTAATTACTTATATCAAATATTATTTAATTCTTTTTTTAAAATTATTTTATTATCAATAAATAGCTTTATATAATAATATTAACATGTACATTTTTAAAATAACAAGATACTTAATAATAATTTTTAAATGTATATTAATACTATTTAAATAATGAATAAATTATTGTTATTGCGATATATAATAATATGCAGTTATGTGTTAGTTATTTTATTTAGAAATAATTTAATTTCTGAGGACATTTTTAATTTTATAACAGTTAGGTTATTCATAGTCAAACATTTTGTTAGTTTAGACGAACAAATTTGTTTTTACTTGAGGTTTGATTTCTTAGTTCTCAAATTTACAATATTGTAAAAATATGAGTGAAATATGTAGAATACTATCATCGTTTCTTTGAACATTTTTAAAATGAATGAGAAAATCAAAAAATTTCCTGTTTAAATTGAGAAATTCATCATTGAAAGGGATTATAAATTTTTTTCATTAAGTCTTACACCAATATAAGTTTAAACTATACAAATTAAAAAATTACAACATCATTCATAGTGGCTTAACTCAATTAAAATTACTGAACACCTACGATGTTATTAATTTTTATAATTAGTTTTTTTATAATAGTCTGTAGAGTAATTTTTAAAGACTTCTTTTTAAGAATTTATTAAAATTAGTTGAATCAAAGTTAATAATTAATTGCTAACTAAATACTCTCACTGATGCTTATATATTGTTAACATTTTAATTAACTAAAGAAATCATGTTAACTTAAGCCTCGATTTTGACGCTTGTTCAAAAAATTAATTCTTTCAAATATCAAGATTTGATTACTAATAAGGTGAATATAAATATGAAATTGCACAAAAGAATCTTAAAATGAAAATATACTTTTGTGTGAAATTTCGAATATTTGTTTATTGAAATACTAATTTTTCATGAAACTTTTATTCAAAAAATTTGTGAAATATTCTCTTAATTGAATGACAGAAATTGAATTTAATAAACAAGTGAGGTCGCTATGTTTAATATTATGCTAAATATTATTTATTAGTATTAAAACCTTTACGTTAAAGAAGAGCTAATTAATATAAATTCCCAAATAGATTATAGAAAAACACCTGATTGCGAAAGCAGTTAAATTTTGAAAAATTAGTAAAAGTAGTATTTATTCCTTATTTTTTAAATAATTTTTATCTGGATAATTTTAGACAAATAGGAATTACTTGTTTCATGTATAATGTAATTTATTTCATCTTTGAAGTCTAGCATATCTTAAAGTAATCTTAAATTAAATATATGAAGGACTCATTAAAATATCTAATTAAAATATTTCAGATTGAGAAAATCTTATTTTTGATGAACGAAATAAATAATGCGAATATAAGCATTTTGATCTAAGCGACTAAAATCAAGTGATATTAGATCTTAGAAATGAATTGAATTGCTTTGAAATAAATTAAGTTACCTTATACCATTTTTATGCATTAACTTCTTTAAATATAATTATTACCGTAGCTCAAATGATTAAAAAATGCGGAAATAACACAATAAATTATTATTAATAGAACACATACATATAAGCAGATTTTTAGTTTGAATATGTATGCTCAACTGCATTGTGCTATCCCCTGCCTCCTGCGAGTTGTTATTCATTGTCGACGCCGAAATTACGTGATAGTCACATTAATGTGACTGTGGACTGTGCATATCCTCATTTTTCACAGCATGATCGAAAACTGCCACAGTGAACTTAAAAAATCCTGAGTTAACTGTCAGCAGTTCTTTTATAAAAACTAAACATATGAACAACCGATACAAAAAATAACGTTAAAATAGAAAATTAATTTAGAATTAATTATATATGAAGAAAAAGGAATGCTGTAAAAGGAAAAATCATTGCAGTAAATGCACAAAGTGCCCTCGAATTTGTACGTGATTAACTAAATTCTTATACCTAGCCAGATATATTCACTCCAAGTAGTGCAAATTAGAAGAGGTAAAATGAATTCGTAATATTAATACTTTCCCGCTGTATTCATATAATTATATCGTTGTAAAAATGAGAAGAAATTAGAAGAAAAGAAACTCCGATATTTTTGTCATTTTAGGGTCTTCTGAACTTGACTTCTTCTTATAAAAATTTCGATAATATTATAGTAACCTTGATACTAACATAGCCTTGATAAATAATGAATATTATATATTTATATACATTACTTATTTGTTTCAAGAGTGTGTCCTTTCATTATAATCTATTAGAAATTTACTAAAAAATTATATATTATTAGTATAAATTTATTTTTCCTTGTTTAAAAAAGGTATAACAATCACTAATTATTCCGATCTTGATATTTTCTAAAAAACTACCATACTTTACATTATATTTTAGAGAATCAAATTCATTAACATACTTTAAGCTGTAATAAAATAATGTTTTACCTTGATGTAAGAATTGACAATTTTCCTGCAGAAAAATTTCATAAATTTATTAAAATATGATGTTGAACATACTCTCACAAAGAATTTTTATTTTAAATCCACAGCATATGAAAAGAAGTTCGTTAAAAGGAAGTAAAACGGATCTGAGATTTAGTGCTTTGCTTGTCATAGGATTTGGATTTGAAGGCATTATCATAACATTAGAACACAAGGAAAATTTGGAACTATAGATGTTACTTTGATGAATGAAATATTGTCGTAAAATAGACCGAATCAAAAACTTCAGTTTGTCTTACATAACTTTTTTAACATTAATTTTTAAAAAGTGTTATCTTATAGCTCAAAATATTCTTTTCTTTAAAGTTATAATATGCCTACTTGTAAAGCGGAATATTTTGCATTGTAAGTTTGACGGGTTTCTCTAATGAAAAATTACAATTAAATGTTTTCAAAATGAAAAAAATTATCTAATATTAAACATAAAATAAGATGAAACTCCAGATACTAAAATTACTTCATGAATTTCAATTTAAATAATACATTAATAACATTGAACGATATTTGATGTAATGAAAGGCACTTAGTATGTTTTGCTCATAGTATATTTTAATAAATAATTAAATAATTATTCTTTTAGGAAGTATTAAAATTATTTAGCAGTTATTACAAGAGTTTAAATGCATTAATAAATTTGCTTAGAAAAAAACTTATTTTTCAGATATATATATATATATATATATATATATATATATATATATATATATATATATATATATAACAAACTTGAGTTGTAAGTAAATTATAATATATCAGAAATGGCTAAATTTGTAAAACTGTTTTAATAATTTTGTTAGTACTCTGAAAGTCAAAAAATATCTTCAAAGAATTTTTTCAAGTCATTTGTGAATTATCTATTTGATCTTTTTTTGAAAATAATAAATAATTTATTTTTATAAGCATATCTGAGTCTTAAATTTTTTTAAATATTTACATTGTGCTTAACAGTGTTAAATTAAACTTATCAAATATTTAAATAAAAATTTTTAAGAAAAGTCTATTCAAAATATTTAATAATTACCTATAGCATTTCATATTTTAGAACATTTACATTATTTTCCTTTTTAAAATTGTTAAACTGTTTACTGATTGACCTACAGAAATATAAATTTTTGTTTATAAAATGTAAACTTAAAACATTTTATTGATTCTTTCTATTAATGGTTTGACTGAAAGTTTAGTTATAAGATGCCTTAGATTACTTGATTCAAATTAAAAAATTATATTTTATTCAATTAAAATCAAATGCTCATTATTTAGTGATTTGTTTAACCTTTTTGGCGCAGAGCCAACTTAATTTATATTGTATTACTTGAACTTAACTTCATCATAATGAGAACCCAAGCTCTTTCATTCCAATTCCTACTCTACTTATGAAGCATTGTTATCCCAGCTCAAAAACGTTAATAGATTTTTGTGTCCATATTGCATTCAGTAGTTTCAAACTATATATTCAAAATTTGGTTTTTATTTACTCAACTTTTTCTTTTATTAATAAATACGATAAATTTTTCACAGCTTGGAACAATAAAGACTTTTATAAATACAATTAAATTAAAATTATCTTACATTTTGAACAAAAATATTTTATTACGCTGTAGTAATTGAAATATTAAACTAATGAGTTAGGAATGATAATAAAATTTTTTAATTTTCTATATAGTGATGATTTGAAATATTGTGAAGTAGACTAAAAAGAAAAGTCTATACTTTTATGATATGGGAATTATAACATATAAATATGAGGTAATATATTATTTTTATAATTGAACATTTAAATATGCTTGTTCTTTTTTCGTTATGTTATTGTTTTATTCGTATATAGTTTAATCTGTTTATTGTATGACTTATATATTTTACTCCCACTCGTATCCACAAACACACACAATTATGTAGGTAAAATTTTATTTTTCTTTAACTCACAGATTTTAAATAAAAATACTTAAACAATTTTTTTTCAATGGACTCTCTCTTAAAATTTACCTTCTATAAATAACTTTCATTCCATAAAATATTATTTCATGAAATGTAGATTATTTAATGTTATGTATCATAAAAGCATATATTTTAACAAATTGAATGTGATTGTTGAAGAAATAATATTTTTTACTATAATTAAATAGATTCATAACACTTACGATTAAAAAGTATAAATTTTCTATACCTAATGAAAATGGCATTCTATATTACCTCATAAATATGAAATGAATAAACTTGGTTTTCTTTTTTCAATTTCAGTAAGTTTGCAGTTGAAAATTCAAAATTACTTTAATTGTTAATTATATGAACTTGTAACGCTAACAGTTAAATAAATTAAAATATTATCAAATAAGTTACTTTACAACGTTTTAAAATATTCATAAAAGTATGAGATTTGCATACGCAATCATAACTCAAGATTATTAATTTATTTTATCAGGAAAATAAACACATCTGCGTTTCACACAAAATGTTTTACATTTTATCTTTTCAAGATAAAAGTTAGTCGAAAAACTGATCGAGGTTTAAATTTTAAAATTACGTTCATGAAATAAACAATGTTATTTCCAAAACATGATTAATGTTTTACTCTATCAGAAACTATGACAATGAAATACAATTAAGGTATTTAAAATTTTATTATAATCTTTTTATTGAAAATTCTTCCTCTTCTTCACAAGTATAATTGCCCTTTACAGACTTTGTATCCCTCAACCACATGCTGCTCTCTCCAGCGTCTTCTCTCCTTTGGGATACACTGAAAATTAATAATTAAATAAGGATTTGCTAAGAAAATTTGTTAGATTAAAAACTATATTTTATATCAGGAATACGCGTTATTGATTAATTTTCAATTTATCAGCCGGTTATTTTAATCTTAAACTTATAATAATAATTTTAAAAAAAATTAAAAAATATTTTAATATATTATGGTTACAAAGTTTATTTATCTCAAATGAGTTTATTAAATAAAAGTATTTTTGGAACACTTATTCTTTTTCTTTAAAGGGTTGAATGCCACGTCCAGTTAATCAGTGACATCTGATTTGAATCTTAAATAATATATTAATATTTTTCAAAATATTTTTTTAATTTCTTTACATTAATAATTAGTATCGTGAATAAAAATTCTTGAATAGTAAACATATTGAGAGAGATATTATTTCTAACAGTTAGATCATAAACTGAGAATTTAATGCAAAATTAGCCAATTCATGCATCAATGCATTGATGTCAGTCAACTAACTTGTTTTGGGTAAGGATACAAGAAGAGAAGTGTAATGTGCTCATTGATTCTTCATAAACAGAAATGATGGTAAAAACACATTAACTTATGTATTCCCAATTCATAATGATATACAGGGTTGGCTGATGGCATATCTTGGGCCTGCCTACTTGATAGCCAGAGATGGGCTTAGCTTTCTTTCATCTTTAGGATAGTAGGAGTGACGTGTTTTAGAATTATCACCGAACATTACCTCTGCTGGCCTATCGGTCCAAAATTATCCTGGCCAACTTTCCTCTCTGTCCTCTCTCTAATTATATGCAAATGAGTTTGGAACATGTGTTTAGTTGCCCCTCCCTTCTTCTAGCCTGTCAAGGTGATTTTGGATTCCAACTTCCTGCAAGCTGTGTTTCTAAATCTTACTGGACAGCAAGCAGCTTTATGTCCGAGAAGACTTTGGTAGACGTAATTTAAAGGAAAATGTTCTCTTCATTAAATTAAATACATGTAAATGAATTTTGTGTGTGTAAATAGTATGCTGATATTTAATATATCTTACCTGTAAGGCAGTGTATAATATAGTTACTTATATAAATGCTTATGTTATTGTAAATTCAATTTTAGATTGGATAAAAATATCATTTCCACCTGCCTATTTCATAAATAACTAAAGCTTTGTAACTCAAACATTTCGTTATTTAGAATGCAGGAAACCTAAAATATATAACTGGATTGGAAAAATATATAACCTAAAATATATAACTGGATAACTGGATATATAACTAAAATATATAATAGAATAGATTTTACTAGCGTAAGATATCGATTAATTAAAGAATATAAAAATTAAATCTCTCATAAGTTTTTAAATTTGTACTGAAAAATGCAGTCATTGATTACGTTGCTTCTAATGAACAGAATTACAACATATTTTCTTTAAATTACTAAACACTAAATGTGATCCCAACATTGTAGAAATTTACTATATTTATTCTAATCACAAGCACACGTAATAACTTTTCAGCATCTAACTTAATTGAGAACATTTAACAATAAATATTCGAAAGTTTACCTAAATGAAAAAAAATCCATAAAGTACATTTAAAAAATATTTAGTCCTGTAATGCAATCAAAAGTAACGAAAATATACCATTTCAACTTCCAGTTTACTGCAAATCGCTTAAGTTTAATATTCAAAACTCTCTATCTTAGATTAAGTAAGATAATAGCATTCTAATTGAACCTATAAATAAGTATTTAAAATTATCATATTGAAATAAATCATTTTTATGCTTACATATAAAGATTTTAAAGAATGTTTATTGGTTAACGATTTTCCAAATTGAATTAATGTAAACTAAGCCATAAAATTATGGTGGTAATTAAACTATATATAACTTACAATATATAAATTACATACAAGTGTTTTAAATATAGTTTTAGGAGTTACTTAGCAGACTATTTCTTGCAAAATTTATAAGTAATAAATTGTGGAAAGGGTTTAAGATACTTTATTTACAAATTTACAAACATATAGCAACAGAGAATTATAACAGAATCAGAGTCTTTCTACTCATCTCATATTAAAGAAAAGGAAAAAAAACATAGATTTCTTTAAGTTTCCCTCACTATCATATAATTATTTCAGTTTATGTAATATAAGTGACTATGAAATTGCGAATAATGTCCTATTAAAAATATTTCTCCAAGGATATTTTCTGAAGAAAAACTGCCTAACTTTAGTCAAGTAAATTATAATTTGCTTATACTAGTCAGGGCAACTTTATAATTATGAACAAAAATAAATATGTTCATTGTAATTGATTATACAAGACTATATATGTTTATATTCTGAAATAAATGCAACTTAGATGATACTTGAATTCTAAAATAAAATAATGTTTATTGGACAAGATTTTAGACATTAAATTGGTTACGGATGGAAAAGTCTAATAATTCAGAAACATTTCTGCATTTATTCAAAATATTTTGAATTTTATTTAAATGGGTTAAAAATTGGCTAAAAAATACATGTTTAAGAAATGTAATGTTTAAGAATGTTAAAGAATGTTTAAGAAATGAAATGTAAAAATGTAGAAGTAGTTATTCTACATTTTATTTAATCATATGCCACCCAAATTGTCTAGTGGTCAGCTTGTCTGAGTGCGGATAGGGAAGTCCTCGGTTCAAATCACGGTTCGGGCATGGATGTTGCTATTAATCTTGCCTTTATCCTTTCCTTGTATGAATTAGTTGTGAATGGTTGCCTACCCTATAAACGGGTCCCTCTGGCATGTGTGTACGGAGGAAGTCGGACTCCACACCAAAATAGGGTTCAGTTGGAAAAGTGAAGCAGCGCCCCCTATAATGCTGGCCTAGCTGGCATACGACAAAAACAATAACATTTAATCTTATATATGGGTAGAATAGATCAACTTAGTGTGAATATATATATATATATATATATATATATATATATATATATATATATATATATATATATATATATATATATATATATATATATATATTATATATATATATAATAACATAAACTAATTGCAAAAACTTCAAATTGAGCTTCAAAAAGTAAGTAAAAGCTTCAAATTGAAGCTTTTACACTGGTTAAAGAAAACTATACTGTTTTGATAAAACAGAAACTGAACAAACTAACTTCCAAACTTAAGGCTCAAGTGGTCTAACGTCTTTGCTTCTAACAAACTTTTCTGACTTACCGCTATTGTGAGGCTGAAATTTATACCTCTTCGGAAAATCCTAGAACATTCTCACCTCGACGTCCTAGAACATTCATACAGTGACCTTAAATTATATCAGCTTTTATGGGTCCAATCAATTCAAAACATGGAACATTTTGACTTATGTTTTAGCACCCAAATATTCCCAAATCAACAAAAATATTGCCAAAGTGTCTTAAAAGATAATAACACACAAATAATTAAAAGTATACCACTTATCCATACTTAGTAAAATATTTAATAATATTACATTACCAAATTATATCACTAGATGTTTGTCTAACATAAGAAGCTTAAAAGGATGTAAACTGAAATATTTTTTATTTAATTACATAAATAAAAATTTATTAATTAATGAAAATTTTATACATGAGCCCCATTTGTACCAAGTAACCAAGTAAAGTGATTTGTGTCATGTTGAAAGCCTGAAATTATTAAAATAATAATAGATAAAAATTTCAAGATATATTTGTATAGAAGAAACGATTTCTTAAACTTTTATTATGTTAAATAAATATTTTTTACATTAACGAAGACATTTAATTATTATATAAATATGTACATTAAGTTTTACTGAATTTGAATCAAAGATATTTAAGTTATCACAGAAACATGATTTCTATCCTTGGTTAATAAACTTTTTTGCATGTATTTTAAATGTCTTACTAAGATTTATGCTGCAAATTTTAAAAATAATAACTAACTTACACATTGTCGTATCAGAGGAAAAATCAAGGTATGACTTTTTTAATTTGTACCCTCTTTCATTGGATGCTATGCAATGCATGCATATACTTTTATTTTAACCCACGGTATTCAAATGCATTTCCATCTTACTTTCATAAAATAAAGAATATAAATGTAAGATGCAAAAAGAATGACAGTAGAGTTAAAACAATTTTATTTAGGAACAATACATTTTATGACTTCATACAAAAACGCAATACTTCATATAATAAATAAAATATGAATGAACAAAAGTTTTTATTTTACTCTTGTACTTAATCTAAATGTACTTAATTAAACAAGTTGAAACAATGCTCTTACTTCAGGAATATCTGAAGGCAATCAATTTTATATCTTTTGGGACATTACAGTAAGTAGAAAATAATAAATGATATTTCTATGAAAAAGAGAAATTTGTAATATGTGTTTTGTGTGCGCGTGTGTGTTTATGTGAACTGTGTTTGCATAAACATTTCTTCAACGTTTTTACAAAAACTGGTATATATTTATATATTGTTGTAATATATTGTTTACAATATTATAAAGAAAACATTCGTACATTGAAGAGTTTTTATAAATTTAGTTTTTCATTTATAAAATGTTATTATTGCCCAAAATTTGACAATAATGTGCAAACGTATTGCATATTTTTTCTAAAATATCGAAAAATATTATTATCAGCATCTAAAATAATTTGATCTTAATTTCCTGTGTAAACTACAATTTTTAGGCGTTAAATTACTATATGTACTTGACAAAATTGATCATAAAATACGTTTTTATTTTTAAACTATACAATTTTATAGAACAATTTGAAATAAGTGAATGTGTCATTTTCATTCCGGGAGTTTAATCTGCAGATTTATGTATATTGAAATAAAAATTATTCTCAAATTTATACACTTCCTTTGCATAGTAATAGAGGCATACACTTTAAAAATACTTTATAAATTGAATAAGCTGTTAATAAACTGAAACTTTAAAACATTGTTTACTCTTTTTCTTACGGTTTTCCATTATTCACTTCTAGGTTTCTTCAAAATAGAATAGAATTATTTCAAGAATTTTCACTTACTATTTAAAAATTCTTTAACTTAAAATTTAACAAAATGTTGCTCATAATTATAACAAATTGCTGTTCATGGAGCCGTAGTTATAAATCATTTCACTCGTTATGATCAAGAGAGTTATATTGATATGACGTGTGATATACGTCGATATGACGTATGACCACTACAGTAAAAGCTGGCAGTCAATGCCACGTATATATTTTTCGAAACAAGTTATATGCACTTGAGACACACTATCTTGTTACAATTAGATGCCCAAAAGTTGCAAGGATTCTGTAACTTTTGAAAACTTAATTTCCTCTTGTAATCAATCATAATCAAAAAATAATTTTTGCTATTATTAAATTATGAAAAATCATCTCCATTCCTATGAACATTATTTAACAAAACTTCCTCATGCTGCAAACACAAGTTCATGTAGCATTTTTAATGTTTTAAGGCGTTATTTTCACGCTTCCTTTTAAAAATATTACTGTTAAACATGATGTGCTTAATTACATATGAGACCAGAATAGCTAGAACCTTTCCTCTGGCATTTGCTTTCGCAAAGTAAACAGTTTAGCTTCGAAAAGTCTCTGAAGATAATTTTCTTTTTTCTTTTTTTTTTAAATTTAATTTACGATTTCTGTAGAATTTCCATTAAGTTTCATAAAGAACGTGTTGCTGTTCATTGTAACAGTAGCACTTTTCAAAAGATAGTTGCTCAATAGTTTGATTAATAGGTCAAAATATTCACAGTGCAACCGTATCATACAATAAGAAAACTTTAAATCTAGATTATGTGCAAGTAATTTGCCATGCTCTTATTTTCATTAATTAAAATGCCTGATATAACAGACAAATTACACAAATCAATATTCGAAGGCCTTTCTCAGAGTATACAAAAAATTTTTGTATCATTTTCAATGCAATGAAGTAGTATTTAAGTAGATTTTTAATAGATTAAGTGAAATTATATTTATCCCAGACAAAGCAACTTTTATTATTTGTTTCATATATCAACAAAATTCCTTGATAATAGTAAAAAAAGATTATAAAATTTTGGATTGTTTTAAATTTAATATTTTTTTGTGGGAAAGATAAAATTATTGAATAAAGAAATGAATATATTATTGTTAAAGTAAAATTATTAGTTTCTGCATTTCTGTAACTTATGTTTTAGTTTATTTAATATGGGACGTAAAAGGAAATGGTATAGTAAGAATTGTTTGATGCTGTGTGTGAGCCAACACACTGCCATTTCATATAAACTGTTTCAGACTTATCGGGAGTTTTCAGAAAATCATTAGAAACTGAAAAGTTTTTAATTTTAGAGACTAAATATGTCATACGATAAATGTTTTCTCTTCACTGCATTCTTTACGGATTTTATCAATGAAAAAGTCTTGCAAAAATCGAGTTTCTCCAAGAAAAAGACTATGCAAGCAGTTCAATCAATCTGTCCGGTTCTAGAGAAGGAACTCTTATTGAAAAAGCAAATATAACTTTCAGTTTAGAATTCATGTTTGGTTTTTGAATAAAAAAATTTATATAATATATTATAATATTTCATAACATTATATAAATAATATATTAAGTTATTTTATATAATAATTTTATAATATATTTATAAAATTACTATTATAAATTGATGAGATAATAAAAAAAACCATACAATAAATATTTATTAATGCGAAAAGTAAGTACTGCACCAGTATTCTTTGACGCTATTATAACACAAAATTGGGACAATAACAATTATGGTTAAAATTATTGATAAAAACGATGACGAGTTGCTGACTGTTGACGTCACCTGGACTGCGACTCAAAAAATAAAATAATTATGAATATAAATGAAAATACATATGAATGTAGTTAGGGAGGCATGCTGGTGAGACATAGGTAGAACTGGTAAGAAATTAATGAGCAATTAAATCAAAACTTTAACTTAATTCTAAGGAAGGAGTTGAACCACCAATTCTTTCTGCTGGCCGATGAACGGCCAAGGAGCGGAACCACCGACGTTGGTGGAGCGCTGGCGGCTTCCATCTAAGAGCTGCAGGAAGGGAAATTTTCCGGGAGCTATCGTTTCCATTGTCGACATTCACTTGCTTCTGTGTAATTAAATTGTTCTTAAGAACTTTTGGCTGAAGGATCGTTGTTCCTCTGTTATTTACGTGCCACAAAGAAGGAAACCCAAAATCTTCCTTGATAAATATTCATGCAGAAAATTGAAGCGCAACTTCCACTTAAAAAAGTCTCTTACCACTGTGAGAACTTATATAGTATTGAATTTCAACCAATTGGCACGTTCTGTTTTCTCATCCAGGTCTATCAAGATGCTGAATTGTAATTTTTCAGGGTTTCCCCCCCCCCTTGAAATAAGTCAATAGAATCTGGTCTTTGTGAAATGTAATTTTCGGAGCTAACAATCGGGTGTTAGAATATTCGTTTTATGTCATTTAAAAATCTTATAAATATCCAATGAAGTTTGCAACGTCCTACAAACGTGATATTGACGAATACATTTTCTTACTATCGTAAACATACGGATATCTTTGCATTACGATCAACGCATCCCACGACAACATATGGGACGATGCATGTGTGGACACACTATTTCAATTCCTGAATTTGTCTACGATGCTAGATTCACTGTACATCCTTAAATAATAACATGCCTTTAGAATAATTTAATAACATGCCTAGAGAATAACATAATATCCGACTCAAAAATCCTGAAAGGCCTTGATTTGCGCTTTCACTAACAAAAGCATTGCATATTCGCATGGCAGCCATTGCATCTTGAACAGAAGCGACATGAAGGAAAGGTCATCAAGAGCCTTAATTTGATGCTTTCAAAATATGTGTGACTCAGGCTGGTAACTATGATTATTCCTCCTACCTTTACAGGCCACGAATTTTACATAAACGGATGTTTATTTATTTGCAGACTATAATAAATTTATTCATAATCAACGTTTTACAAGCATTGAATTATTAAGTTTTCGTATATTCTATTATGTATCTCCGTTTTTGTTTATTTGGTAGTGCATTAAAGTAACACTCATGGCTTAAGGTTGAAGCTAGGAATCTTAACATCCACGGTGTAAATTGTCTTAAAAGATGACCTGCTTTCAAAATATGACTCAAGCCGGTAACTATATTTCTTCCTCCTACCTTTACAGGACACGAATTTTGTTTACAGGAACGGATGTTTACTCATTTACACATTATAATAAAGTTATTCATACTAAACCTTTTACAAGCACTGAATTATTAAATTTTCGTATATTCTATTATGTATCTCCGTTTTTGTTTATTTGGTAGTGCATTAAAGTAACATTCATGGCTTAAGGTTGAAGCTAGGAATCTTAACATCCACGGTGTAAATTGTCTTAAAAGATGACCTGCTTTCAAAATTTGACTCAGGCCGGTAACTATATTTCTTCCTCCTACCTTTACAGGCCACGAATTTTACATAAACGGATGTTTATTCATTTACACACTATAATAAAGTTATTCATACTAAACCTTTTACAAGCATTGAATTATTAAATTTTCGTATATTCTATTATGTATCTCCGTTTTTCTTTATTTGGTAGTGCATTTAAGTAACACTCATGGCTTAAGGTTGAAGCTAGGAATCTTAATGTCCACGGTGTAAATTGTCTTAAAAGATGACCTTTCATAAAACTCATTCAATCATTGCAATGGAAGAAATCCTTAAAATCCCCGAGCACCCACACCAGAAGACTCGCATATAGAGTGGGAAATATGCCCATTGTTCAACTGTGGTCGGTATGGTTTGGTTTGGTTTGATTTGTTTGTCGTTCAACGGTTATTTTTTGCACATGAGGGCTTATTAGACCAGGACTTATGGTTTAAAGTGGATTCCGAACCACTACAAACATCCATGCCCAAGGTGGGATTCGAACCCACGAACTGTTGAACCGAAGGCAAGAGCGCTAACCATTCGGCTGCCAGCTCGGCTGTGGTCGGTATGGAAACTTTCGCTCTGAATTTTATTCCGATCACCACCAAGCTCACATAAGATTCAATTTGCAAGCATATTTCTCGTTCTGTTTCACACCGCTGTTATTACGTAGCAGAATTAATGATCGAAATATAATAAATGAAATTTTATTATTACTTCAATAACAAACCGAATGATTTAAGATAATTTATTTTCTTCTTTAATGATTTTAATAACACATATGTATTCTATGTATTTCTGGGAATATGAATACTAAAATATTTAACATTAATTTTTTCAGTTTAGGTTTGTATCTTGAGCATAACTCAACTTTTAACGAAAACAAATTCCATGCAAATGACAGTTTATCTTAATTTCACAATTGTTTCAATAACTCAGCCCTTATACGTTGATTTAATACAAACAGTAAAGCTTTTCAAACTGAGAAAGTGAGCTTTTTATGGGACTTGAAGGAGAGATAAATTTTCATTCGAAAGACACATATATTTTATATTTGTGTTGTTGTGAAATTCTTATTTAATTTATTTTCTTGCTTTGCCATTTACCGGAAAATTAAAATAAGGAGGTTGTTACAAAGTGAGAAAAATAATGCATCTCACGTATTTTATTACAAATGAAAATATATAGACCTGTCAAAATATTTTCATCCAGGTCTGATTTTTTTCCTATACTAAAGGAAATTTAAGAGAAAGTGAATTGTATTATATTCTTACTGTTCGTTAAACTAGTTATTTATATTTTTGAAGCAATGCATTTTTAAATTAATAAGTAAGTTACTTTCTTTAAAAAAAAATTTTCTTTAATGAAATTTCATAATGAAATCATCTGTAAAATTTATCTGCAAATAAGAAAAAAAAACTTTTTCGTAGAAACATTTAAATTATTTTAGGAAAAATTTAACTTTTTGCAGCAGAGAAAAAGCTTATTTGTCTATAGCAGCGAAATCAATCAAACTATCTAAGAACAAGCAAATATATTAAGTCAATTATGAAGTGAGATTAACCAACAATATGAAGAAATATAAGCTACATTTCTTGCCAACCAAATTAAAACAACAAGAAATGCAAAAAAATATCACAAAAAATTTCTTTTGTAGACATCATGTTGATTAAGTATCAAATGTTTAAATTTACAGAGATCTGTGAAGTGTGGTTCCTGACAAAATCAGCAGCCGGATTAGCCGCCATTTTTGGAGATCGCCACACGCCTCACCATTGATGAGACTTTGAATGTGTTTTTGGGGTATGGCAAACCACGCAGCTTCCACACATTGCCGAAGTTGATCTGATGTGGCAGCTGGGAATGTAACCTTGTTCAATCATTGACATACCATTGACTACAAGTTTTCTATCCGCGAAAGATCAGGAAAACAATCCGTCCAGGAAAGGAATTCAATCTGGCAATTGATGAAGCACCCTTGGACAATGCGTGTCACGTGTGGTCGCGCATTATCCTGTTGAAAAATGGCGGTAGGAAAGCCCTAAAAGTAAGGAAGAACAATTGCCTCCAACACCTGATGTTCAAAGTGCCGGTAACACCTGCAGATGTAGCGCTGGCCTTTTAAAGTGCCGGCAATGCGCAGTAGAAGAGTTCGAGAGTGATATCCAATACTACTCCATACCATAATACCTGGTACAGGACCAGTGCAGTGGTGCATAATGCAGCTATTCAGCATCCGCTCTCCACGTTGTCTGCAGACTCGAAGGCAACAATAATGGTGTTGTAGACACAAGCGTGACTTGGCAGTAAAAACAATTCTGCCTTCCACAACCTTCTTACATAGCATTTTTAACGTCGGAGACGCCTGTAGCTCTACGTAAAGAGTAGACATGGAAATAAGCGTCTTGTAGACAGGCCATTCAATTAATAATTACTAGATACATGCATACACTGGATGATGCGTTCGTGATGTGGCTGAGCGATCCATCACTGCCATGTGCACAGTTTAATTGTTGACATGCGAAGTGGTGCACTGAAATGGATGCAATCAAACACATCGTTTCCTCCTTTATCCAACGATCACATATGCACATAACAGTAGTTTGGTTTCATTCAACACGACTACCGATATCCCTGAAAGGTAATCCACAATTTCAATAGGACAATATTCTTCCTCTGCCGAACTCGGATACTTGATCAAAAAATGACATTTGCTTTATACGAGACATGTTTCTTTGAAAAAACCAAAAGTAAAACAGTTTTCTCATATTTCTTGCTCATAGATCCTTCACTAACTTTACTTTGTTAAAAAAAAATCTTAACTGCTGGTTAATTTAAATTTCAGGAATTTGTTGCCTGAATGGTTAGCATTGAGGGTTTCCATTACCATTCGATTGTTTTACTCCCACTTCAAATAAGGATTGCTGTGTAGATTTGGAGTTAGTTTTTTACCAAATGTACAATTTTTTGCTACTATTTGGTGATAGGATAGTACTATTCAGTGCGAAATTCAATGAGATCTTTTACATGCTCTGTTGAGCAACAAAAATTGTATATTGTATTTCTGTCTTCAAGATGCAAGGTTGTAAAAGAGGGTACTTAGGGATATTCTGGGTTTCAGCCCTTTGAACAAGGGGGAAGTGTCCCTACTCTATGGAAATTCCTCTTGGAAGACGAATTACGTGGTGGGTACTGACTCCTTTACCGGCAATCCCGAGTTAACTCGAGCAAAATATTCTATGAGTAAACTGGTTATCCCGAGCCCCTTGGTAGGGGCTACTGGCTTCACTACAGTGCTTTAAATTGAGCCCCCAAAATTGACAGATTACCGTGAAATTGTATCTGGGGAACTTATTTACTGAACGGTTACGATTGGTTTAACTAATGCGAGCGAAAATCAAAAGTGTTTCACGGAAGCAACAGCTAATTATGTTTTACTCTTCTATATTTATTCGCATTTAGATTTTCATAATTAAAGGCTGTCTGCAATACGGTAGTTTCTCGTAAAATACATCTTCTTAAGTAAAATACACTCCAAACTGCCAATCAATCTATAACTACTCAAATCTGAAAATAATTATAATAATTTAATACAAACCCTGGGGAAACTAAGCTGAAAACCGCATATTAATCCATCAATACTTATCATATTCATCAACAGAGTATTGACGTTAGGATTCAAAAATAAACCAATAAAAAGTCTAAGTTTATATTTTTTATCCAGTAAGGCAACGCTTTTATATGAAATAATTACAAACGATTAATGAACAACATTTTCTTGAGATAAAATCTACAGTGAGAAAAAAAAGAAGTTCCACCCATTAACTATCATTTGTTTTGATTAACGGACACTTCAGTGCCACTGATATATTGTTAGACCATAAAATTGCGTCATCTTCAAAATGTGGTCATTGATCAAGCACAAATCATGCGTTTTCTTGTTAATGCGTTTTTTAAAGAAAAATTTAGTTTTTTTTATGTAAAAATGTATGATGAAAAAAATGAGAATTTTTTCATGAACTTTTATAAAATTTGAATAATTAAATAAATATTTTTTTAATATAAATACATTTTCAGTAAAAATATTTTTTTCTGAATTTCTATCAGTGTTCTTTTTCTATTTATCCATGTTGCAATCAATATTTTCTAGCGATGTTGCATAAAATTCAAAACTATATTTAAACTTTTAGCATGAATACACCCTCTAAAAATAATTTTTTGTGAATTTCCTTCAAGTTTCATTGTAATTCGATTTTGAAAAATGTTTGTTTTTGAATGGTGAATGTTTTGTTTTTAATTAATTTAATTTTATATGTAAGTTTTATTTAATATTTGATATTCTTTATTTAGTATGATTATACACAATTTTTGAATGTAAAAGATTTTACTAATGTAATAAAAAAGCTGAAATTCAGATTTGTAATCAAATGATGTTAATTTTCTCAATAATTAGTAATTTCAATAAAATTCAGAAAAAAGTTTAATATTGAATGTTTAAGAAGAGTGTACCCTACATACACCATTGAGCATATCTCACTGCTAATACCGTGAAATTTTCACTAAACATTATGCTTGTCAAATGGGGATCTAAAATTGGGCAAGAGAATACAAAACACGCTTGAAAAAAATTTGTATTGGCATTTCACTTATGTGGGTGGTTGTTACTGCCAGATTGCTTCAAACAGGTCGGTAATACAACTAGTTTTATAGTATCAACTACATACCGTTTTGTGGGTAAGACTATTTGAAATGATTACAAAACACATCCTGATACAAATGATGGTATCACAATAGACATCACACCCTATTTTGTGGATACATGGTGAATGCGGATCCATCAGCTTTTGACCTATACACACATTTGTGGTTGTCCTCAGGATACAATGAACATGGGAATCGTCAGTCAAGAGCTTCTAGTCTTCTCAGTTTCAGTTACTAAAATTGGGAATACAGTCATGAAACTTAATGGGGTGAAAGCGTGAAATATATCTGACCTAACAGTTTACGTGAGGGTAAAATACATTATTTCCAAAGCTGTCTCTATTTATTATTAAGATCAACAGTGAACCAGACAGTTAAAAACGAGGAATTTGTGTTCTGCCAACTGTTCAATTTGATTTTGATTTTGATGGTTGACGTTACAACCCAATTTTAAGAGCAGTATTTAAGCGTCGCCTAACTTTTTGCACAATATCTAAAATAGGTTTGGTTAAACAAACAGTTTTCTTACGCAAACACTTTCATTTCACTGAAAATAGTTGAAAACTCTTTTTATATATTTTTGCTGAATGCATAATATCTCAATTCACTGAAGTTGAAGCAATTTATTCATTGGGCTCGAAATAATCAAATAAATTTACAAATTTGCTAATATGTTTTATCGAAATGTTACGCTCATATTTTTGTAATTTATAATTCACAGTTTATACTTTGAAAAAAACTTTATTTGAAATTTCCCGTGTCTTAAATGTTTTCAATCTAAGTATTATTTAAACTTGAAAAAAAGACTATACATATGTGTCAAATACAAAATGAATTCAATGTTTAGCATATACGATAATCAAAGTAATCATGATATTTTGAAACAATAGATTAATTCAATTTTTCTCATAATGTAAGTAATGAAGTACTCTAAAATAAATTACACCAATTTTAATTTTAATAAAGCATAATAAAATGGTGTTTCAATTATCCAAACTAGTTATTGATTTCATTGCTGAATTTCAAGAGTTGTATTAATTTAAATATGTTTTTAAATATCTATGGTATATTTGAATACTATATTAGCATTTAGTTAATGAATATTTTATTACATAATACAAACTAGAATTTTCGGTTTGATTTCCAATTTATTTCAAGCAATTGAACATTTTATCAAGAACAAAATTAAAATTTTTAAAATTTTAATTTTACTTTCACGAAAAAAGTGATTTTTTAAACAAAGCAACAATAAGTTTAAAATAAATAAAAAAGAATGAATCAATTATTTAGAGTTTATTGCATTGTATATTCAGAATTGAGCTATTCCAATTATAGTTTACGAAACTCTTTTCTAATAAATAGTAATTTCCAGTTTTTCGTAGTTAAATTACTTATAGCTAATTTCAGATAATAAAGATTAAAATTTTAAATTGTCTTTATATTGAATGTATAGTAAATTTTGAAGACTATCATATCAATTTGTAGGAAAACAAATGGATTGATTTCCCTTCAGAAGAAGTAAATTGTTTGAGCTTGAGACATTAAAAATCCAATAAAAATGTTTTAAAGAAAATTTCATCCAAATTTTTATGAAGTAAAATTTCTAATACTTCTTTCAGAAAAATTGTCAATTGTGTGTTTCAAATTTTAAATTTAACCTTTTACTACTTTTATGAAAACAAAAACAATTTGAACGATTGATTAAAGGTAATATCAAAAATTAATTGTCCCTTGTATTACCTAAAATTGTTAGTGTGAAGGATATTGAATATTAGAAACGTTTTCGATGTTTCTTTTGAAAAGTAATTCACAGTGAAGAATTAATACTTATAAATTCACATTTAATACATTAATAAACGCGAAATTATTTGTTATTGATTTTAACTTACTGTAAATAGTAACTATTTTTTATAGTTAATAGTTAAACATATAGAAACGATGTTTCTCAACCAAAAATTTTTTCTTGAAGATATTTTCAAATTAACTAATTGATAAGTTTCTTTCAAATGCTTCAATATATTTTTTAGAAAATAATAAGTTTACTTTTAAAGTAAAATGAAACATTTTTATAACATTTGTTTAACCACCGGAGATGCTTAAATTCTTTAAATAATCTCTATTGTATAAATTAAAAATGTAAACAATTAATTTTATAAATTGATTTTAATTGAAATTCTCCATAAGTTTTCATTTAAGAATATTCTGCCTAAGAAAAAACATAAAAAAATTAAATATCTATTATGATTTAATAAAAAAAATCAATTTTTTTCGTCAATCAAACGGTGCAACGTTAATGAATCTCATATCCCTTCTCCACATATGCATGACATAAATTTCACACGATTTGTAGGAATTGTTGATTTCTGATTGTCCAGCAAAGAATTAACACTGATAAGATAACTACTGAAGCAAAATATTTATAATATTTATTAAAAATTATTGGCCATGTCACTGTGAAGATAAATCAACTCTTTATAATGTTAATCTAATCAATGTGGTGAATCTTTTCCATAATTTATAAATTATTCATATTTTTATATTTTATTATACAGAAGTCAAATGATATATGAGGAAAATCCAACATTTGTAAAAACAGTTTGCAGTAAAAAACTTTTTTTGAACGTGGTTATGACAGTTTTCATTTATGGAAGATTTCTAGTGATATGAAAGAGACTTATAGTCTGTCAACTTAATCATAAATGAAGATTTTTAGGTTAAACATGGTTCTGTAACTTTTTTATTCAGTTAACATTTATCGTTAATAAATGCATTTTCTCCAAGAGCAATTCAATAAAAATACTTTTTTTTTCAAACTTAATTTATCGGTTTTATTCAGTTTCTTTTTAATTTAAAAAAAGTTATTATTCTTTAATATAAAATCCATGAGAATTATATGAATTGCTTTCTCCTTCAGTCATAGATCCAAATATGTATTTATATGCAGTAAAATTTCCTATATTTCTAGTAAAAAATGCTTGAAAATAAATTGTGTAGAGAAAACTTTTGCGCTTATTAAATTTATTATCTGAGACATGTAACAAATAATTCTTTTCAACGATGATAAGAACACTATCTTAATTAACATAATGTGCAATTCTTCTTTACAATCGAGAATTATTTAAGAAAAGTGAACAAATATTGTTTTCCGTAATTCCTGATTTGTTTTGATAACCATGAATTTGAAAAAAAGGAGACAATTTTACTTAAACATGACTCAGTAATATCTTAAGAAAGTTTTGAAAATTTTAAGACAAATTGCTTCGTTAAAAAATAAAATTGCCATTATTTTCATTAATATGCAAAAAATTATTAGATACACTAAAAGATTCAAATAATGATCAACCACGAATTCAGCAGAAAATAAAATACAAATTGGCCTAGATTAAGAATGTAGAAAAAAATTAATTGCTGCTTTGTATATTTGGTTATTATAAGCAATTATATATTCAAAGGTAAATTTGATGCGAAAATTAAATATTCTTTTTTATTTTATCATATAAAGTTATCATACAATGTATTGTAGTAGAATATTTCTTATATGAATTATAAATAGCATTTATTGATACATTTTTTAAAAATATAAGAGATTGTAAATTATAATAAAGAATGTTATCTGTGTACACGAAACGTAGCATTTTAAGAATTTTTTTCTTTCTATTCTCAAAAGTAGCACTTTTAGAAATAACATTCTCACTAGACAATCTTTTAAAATATCAAAATTTTGATAAAACAATATCTCTAGTGTTTGCTTACTATTTTTATTTAATTTTAAATTTTGCAATTTAGAAATTTATTAAAAGAGAAATATTAAGAAATATAGTCATTACTTAATTTTAAAAAAAGATAACCCCAACGTGCTTATCACATCCAAAAATAATATATTAAATTTTAAATAATTTGTTGAAGATGATAATTTACATCTTAATTGGTAAATTACATTCTAGTAAAATTAATGAAATCTATGTAATTTAAAAAATTTAATTCCAAGAATCGATATGTATAACATTAAAAATAAAAAAAATAAAATCAGAATATTTAAAATATATTACAAGATTGATTTTGAAAGGACCTGCCTGTTTTTATAATCAAGTTGTGAAGTAATTTTAGTCAAGCTGCTATTATTTTCAGTAAATAAAAAATTCCAGATTGACGTAATTAGTAAATCAATTGACAAAATCATCACTTGAGGCAATTCAGCAAATTAAGTTTCAAGAAAGCTTAATTTGTTGACGTAAACACTTAAGAATTCTTGAGGCACACATAATTTGCCGCATTTACATAAATGCTGAAAGCATCGAAAATTCTTGCAAAGACTCATTTTAAAGACATGCGGCAGACATGATTAACGCAGGATTGTTACTGACGTAATAAACCTGAAAATAATTTTTTTTGATTTGCAGAAAAATTTTCTAAGTTTATGACTTAATTAAACGGCTCAAATTTTCCCTTACTTCGATAAGTGAGGCTGGTTGGTTGGTTGAGTTTAATGGCGCAAGGTCCAGATAAGGACAAGCTGCGCCAAATTAAGTGAGGCATGTTACCCTGTATCAATATTATTACATTTAAACCTTTTTCTAATGACATAACCTTCTTCTTAACCATAAAATTACTCCTTTTTTGTTCCAGTTGCACTGTATTATTACATATTTTATTACACTTTTCATTGGTTTAAAATATCAATGACCTCAGTAAACGTTTCATCTGAGTCACATCCTATTAAAACGATTTCTTAAAATTGACTTGTCGACGAATTTGTTGCTTGTTTTCAAATCGTATTCTTCGAGCGGCAGCAAACAAGGCGGAGTTCATCATCGGATATCTGAGAATAATATCGAAGTTTACTTTTTTAATAAGATGATTTCTTATATAAAAACCAAGGCATCGGTTTGAGAAGCTGTTTTCCGTTTATTCAAGTCCTTAACACGTTGACAACAGATCAGAAGTAAAAGGAAAATGAAAAAGAAAAGACAAAGCAGCTTTTTCATGGTTAGTTTAAATCAGCAAGAACTATTTAAATTAAAAAACTTCATTAATTAACAGAATTCTAAATTAATAATTGCAATAGTTGTAAGTAATTTCATTAAATTTTAAGACAAATACCTTGTTTTCACCAATATTAAAATTTTTCTCATTTTATTAATTTTCTATTCAAAATTTATTTAACAAGCATTAAACTGGGCTTTATTTCTTATCTTTCTCGTAATATTTGTTTTATATTTCTTTGATTTGTATTATTTTTATTTAGATAAGATATTCTAGTTTGTATTATGGTGGGAAATCATGAGTAATGTTTGAAATTATATTTATTTATAATTAAATTCAATGCATTTTATGGAAATTGCATATCGAAAAACTGTGTAGAATTTTTGGTACTCTTTTCCATTATATCACCATAAGATAACCGCTGTGTGTGTGTGTAACGTTAGGGAAAAATTTTTAACATTATTTTCGTAAATATTCCATTGTGCAAGCAACGTGTATCATTTAAAATTGTTTACGTTTTTAGAAAATACTAAAATGTAAGGCAAAGTTTTTATATTTACATTTTATAAACTAAATAACTATCGCTTATTGACAAAACTTATTTAAACGCAATGTTTATTTTTGGCAGAAACTGTTATGCAATCTCATCGGTGATCGATTACGTAAGTATTATGCGATAGCACTTTTATCCAATGAAACAAAATAAAATTTTGCAGTATTTGGCTGTTTTTTACTTTGGTGGTTTGTGACCGTAATGCACAGTTTAACCGACAAAATTAACATCAAGCAATTTTTTGCCCCTACTAGCTTTAGCTTCGTTCAGTATTTATCTTGCTTACCATTGTGTATTACAATTAACTTGTTTTTCTATTATGGATGTTATGCGAAAATATAACTGAATAATCTATCAATAAAATAAATATTAAGCTAGAATAAATTTGTAATTTTAAGGTGTTACTTCACAATTAAAATTTATTAGTTTAATTAAATTTATCTGAAGTCACTTTTAAATAACATTTTACTGATATTTTTTCGCCGTCTACCCTGTCTAGTGGTCAGAGTGCCTGACTGCGGATAGGAAGTTCCTAGGTTCGAATCCCAGTCCGGGTATGGATGTACTTTCTCTCTCCTTTCTTTGTATGTGTTGTGAATGGTCGCTTACCCTATAAACAGGTCCCTATGGCATGTGTGTACTGAAGAAGTTGGACTCCACACGAAATATGGTTCAGTTGAAAAAGTGGAGCAGCGCACACCATATTTGCCAGCCTAGCTAGCCCACAACAACAACAATGATTTTTCAGATAGAGCCGTAAAAAATTGTTTTATTGAAATTTTTGTGCGCATTTGTTAAATTGTTTTGTGATCACAATAAAAATAGTGAGCTCGTAATCCTTTTATAATAAAATAAAAGCAAACCACATATTTTAAAAATACTATACAGTATTTTCATTAAGATTGCTTTACCATATATATCACTGTAATTTACGACTATAGCAGATTGTTCTCACTCCTTAACAATAAACATTTATAAATAATTTTAGCCAAGAGAAATATATTATTTTTATAAACAAAGTTCTAGAAATTCTTAAATATACCATACTGCATTATGTTAAGAAAAATGAAAGTTAAATAAATTTTTATATGGGTCATAAGTAATAAATTCATGTAAATTGTATATTCTTGTGACCAAAAAAATACTTCTTTTAAGTTGAAATAAGTCTTGGAATCAATTACATTTTCTGAGAACTTATTTTATTTAAAATACATGAAGGAAAGAACTCTGGTATATTTCCCTAAGTCATATTTTTCACTGGAATAATTTGAAATTCATTTATTTGATATATTCTTTGTTTTTCAGTCTTAATAAATGTTATATGAGAAATCGAATGTAAGAAAAATTTTTTAACTAAATGTTATATCAGAATTTTTTAGTTCAGTATAATTTGAAACAGAAACATAATTTACAATGAAACAACTATTTTTATTAATAATACTATTTACTTAAATTGTTCTTTTAATAGGAAGTCCTACCTCTCTGAGTCAATAGCATTCATTTTTCCATGTCTATTGACGAATTTCTCTTTTAGAGAAATCACTATAATGATAAAATTGTACACATTGTCAAGGCCATGATTTTGGCTCTCGGAGTAATTTTACTTGACATCAAATGGACACGACACCAACTAACCAAAAGAAATTGCAAGAAAATAATATGAAATTCTAAGAACTTTAAGAGACTTAAGAAAAAATTAAGCTAGTCAAAGATAAGTATTATTTAATAATACTTAGTTGAAAATATTAATTACTTTACTCTTCTATACTCTATACCTAATACTAATTACTCTTTCCTTAATTGTTAAATTATTTTGAAAAATATAATGGAAAATTTATAATTCTTTGATAATGTTGTAGGATAATTTGCGCAAATATAAAATACATAAAATTTACTCATTTTTTGAAATATTTACATTTTTAAATGGTAATGCATAAACTAATTTCTTAGTATTTATTATGAAACCAAAGAAAAGAGAAAATCTATAAGAGATTTTCAATACATAATTTCAATCACTTTAAATAGTACGAGACCTCCGAATATTATTGCTTAGGAAAACAAAAAAAAATATATATATGGATTTAAAGTGTATGGTATAAAACATTTGATATCAGTGAAACCTAATCTCGCATTCTTAAGAAATATCGAGTATTTATCTACACTCAATTAGTTTCATATTTGCTTAACTCCTTTATTATTTTAAATAAATAATTGTTAAGACTTTAATGAGAGAAAAATGCATTCGATTTCGAGTAGATAGAACTTTTACCGTTCTTTCTTAGGGCTGATTATAAGATTAATTCAATTTAAAAATGCACAATGACAGAAATTCACTCTGTTGAAGTGGAATCATGCTCTATTATCTTAAGATGAAGGCATTTTACATTAGCTTTAAGGAAAAACTTTGATTGACAGGAGATATATCTCTCGAATTCTATCGTCCGTGGTAGGAACTCATCAAGAAGCAATGGTTGTCTCGACTTTTCTGTTAAATCAAAATATCAGTGATTACACAATTCCAGATCATGAGTAGCTTTGCCGTTTCTCAGAATTAATCAATTCACTATCAAATATATTTAGGAATTCTCCATCAGTATTACAAAAATTTCTCGCAACTCACAAAACTGAAATGAAACACAATCTTCTTAAATACAATGAGATGAAGAAGAACGTGATTAGAAGAATAAAAGGAGCAATTTTTCTGAGACGAAAAAATGAAATGCGTGAGATCAATGCACATATCAAATACAAGTATATGATATGATAACTCTGATGACAAATAATTAATCATAGTTATTTTTAAATGCTGATATTTATAACTATGAGGGAGATTAACGGAAAGTAATTACTTATGAATTTATAATCACTAAATTGTTTTAACTCAGTTAAATGCAAAATATTACAGAGAAATATGACATGATAAATGATGCATCGCCAAAAAATACTATTCTCAAGAATTGCTCTTTACATCCGTTTTATAATGTGTTTTAATGTAAGTGAAAATAATTTCTCATATGTATCATCTGTACTAACTTCTTCCGAAACTGAACAAGGTTTATACCAATGCGACAATTTTCGGAACCACTATACAAAAGTGATTTGACTGTTGAAGAAAAATCAACTGATTTTGACAAATGTCACGTTACCTAATCATAGACATCGTATGACAAAATCATTATTTTAATCATTTATCATCAGATCTTCGCAGAATAATTTTGAAAAGTAGGAAATTGATTTTGAAAGAAATGACACTCTTTATCCGATCAAACGCATTGTATGAAAAAGAATTAAAATAACATAATAAATAATTAATCTTTTATAATCATTTTGTAATCAGTTACAACCTCGCGTGAATGATAAAAAGTCGAAGTGAAAGAAATTGATGAAAACTGACTGATATAGTCACTTAATCACAACTACTGTTTCATAAAAACAGTACTATAATCACTTTCATTGATTTAATATTAAGCATTGAAGAACAAAAAGCTGACTTTGACTGACAAAACTGACATTTTATCCAGTCACTCGCATCGTATGATAAAATCACTATTTTAATAGATTTTCAATCATTTACTATCAAAAATCACAACATTCTTAAACTATCAATATATACTATATTCCGCTATTATCTTATTCGTGAAGGATGAAAACATTTTCTCTGATTTCTTCTTGAGTGTGTCTTCGTAAACGAAGTGTCAAAATTGTTTAATTATTAAAATAATGTTTTTAATAATTGAACATATATATATATATATATATATATATATATATATATATATATATATATATATATATATATATATATATATATATATATATATATATATATATATATATATATATATATATATATATATATATATATATATATATATATATATATATATATATATTAATCTTAAACGTCAGTATTCTCTTTTGTAAAAAATATATTCAGTATTAAAATGAGTGATGTTAATAGAACTTTTTCAAAAAATTACGTTGTTCAATAAATCCGTTTACACAATACCTTACAGATAAAAGTCATGATGGCTGATCGGATAATTTTCTCTGCTACATTATACTTTACAAAAAGTAATGCATATTTCTCTTTCCCAAAAATCAAGAAAAATCATACCCTAGTTTCTGCCAAACATTCATTATTGCTTGTCATAATAATTGTTCATAAGAGCTAATTTCTTTTGAGGGAAAATATTAGAAAAGTAAAAATTAATTACAACTTAAATCTTTAGAAATAATATGATTTTCACACATAAAATAGGAGACATACAATAGAAAGAAATATAATTAGTACAGAGCGACTCATTCAGTCTACACTTCGATTATCATTAAAATTGCGAAATGCCCGATTCATTTGAAATCATGAGCTTATTTCTTGCTATTCATCCTCATCTTATCTGAAAAGATTGAAGGTCTATTCGTGAAAAAAATATTTGTGATATAGTCATATAATACATTTACGTAGTTTATGTAACTTATGATGAAAACTCAAGTTAATCTTTAGACAGGCGTTAAAGTGATGTTAGCTTGTGTTTGACCTCATCGACAGCAGAGTTATAGTCATTATGTGAATTCAATCTTACCAATAAATTTTTAGTTCATAAGCTTTAATAACATATCTGTTAAGATTTAAATTAAAACTCATTTCACTTAATCATGATGTTCACTTGCAATGGATACCTTCACATGTGAATCTCCACGGGAATGAAATGGCCGATAATCTTGCTAAGGAGGGTTGCAGGATTTCAAATACTCCCCCTTCCACACTTACTTTTCTGGAGTTATACTCCCGGGAAAAATCAAAAATCTCGGAGGAGTGGAAATCATCCCCCACCCATAATTGGTACAAGGGATCAAAACCGGGTTTGTCCCTTGACCCTTGTTGATCCCTTGTGTGACAGACGTACTCGGACTGTTCTCTCAAGACTTGTTAGCGGTCATATTAAGTGCCTCACTTTCAACGAGGGCAGGAAAACTTTCGTCACCTGCACCAAGTGCCAAAATCATCAGGCTTCTCCTGAGCATCTTTTGGATTGCATGGGTCTCTCTAGGGAGGATCTCTTTAGCAATCCTCTTTTAGTCTTCGACTTCCTTACAGTCAACGAACTCGTGGATCTAGTCTGACTCCGTCAGACATGGAGGATAAGCAACAACAACAACAACATCTGTTAAGATTATTTTGTATATTTTTTGATATTATTAAATACTGTAGACCACATGGCTGATGTGCTTTTATTTTATGTTTAATCTGCTCACTATATTTCATCGTGAGTGACAAAATTTCTTTTATGTTTATTTTTTAATTATATTCATACATGTTACGCTGTACTTCATATCAAGTGACATTTGTTTTGTTCCTTTTATTAATTTTTACAAAGTAGTGTGCTTTATGACTGTTGATAAAATCTTTTTCGTATTAATTTTATTTTTTCAGTTTGTTTGTGTTACACTAAACACTGCAAATCATGACTGGGGAGAAGTTTTTTCTTGATAGTGACAGGATTTTCATTTTTTTTAGCTAATTTATGTTAATAGGTTCCACGAAATGCATAGTTGGTAATTTTCATTGTGTTCAGTTTTTGTTCAAAATGATATAGTTGCTAAATAATTCATAATTTCTTTTCTGAATATTTTTAAAATTTATTTAAATGGTAGTAAACATTTTAGATCATAAATAGGGCAATAATTTTGATCAATGTATTTAATTTTATCATAATTCTAGAAAAAACTTTTATGGATTTCAAAAAATATATATGGATTTATTATATATACATTTTGGTTGGTAAAAAAATATTAATAACGTGACAAAAATATGAAGCGTTTAGGCAATTAAAGAGTTATACTTTCTTATGTGTAAAAAAAAACAAGATAAAAAGAGAAGATATATTATTATTATTAAATTAAGAATAAATATCAATTTCTAAATATAGTTTTCTAATTCTTTTTCAATAATTTATTTAATGATTAATAGTCTGTTAATGAGTCAATCCTTAACCGATGCTGGATTTTTATTTTCCAAATTCATTTTTTACATCATACTAATATTTGTACGTTCCAGTAGAAAATTGAAGATACAATTATTATGTCTTATCCTTCATAAGCCATACGGAATTCCTTAGAGAGTACACCACAGAATCTCTCTCAGATTTAATTTAAATACAATTTTATATTACAGTATTTTCAACGTCAAACAAAAGTAAGTAAAGTGATAAGAGCCTGATTTTAAAATAAAATTCAAAAATTAGCACAAAAATTCCCTCTGGCTTCTCTAATCCTTCTTTACATTTTTTAAATAAATCAATTTTATAATTCTTTACTGAGTTTATTTCACTCGCTTCCCTGAAATTTTAATACAGTTAAATTCCACTTTGTTGAGCAATTATGCTAATCACCTAGAAATTGTGAATTACACTTCATCGATAATCTTTTCCCATTTATTAACAGCAAATTTTTATTTAAGATGTTGCCCCTTTCATTGTTTCATAGGATTATGCAAGCATTTTGGTTCATGTTAAAATTTAAAACTATATTTTCGCTTTTTTATAGGAGTTTAATTGCAAAAAACAACATTCTAGTATTCAAAATATGAGAGCTTTTAATAACATTGAACATTGATTAAATGCAACATTAGATATATACTCGTATAGAGAGCGATATTACTTTTCTATAGCAATATATTGACTAAATTGATGTACTTTTAAGGAAGTTTAACGCTAAAATACAATACACTTTTGATACATAAAGAAATAAAAGAATAATTTTATATATATATATATATATATATATATATATATATATATATATATATATATATATGTATGATATAAATTGATATGGTTGAATATTCTTAAAAAATCTATAAAATCATACTTATTATGGCGTAAAGCTTATAAATTATTTACTGAAAACAAATTACTTTATTTTACTGAAAGCCGTACTTAAATTTTCAAAAGAATTCTACTACTGATGCTTTAAAATGAAAGAGTTGCTTAAAACAAATTTGCAAACAGAAGATTAAAGTATTTCTTTTTTATTAAAACGTAGAAAATCATTTGTGAAATTGTGGTGGTTGAAAAATTTATATATTATCATAACAATCCTTTTCATTCCACCAATAACAAAAATCTGTATACATTCCCAGATCAGAAAACCCAGAATATATCAACAGTTTGCAATTAATTTATTGCAGACTTTTTAACTCTAAAAATAACAAAACTATAATTTGATATATATATTGATCTTTAATTTTTATGCAACATTTTCTTCTAAATGAGGAAAAATATTGCTTTATAGCAATACACAACAAGATTTTTGAATAAAAATCTGAAGTTTCGTATAAATTTTTTAAATTCTTCATGAATTTAGAATTAAATTGTTAGCTCATTGGCTTTCTGTATATCTGTTAGTCAGCTTGAATCCCCCACCTTGTGTGTTATTTTCATATCTCCTTAAAGTTTGCAAGGAAATGTTTTCACAAATCTAATATGTTCTTATGAATACATCGGGACCATAGTCTCATAGAATAAAATTATTTCTAAATTCTCAATTAAAAAATTTTATTCAGCAAAAACAGTAACACCTAAAGTTTCATGATTAATTTATTATTGACATCTTTAAATTATTCTTATGTTTAATAACTGTTTGTTTCCATGTAGCTATTATATCCCTTATCTATAATATCATAATTGCTGCGAAATTCTTTCATTTTCATAACACACAATAACTGTAATTTCAATGAAAATATTTTACAGGGATACATTAATTTTTTTGTGTATTAACGAAAAAACGTATTGTAAGGAAACAAATTCAATAAAACATACTATACTAAATGTGATACTAAAAGAGTAGTATATGCTTGATAAAAGATAAATATAATTTCATGTTTTTTTAATTTAAGAAAAAAATAATATACTAAGAGCTCTATATAATTATCTTAAATATAGCATTTGAATCCTTAAGCAAAATTTATATTTTAAAACAATATCCATTTGTGAAAATGATAATCAAAATTGTGCTTCATTACTTAAAAATTTGAAATGTTTTAAAAGGACAGCTCTTTAAATGTCTAGAGATTTTCCTTTAAATAAAAGCAATCTGTGAAGAAAGATGTTTCTTTCTGCTTTTTAGATGTTGCTAATCTTTTCAGCTGTTACTTTTATGTGAGTTTAAAAGAGTTTTAAAAGTTTATTAATAGCTATAAATTTTTCAAAATCTCTTTTCAATCGGGAACATTGTTTGGCATTGAAGAAGAAATACATTCTTATTACCGAGAGTATTTCAAATCATTTATAACAAAACAAGCCAAAATTTTGTTCAAATTATTTTAATTTAAATTTTCTAATCACGATTTTTTAGCATTTTAATTTAGACATTCAATTTATTAAAATTAAATTCCTTATTTGATGTAAATAAGAATGATATATTTAGTAACTTAAGTGTATATATATATATATATATATATATATATATATATATATATATATATATATATATATATATATATATATATATATATATATATATATATATATATATATATATATATATATATATATATATATATTAATTGGAGAACATAACTAAAATTTACAGGGTTAACTATATGAATATACTTAGATACAATAACTTAGATTTGCAATAAAATTTTCATAGGTGTGTTTGAGGTTTATTCAATTATGAAATATATAATAACGCAAGAAAAAGAACTTGGCTAAGAAGAAAGTATGAAATTTTTATAATTATTTAACTTATATTAAGAATGTATTCAGAAAGGAATTTTGAAATCCTTGTTTTATTAATTTTTTAATTTTTTTGATGAATCCCTTGATTTGAACATTTTGGTTGATCAAATATCAAATTATACTACAATAGTGACATATAACTATTGTAGTATAATTTTACTTTTAGAGAAATCTTAAAAATAAACTAATCTAATTTTTCTTTTGATATTGTTTGTGAAGGAAAATAATAGCAAAGAAGGTATAATAACACATTATTATATCCTTAAGTTTTAAATCACTTTTATCACATTTATTTGGAAAAAAAGCTCTCAAAATTACTTTTTTAATGTTATTTTATGAATATAATTTATTCTCTGAGATGTCAATAGGGAGACTGAATTCATGTGAGTTAAGTGTTTTCATTATTAAAATATTAGCAATGTTCAATTTTATATAAATGATATAAAAGTGGTGAAATATTATATTTAAAAATGTTTTGTCCTAAATTTTTTTTTATTTTTAGAGGAATTGTTTTTGAAAGTGCTTTAGATTTATTAAATAAAAGGATAAAACATAAATGGAATAAAAAAAATCAAAATTAGATATTCATAGTAGAGTTATTTTAAGAAGTACTATTAAAAATAAAATATATATAAGATGTATTAAGAAAATAAACCAAAGTTCTAAAGAAAATTCATAAAATAAAAGATGCAGTCTTTGAAATACGTTATTAATTAATTTTATGACAGGAAATACCATATGAGCTGAAAATATTTGCTTACGGATTAGTTAATTAAGCATTACTCACTTACTTAGTGAAGTATTTTAAAAACATTTTTATACATATATTAAAAATATTTCATTAAGCAAACTTTATTCTCATACTTAGTAAAATTCTTGTTTTCTAATGTATTAAAAAATCGCGAAGAAAAAATAACCAAAGTGATACTTTTTGAGTGGACGTATAAAACTTAATTAATTAAATTTCATCAACTTAGCTTCAGTAAATTTTATATTTCTTTTAAATTATAGATGTTTTATTATATTATTCTATTTCAATTATATTGCATTGCCCCTTTAACATAAAATTTTAATTACGTAACATTTGTTTAAGCTTTCTTTTTTTTACTAGTGTTTATTTACTACACGGTAACTTTTAATTGAATTTTTAAGAATAAGTAAATCTTTAACTCATCTAGAGAGTACCACACAAGTATAGATTTTAACAGTAAAATACCTGAAGATTTCATCTTTTTATATAATTTAGCTTAACGTAAATCAGAATAAAATACTTTTCACATCGCAGAAAACTTGAAAGAATTACTGGAAGAGATTTCACTTATATTTACTTTTTCAAAAGAAAAGTTATTCTATCTTATACTTACAGGCAAATGTTAATAATCACCCAAATTTTGGGTTTGTTTTTAGAATTTTTGCCGTTTTTCCTACAAAATTACTTTTTATCGATATATGTGACTTAATGAAATGGGACAGCATTTTTTTCTTTGATTTTTCAATCCTTTTTTTTTATTCCCATGCTGCTAATTTTAAATTCCAGTTTTATTTATCTTTTTATTACTCAAATTATTTTTCTTTGTTTTATTGTTTCATTTGGTTCTTATTTATATATATATATATATATATATATATATATATATATATATATATATATATATATATATATATATATATATATATATATAGATAGATAGATAGATAAATGTATATATAGATAAATGTGTATATAGATAGATAGATAAATGTGTGTGTGTGTGTGTGTGTGTGTGTGTGTGTGTGTGTGTGTGTGTGTGTGTGTGTGTGTGTGTGTGTGTGTGTGTGTGTGTGTGTGTGTGTGTGTGATTAAAAACGCCACCAGAGGGCCATTCACATGTTTGCCGCCGGACACGTGGAGGAGAAGGGAGAGAGAATGATGATGTGATGGAAAGAGAAAAGACGCCATGACGTGAAGACGCGATTGATATTTGACTAATTATGGACTATAACTAACAACAATGATGTAAGAATGGACAATTTGCTTTGCTATTGTAAATATGTAAATAGCTTTATCTTGTTATCTGAAAATATTATTAAATAATTTAACACTTATCGGTCATTATTTCCTGACACTGACAAATGACTGGTAGAACCCATATATATATATATATATATATATATATATATATATATATATATATATATATATATATATATATATATATATATATATATATATATATATATATATATATATATATATATATATATATATATATATATATATATATATATATATATATATATATATATATATATATATATATATATATATATATATATATATATTTAAAGACAAATTGAAAAAAATTTAGGAGAGTAAACTTTTTACAATTTATTAAAAAATTTTCATATTAGAATATTTATTACGGAAATTACTAGGCATTGGTTATAGCAACATAATTTAAAATCAGTTGTTAGAGGAAAAACAAAATGGAGAAACCAGGAAGGCTTTTAACAAATTAATTTAAGGTTCTCGCCTGCTTTCCAGCCAGTTGTTCCTTAAAAAATTATTTTAAATTTCTGTTGTTTATTTTCAGATAAAATGTGAGATACAAAGCCATAATATTATAAAAAAAATTAATTATACATAATGTACGTTTTAAAAAATTGATTATTTTCACGAAACTTTAACTAAAATTTTAACTAAATGGCTAACGTACGAAAATGTAATTATTCATGATTAAATAAATTTTGGCATAACATTTTTATGAAAATAATCTTTGAAATAGTCTATAAATGTACAAAAAATATTGAATCATAGATAATAAATGGTTGAATACATATATAATAATGTGAATATTTTACAAAATTTCATGAAACATTTGAAATTGTTGGAAATAAAGAAAATCTTTATTTTTATGCAAACTTTTGTTTTATTTTCTAGAGATCATTGCACTTGAAGCACGAATGGAAAATTTCATGAAAGTGCGTGGGATATCCTGTTACAAGTTTGAATATATTTTGAAAAACACCGTTTTGTAAAAATCACATATACAATTTTGTTTAATACAATTACATACATTTTACATAGTTTAAGCATTTCAAAATTTACCAGGCTGATGCATTAAGCCTTCTTTTTTTACAATCCATAAATTTCTTTTTTTACGGACTCAACATATTTTTCTACATTGGGTTTTCGAAGGAAATAATAATTGGCTTTCAATGTCACACAACCGAACATTGTTGGTCTTTTATTGACCATTCAACATTACAAATTTATTTAATACACTCATTGCTGGTCAAACACGCTCATTCAATTGGAGTATGACTATGCAAGAATTTAGTGGAAAAATTTGAAGTTCATTAAGGATTTGCTTTTATAAAATGTTAAATAGGACATTATAAAAACGTTCATTTTGTTTCTCTCTTTGAAGACATTATTCGATAAATTTCTGGTGACATAGTGCACAAAATCTAAGCATTAAAAATGCTTGCTACAATTTGTGGAAGTCTAACTGCTTTATCTTTACGTTTTTCTGAAGCGTTTGCTGGTTAGTACGCGTATTGTACAAAAGGATTATATACATCAAGGGGATTTGTTTATAGTGGAGTCCAAATGTATTATCCGTATGTTTTTTAATGAATTTTTTTTTGCTAGTTAGTACTCGTATTGTCTTTGCGAGCAAAAAATTGAATACGCAAGAAGAATTTGCTCTTAATGTGTATACACAGCAAGAATATTTAACAAATCAGATTTATTTATTTTCTTTATGGAATTTTTTGTTTTCTGTTTGAATGTATATTTTGAAAATATGCATTTATTGCGCGTTTCAAATGAAAATTTGAACACAAGCCAAAGTTGGAATCTTCTGAAAAAAGAAATTTTATCTGTAGACATAAAAAGCAATACAGCATTGAAATAATAAAAAATATCATTTTTTAATTATTCTTTACATATTTCGCAATTTTCATCATCTGAATTTAATTTCGTGAATTGTTCTCTTTTTCCAAGTTTCGATGAAGTTTCAGTGACAATAATTGTAATAAATTTAAAAAGGTATCTACTTAGAATAGCAGTAATATTATTACCATAAAATATTCGCTTTCTTGAGAGCTAATTCTTTTTATGATCAATATTTCTACCCTTGATAACATATTTAGTTTGAAAAACTATTGAATAGTTGGATTAAATTCTATGCAACAGGCAAACAAAGGGAACTTTATAATGTTATAAAAATGTTATGACCTTATAATCATAAAAACCAATAAGAAATTGTGTGAATATAAAAAAAGTCCATTCCTTCACGTGATAACTGGCAAGCTGTGCGCATGGAAGTGACGGATCGCTCAGCTACATCACGAAAAATTGCACTGCACATTCAGTTGGTAACTCATCATCCAGTGTCAGTGCTTACCATTCCATGCCATTTATAGCAAAGTGTTCTGTCCGCAAGACGTCCATTGATTTGTCTACCCATAACGCAGATCCACAGACGACTCCGTTGCCCATGATGCGATCAAAGAATGATGCGGATGGCAAAATGCTATGAAATTGTCTTTACTTACCTATCAATCTTCTGTCTGCAACACTACGGTAGTCGCAATCGAGGCTGGAGACACCGTGGAGACAGGATACTGAACAGCTGCGTTAGCACCGTCGAATTGGTCCTGCATTGGTTATTATGGGGGGGAATTAAATATCACTCTCGCGCTCGTCTGGTAAGTATTGCCGGTACTTTAAACAGCCAGGGCTGTATCTCCAAGGTGTTGGAGCCAGTTGTCCTTCCTTACATTCATGGCTTGCCAACAGCCATATTCCAATAGGATTATGCATCACCACATGCGCATTGTACAAGTATTCTTCGTCAATAGTCAGATTGAATTGCTTCCCTGGCCACTGTAGTCTTTGGATGTTTCGCCAATAGAAAAAATGTGGTCCACGGTTGTTTTACGATTGACCTATATCACATCCCTAGCTGCCACACCAGTTCAAACTTGGCAACGTGTGGAAGCTGCTTGTTGTACATTACCCCAAGAACAAATCCAAAGTTTTTTGGAATCAATGCCGTGGCGTGTGGTAGCGGTGATTACCAACAATGGCGGCTATTCTAGCTACTTTTGGCAGGAACCACACTTCTTATAAGTCTATAAAGTTATTAATTTGTTACTTGGTCAACATGTTTTCTACAAAATAAATTTTGTTGTGATATTTCTTGTGTTTCTTGGTGTTTTAACTGACCAACTTAATATTTTAAATTGAATTACTTGACAAGCTAGTTAAATTTAAAAAAAAGGTCCTACAGTCTTTTCAAGAAGGAATTTGCCAGTGATTCATGTACTTTCGGTATAACATGATTTTTCGTGGAATCTACAGCCCTAGACCCACATTTATTGAAAATCCTCATTTTTCCTTATAAGGAAGAAAATATCGAAAATAAAGTTCGTTTTTAATTTTTTTTTTGAAATGTAACTTTTAAAAACCTAACGTAAGCTTATGCGTTTTATTAGATAAATTGTTCTTTCTCTCTCTTTCTTTGGCATTTATTTTAAAACCTTCATTACAATAATGATTTCAATCAAGTATTGAAATGAATTCTGTTACAACTCTACTTAATGTGTTTTTCTAAATTAACAATATTTATCTTCTCTCTAGTTTCTTTCTCTTTTATAAGTAAATTACAAACATTTTCTAGATATATATGAAAGATTTTTAAAAGTATAAAAACTAAATATGCGTAAATGAACAATAATTGAAGGATTGTTGCTATTTTAGACATATTTAGTTTTTACTAAGTATAAAATAATATTCTCATTCGTAAGAGTCTAGAAGAAAGGAAATATTTCCGTCTGCAACTGTTTTGAAGATTATAGTATAATTTTGTTTATAAATTCCTATCACCCACTTTTGGAATAGAACACATCATTTTAGGCTGCATTAGGAAAACGTTCAGGGCAACGAGTAGATCAAGAATGTACTCGTTGCTGAACCTTTTCCTCATGAAGGGCCACCGCGAAGTCAGGACCAGTGCACAATAAGCATTGGTGAGTACTTTTAATAGTATATATATGGATACATTTAGAATTGTTTGCTATATAGATTAATGCGAACAATATATTTTTATTTCAGCTCCATAAAAAATTCTAATACCGGATTATTATGTCGACATATTCGTAATTTACCATTACCATATTGGGTTTAAAATTATAATATACTTATTGATGTTTCCCATATCCTAGTTCGCAAAAATAACTGGAAACATAAATTACGCAAATAATATATATAAATATCCTTTTTCCGCTTTAAATGACTTGGACATGAATTGTGACGTTTTCTCCAATCTTAGTGTATATATTTTTCCTCTTATTTTATGAACTATTTAGAAAATTTAACAGTGAATATTTTTTTGGAACAATTGTTATAGACACACGTTTTCATTTCTGAAGCGCAATAATTTATTCGGAGTTTCCATGCTGGAATGCCATGATTAAAATAACATTAAAAAATCTGCACTTTTTTGTAAAGAATGAATAAGAGGAAAATTATTCTAAAACTCTAAGGGTTTTCTTCAAGGTGTAGAGGAGGTAGGAATTGAATTCTGATTCATTAAGTTTATTTTCAAAAATGCATCTTGCTATAAGAAAAAGCATTTTTATTGACAGTAAAAAAATATTTAAAAAATCAAAGTAGATAATGGTCATCATATGTTGAATTGTTCAGTGTGCGATCACCAATTTCTCCAATTGAACAGTCCAATATATGAAGTTTGAAAAGGATTTTTGACACAAAAGACTGGATTTGTTTTTGGAATGAAAGAAAATGCAGAATGTGTTTGGAATAATCTAAGACGAAACCTCTGTAACAATGATACTAATTTACAGAATTGGCACTAAGGTACTAATTTGCAAAATGCTTCTCAATCAACAACAGACAAAAATGTGACAAATCGCTTAAAATTTACTGTGTAATTTTTAATTTTATATAAAATTCAGATAATTAATTAATATTTTATTAATTATTTGTTTTAGCAATTCACACTATAATTTGTCAGATGAAGATATGTTTTTGGTACAATTGTGTTCCAAGTGGAATCAACAAGACAAGCTTTACTTCGAACCTTAAATCACTTACTTAATATTATTACATTTTTAAATTATCATATTTAAGCTAAAAATGATATATCGCAGTTACTCAAAATGCGTTAATTTTGGGTTCATATATATGTATAGTAAAAATCACTGTTATTTAAGTAGCTTAGCTGTCATAGGAACACTAATGATTACAGTAAATTTTACTGTAAACTTCAGCCGCAGAAAATCGTTTGCTATTGAGCATGCGTATTGAATTGGCGGGATAAAAGTTTATTTTGTTCCTGTGACAAATGAATCAAATTAATTTCGCCATTTATTTGCACTTGTTTCGTTTAGTGAAGTTGGTGATATTTTGAGAACAATTTTTCCTTTAGTTTAAATTCTATTGAAATTTAATCACCAAATATAAGGTAACGTATACTTTTCATTTTGTTTATTATGCAAGTTGTTAGCTAACTTTGATATACATGAATTCTTATAAATTTGACTAAACATTTCAAAAAATTCTAAGCTGAATTTATAAATGATCATATTCACTAGTATTAATTCAGTGTCAATATTTTTTTACTTTCTTTTAATATTTAAAATATTTTATAGTAGTTTGGTGACATAATTGATTAGTATTTTAATTATCAAATTTTTGACGAAATTAGAGTTGTATTTAAGTGCTGACATTGTTATGAAAATTGCGTAGCTATATTTCTTTCAAAATTAAAATTGAATAATTATCTATTGCTATATTTTTTAAGTATATATTATTAAATATATTAACGGAATTTCTATTTGTTTTCGTTGTTGAAAATTAATGTTTTTTCTTTCATTGTAAAATGATATAATTTATTGTATATTAACTAAATATAACATAATTTTTTATATTTTCTAATATTTTTTGATTAGAATTTTATTATAAATTTTTTACTTTTTAATACATATCGTTAAATTGCATTCTAATTATGATCATTAATTCTTTTCCATTTTGCAACATGCATTAAAATAATCATTTTTAGGCATAAATGTTTGTAAATTCTTTCAATAAAATAATATTACAAATAATGATATTTATTAGAATAAATGGTCTTGTGTTTAGAATTTACAGGAAATGTAAAAATGCATTTCAATGAAAAAATGTAATGCTTTCTTAAAATATCTATTTTTTTAAAATTATTATTATTTATAACAAATATATAAGAAATATTCCTTTTTTAAATACAAAGAATGTACTATTCGAATTAAAGTCTTTTATTTAGAAAATGTAAAGTTTATTATTTGATAACCATGATTAATTTCTTAAATTTATATTACTAATTAGAACATTAATTAAAAGCCTGTTTGAGAAATCTTGTTGGTTGTTTATATTTATTAAACAAAATTTCAGGCAATACATTTTTTTGTAAAAACTTACATTATTAGTGCAAATTTTACTTTATTTTATTAAAAAATTGCAAAATTTGTAATGCTATTTATGATTTATTTACATGTTAGTGAAGGAATATGAAATTCCTAAAAAGAAAAGCTAATTTAAAATTATAATTAAGAAACAAATACATGAGTGAAAACATCTGTAATTTGTTCTTGCTTAACTTATTTAAAATACAGGGTGATTATAAAAAAACTTTGCCAACATCTGCACTTCTAGCGTCCATTCTATTTAACCGATCAAGATGATATTTCAAATATAGTTCTTTTGAGATATGCGCTCGAGATTCTGTGAATGGCAACACAGTGGCCCTCGCGGTTACAGTTATAGTGACAGAAACTCGAAATTTTCGAAAGGCAACGTCTACTTTTTACCATCGCAAAATGTTCAGCACATGCGAAAACCCTAAATAGCGTTGAAACGGTACCGATATGCCTAAAAACGGACGTGTTCTGCAAACACAAAAAAGAGTTCTGAAAACCGGCCAATAAAACACGATCTGGGCGCACGCAATAAATTTGCATGTGACAGAGTCAAGAAACCAATCACAGAACACCGGTCGCCAGATATTCAGTGTAGAAAACCTATGAAATACCAAGCGGGTATGCGAAGTCGTCATTCGGGAACTCGCACATGCCGACGATATGAGTCTTCCTAGGAAAGTTCGCGGTGAATTGATCAAACTCTATTACCAAAATATGATAAACGCTGCGGAAGCCTTGCGTGTGTATCGCCGCAATCATCGACAACGACGCGGCCCATGTACTCTGCAAGCTCTGCGTGATTTAGTGCGGAAATACGAAGATACAGGCTGCACCTGTGACAAACAGCGCTCCGGACGGCCAACTGTTTCTGAGGACGTTGTCATGGAAGTGCACCATACAGTGACTGCAGGACACACAGAAACCGCAAGAGGCATAGCGCGCGTGTTGGATATTCCGAACTCAACGGTCCGCAAGCTCTTGCGCTCGGTACTTCACATGTTTCCCTATCGGTTCCAGCGCGTCCAGATGTTGGAGCCGGGTGACCCACAACAACGTCTGGACTTCGCAAATGCATTTTTGTTACGATATGATGCGGATAACGACTGGCCACTTCGCATACTATGGACGGACGAGGCGCATTTCACCTTAAATGGCAGCATTAACATAAAGAATTGTGTGCACTGGGGAGAGACGAATCCTCATGCTGTGGCGCCAGTACCATTATTTGACGCCAAAGTGACTGCGTGGTGCGGCATTACAGCTACATTTGTTCTGGGCCCGTTCTTCTTTGAGGAAACGACCCCGACTTGCCCTGCAACATGTTCTGTAACGGGCCCTCGGTATGCAGCCATGCTGAAAAATTATGTCTTACCGGAGTTGCGTCGGCTGAATGCACTCAATGACATTGTTTGGATGCAAGATGGCGCACCTCCACATATAGCGAGGTCAGTTAAAAGGCTCCTGGATCAGCATTTTGGTGATCGCATCATCTCACGCTATTATCCTTTTCCGTGGCCTGCGCGATCCCCAGATCTGACGCCTATGGATTTCTGGTTTTGGGGCTATCTCAAATCCAGAGTTTATCTGTGCAATCCTCAAACATTGTCGGACTTAAAGGATTCTATACGGCGTGAGATAGGAAACATCCCTCGTGCCATGTTGCGTGCAGCGACATTGTCCACCGTCTCCCGCATGCAATGCGTAATTGCCTGTGATGGCACTCATGTTGAAAATGTTTGAAATTAATAAAGATTTTATTTTCTCTATGTGTTCTCATCATTGAGCAGTGTCTTGTCTCTGTCGTATGCATTATTCCTCCGTGCGCCTTGAAGAACTGTTTGTATGTGTATAACACGTCGGTTTTCGGACATATCGGTACCGTTTTAACGCTATTTAGGGTTTTCGCATGTGCTGAACATTTTGCGATGGTAAAAAGTAGGCGTTGCCATTCGAAAATTTCGAGTTTCTGTCACTATAACTGTAACCGCGAGGGCCACTGTGTTGCCATTCACAGAATCTAGAGCGCATATCTCAAAAGAACTATATTTGAAGTATCATCTTGATCGGTTAAATAGAATGGACGCTAGAAGTGCAGATGTTGGCAAAAAATTTTTATAATCACCCTGTATATTGGGCTCAAGATTTTTCTAATACTACTGTGCACATTATAAACTACCTTCCAATGTAGTCACACTCTTAAAAGTTTTTTTTAATATATCTATGTTTTGAAAAAATATGAATTTAAGAAGAAAGTGTGTGATTTGTACCGGAAGTTTTAAAAAATAGAATAATCACAAATAACTTTTAGTAGTAAGACTAATCAGAGTAAAGCCTCTTCATATCAACTTCAGCCATATTTGAAAGCTGGAATAGGTATTGAGAGAGTTTTTGTAAGCACGTGTATTTTTAAAAGTTGTCTATTTTTCATTCATTGTGATGTTCGACAAGAAACCACAATGCAGTGTGTTTTTTTATGTTATGATTGAAGAGGTTGTAAAATTAATATGAGACTTTTGCATATCAAAGGAAAGATGTTAACATGCCTGTTGATATTTTCACATAAAAAGAAAGATGGTCTTGCTTATTTTTAAAGAAAAGCATTTTGGACCCTTTTAAGTGTTTAGCAGCTGTAGATTTAAATGAAATACTTAAGTTTGTATCTCTAACAAAATTATAAGAATTGTTAATTTCTTAAGAACTTCTCCTGTAACTGAACTTTCTTAAGAATCCTGGAGGCTGTAAAATACAATCTTCAACCATTGAAGAATTGGATGGAAAAGAGGATGTTGGAGCGTGTATTTTTCTTTTATCTGCATATTTTGGAGAAGACTTGAAAAAATATTTAGAAATATTGCAGTAAAGTATTCAAAACTTTATTTAAAAAAATTACTGCTTGGTACATTATAAATAAGAAATTTAGAAATGAATATAAAAATTAATCATAAATAAATGTATCAGGAATTTGTTTATTGGTTTTAGATTTCCACATCTTCTCAGGATGCAGTAGATATTATAGACTTACCTTGCCCACCATGTGTATTAATTTGTGGTATGTATTATTTATATATTTCATGAAATTTGAAATGTTTTAACTCAAAAGCAAAAATTTGTTGTTACATTTATTGACCTCTTCAAATACCGTTAACTCTGCTAACATTCTATTTAAAATAATCAGATGAATATATAAAATTCTAAGAAAATCTAAATAAATTGTTTTAGTTAAATATATCTTTTTTATATAACTTCAATTATATTCTCCTTTATTTATCTGTAAGTACGTATATACTGCCGTAAGTATGCAGACTTAATGAACAGCATTTTTTTTATATTTCCAAATTTTGCAATTTTTCATGTATTTTCTTATTGAAATTAAAGTTTTCTTAGAGGGAAATACAACTTTGATCTCACTCTAAGACAAATTTAATTTCACTGTTGAGGTAACTATTTACGAGTTAAAGAAATTCAGTTTTAAGCAAATGTTTTATAAAATGATATTTGTTATTGTCAATTTAATGAAAATGTTATTGTTAATATTGTTATTGTTAATGAAAATGCTATAAATTATTGTTAATTTGGCACATGGAAGCATTGGAAATATTTTTAAATTGTGAATATATACAAGTATATGTAAAAGAACTGTTTCCATATTCTCTACAAAATTAATTTTTTTAACTTAAAATCGGCTTTTGTAAGTTATCTTTAAAATGTGGGCATAAAGTTCATGTTTCGAACTTTATTCCTAAAAATATGTAATTCAAAATTCCCATTGGAAATGTTATGATTTTCTTCTCAGAGGATATAATTTTCGATAACATAAATGAATCCTTATAAGACAAATTCTATATTCTCTTTTAATTAAATGAATTACAAATTAGTTTTTCGAGATAGAAAATATTAGTTAGAATGATTTAATTGAAGTAATGATGTTATCATCTTTATAAGAAGTCAGGCCTTTATTACCAAAACTTCTTATCATGAAATTGCTAAAATCCCTTGAAATAATTTTTATCATCAAAATGATTGTGATTGAATAAATGTGACAACCCCTTGTTAACTATAAAAAGAATAATATTTTAGGGAATGTCAATCAATTATATAAAACAATAAAAAGTTCTAAATATTTTATTGTACTATTAAGCAACTTCTCCGCATAAATATTCAGCTCTTGAAATTTCATATTAATTATTCATGTGTCTGATTTCTTTCTTTTTTTTTCTTTTTTTTCAGATGTTGTTTTAACTTTAATCCCTTGCAGGGAACGAAATCTACAAAATATGTCAAGGATGGAATCCAAGCAAACTAATAATAATAAAGTTGGATAAATTTAATAATTTATCCAACTTTAAATGGCTATAATTATTAAAATGTAAATAAAACAATACAATTATTTGTGTATTGACAACTATATTGCTTTTTTTTCCCTCAGAATCCTTATTTGCTTTTATTATAATTGAAAAAATCAATTACTTTAAACAATATCAAAAAGAAAAATTTTATTGTCTTTACAGTAAAATCAAAATACTATATCATTAACTAATTCCCTTTGGTATTTTTAGTAAAATGGAATGTTTTGTAAGGTTTCTTTCTACCATAAATCTGTGTGTAGAATCACAGATATATCAAAAATCAATTTTATGTTTAGGTTTGTATCTTATTCAATATGACTGTTTATTCTTAATTTTTTTAAAAGAATATGTAATAAAAAATCAACCCTCTGTTAAAGTTACGATTGTGAGGTAAGAAAGTTAAACAATCTCGTTATGTTTTGAAAGTTAAATTATTGATCACAAAATGTTCTGAAAAATGACAACTTCTGCAGTATAACATTAGTTTTGTTTTTTATGCTTTGTATATGGCATAAAAAATTGCTTAATAATAATCGGCCCATAATTAGGAAATTAGCAATTGTGTATTTAAAATTGATCTATACTCTACTGTTATACTTTACAAAACATGATGATAGCTGTAAATAGCTATCATAATATGCTGCAAAATGCATAGCAAAATGTGCTGTAAAAATAACAATAAAAAGATCTGTAAAAATTACAGCAAAAAGTGTGGTAAAAATTACAGTGAAAAGTGCTGTGAAAATACAGTAAAAAGAACTGTAAGAGTCTTACGAATATGCTGTACAGTTTACAGCATATATATATATATATATATATATATATATATATATATATATATATATATATATATATATATATATATATATATATATATATATACTGCCGCATCTCGTATAGCAACCAGCAGGTCTCTTACAAAATGTCTACTCTTTTTTATTTGCTGATTACCTCCTTGATTTAAATCTTGCGTATTTTGTTCATCCTTACTCTATATATATTATATATATATATATGTATGTTATATATATATATATATATGTATATATATATACATATATATATATATATATATATATATATATATATATATATATATATATATATATATATATATATATATATATATATATATATATATATATATATATATATGTATATATATATATATGTATATATATATATATATATATATATATATATATATATATATATATATATATATATATATATATATATATATATATATATATATATATATATATATATATATATATATATATATATATATATATATATATATATATATATATATATATATATATATATATATATATTAGTATTTATAGTAATCACTGTACATGGTGGTAATATTTACGAGATTTATTCCTAAAGCTTGTAATAAGTAAAGAGTTCAATGTACTCATTGCTTTCATGCAAAAAAACTATTCCCTCTGCAAATGTGATTCATTGCGTAAAGGATGAACCGAAATCTATAATTTGAGGTAATGAAATTAATTCATCAAGCGTCCTCTGTGAAGTGCTTGAGTAACTGAAAATGCCATTTGGAATGCAATTAGCGTTGAAACGCCATGAATATTAATGAATTTGGCAGGCGAGAAAGAGCTCAAATTAAAATGTCCTTATGATAATCGAAGTGTTTTGTCACAAGCAATGATCTGGTATAAGCTGCGATTAAACTGCGTTATGACCATGAGCTAAGAAATACATTTTATAACATAATTACAATAAAATTAGCAGATTCTACCATCAAAAATGTGCATTTATTAATATATTTTATTTTAAATTACAAATAAATGATAGTTAAAAAATTAAGTAATTATTTTATAAATTTAAGTGCATAATTTGCCTATTCACAATTGTGTAGCTTCTAATCAAAGAATTATCATTCTACCCTTCGATTCAACCGTTCTTTAATTTGATTCCGTCTTGGGTGTGGATAATTATGCATTCTGAATCCTTTTTTAAATTGCAAATCTTGGTCTAATACACTTTTGTGTTCAAAACTTGAACAGTGAATGTCAAATGAAAATATATACAAAGTCATAAAAAATTATGAAGTTTAGATACACGTAAGGCATATATTACTTGAAATAAATCTTATGTAGTGGGATGCTATGTGCTTGTATTGATATTCATTAGTGACGTGTGCTACTAGTGTTGGCGAATTTTGGGGTAATAGACCATAATAAAGAATAAGTTAATGCTGCACAGGACCAAATCATATTAAAAAAATTGTAGGAAAAAGCAGAGCTTTTTCACAATTTTAATCGATTGTTTAAATAAAAACTCTATCTTTTTAATAAAAACAAAACAATTTGTTCTTAAAACATTTTAGATTTGTTTTTTTGTAATCTTATGTAGTAAGTAATGAAAAAATAAATATTAAAAGTAGATAAACCTTGATATATCTCAATTAAATTTCAATATTTTAATTTACTAACATAATCCTTTATATTTACTAGAATTCATAAATATAATAAACGATAATAATGCATTCATCTATTATAAAGTCGAGCTATTTTTTCTTATTTTGAAAAGATAACAAATAAATCTATTAGTATAAATACTACAAATAACTCAATAAGTTTTTATGAAAAGGAATGAATTTGTCATTTTTCGTAACATTTTTAATGTATTAAAGCAACCCACTTAATTTTTTAAACTATTCATTTTTTAAGTACACTACTGGCCATTAAAATTGCTACACCAGGAAAGCGGCTCACCACACACGTGAAATTTGCATGACAGGTAGAACTTGCTGTGATATGCAAGTGATTAGATTTTCAGCGCATTCATATAAAGCAGGTGACAGTAGCGACATCTCCAATGTGTATAAAACCAGAGATTTGACAGCAGTTTAGTCATACACAATTTCCGTTTCAATGTTGTTTTCGGATAAGAAAATTTGTAATGCCTCGTGTAAGAAGAAGAAATGCCAATCAGCACGTGTCTGACTTTAATCGAGGAAGGATTATAGCCTACCGGGATTGCGGTTTATCGTACCGCAATATTGCTGCTCGCGTCGGTCGAGACCCCATGATTGTTAGCAGAAAATGGAATCGATGGGTTCAGAACAATCATACGGAACGTCATGCAGGATCTCAGCGACCCCCATCACTAACAGCAGAGAAGACAGACATCTTATTCGCTTGGTCACAAGGGATCGTACAGCCACGTCACGAACCCTGAGTCGAGAAATGGAGTCATTTGCAAGGCAACAAGTTTCTGCTCGAACAGTTCGACGACGATTGCAGCAGCATGGATTGTCTGCACGGCGACCATGGCTTCGGCTACCATTGACGCTGCGTCACAGACCTTCGATGTTGTGATCAGCGACGAACCTTGACGTGGGAATGGCATCACGTTATCTTTACAGATGAATCTTGGTTCTGTATACAGGACCATGATGGCCGCCTCCGTGTTTGGAGTTATCGTGGAGAACACGCATTGCCAGCTTGCATCGGACATCGCCATACTGGATCATCTGCTGGAGTGATGGTATGGGGTACCATTGGATACACGTCTCGATCAACTCTTGTTCGCATTACCGGCACTTTGAACAGCAACCGTTACATTTCCGATATGTTAAGGCTCGTGGCTCTGCCCTATCTTCGAGGCATCCCTAATGCTTTGTTTCAACAGAATAACGCACGACCGCATGTTGCCCGTACTGTTCTGAACTTCCTTGATACAGAAGAGGTTCGACAGTTACCCTGGCCAGCACGTTCTCCTGATCTGTCACCAATTGAGAACGTGTGGTCAATGGTTGCCGAGCGATTAGCACGCCATCACTCACCATCCACTACGGTCGATATTTTATCCCAATAAAAAGGAAACTAAATAATGCATGATATCAATGTTTAATTGAAAAATGCTAGAAACATTATAACATAATCAAAGTGATTATATCAATGAAAAATTTAACGAGGCATTTTATTAGAGTTCATTAATAAAATCGAATTAAAAAACGAAGCTGATTTTAAAAATAATCTTTGTTTCTGAAATTTAAATATAATTAAAATATCTGAAGGCAATATTAATATTCTCATACGTGGTCAGGTTTTTAATCAATCTACTTTAAGATGTCCTTAAAATTAATTTTGAACGTTTATTATCATTTTTTGATTGATAAATCTGTTTCACAAATTTGAACACAATTTCATAATGTAATTATTTTTATATATTTTTGGAATTAATATTTTTAGCAAGCAGGGAAAATGTATATAAACATTATGTAGTCAATTTTATGATTTTAACTATGTTCATAAAATATGTTCAGCTTGAACATCATATATCATAAATTGAATAGTTTGAATAATTTTATAATGCTAAAGAAAACATTTTTTTAAAGAATACATAGTTGATTAATGTAATACTTTATTCACTTCGTAGTTTATTAAATTATATTAAATTGTTATAAATATCTAATAATATAGGATCTTACAAAATCGTGTTTTGCACAAACAAAATTGAATTTCATATCAATATTTCATTTAATACACTCTTTCTATTTGTGTAAAAATATTTAAATTTACATATTTATGCACTTATGAATATTAAAAATTGTTAATTACATTTAAGAGGCTTAAATTATATCGGAAAAAGTGATACCTTAATTCAAATAGAAAATCTAAAACGTAACACAGCCATCTTCGTTGGAAATTCGGGAACATCACTTTGCACCTTCAAGATTTTTCCCTTAGAAGATTTTTGCCTACGGGTCTAAAAATATGCTTGAAAGAAATATTTTTCAAAGAGTGAAATAACAATTCGCTTGTCTGCCTACTCGTTTTCCACAATGCAACTGTGTCCCCCAAAACACTGAAAGGGAATTGTGTTGGTAAGGTCGTCCAAAACTAATCTGCAATCCAGAAATTCTTGTGACTTACAAAAATACTTCTATGACAAAGCTTGCAAGGCTGAATTAGTATTAGGAAGCAAAAAAAGAAAATTCATTCAAAATCTGACTTCCTCATGTACACTTTTAGAATTACAATAGCAATAGCTTCAGAGGTTCAGCAACTATTTTTGAAGCATTTTAAAATATCATTTATTAACCTCCGAATCGCATGGCTATTAGTTCAGTTAGAAGAAAGTAATTAATATTATTTAAAACGTAAATAGTGGCTGCTGTGTTTGCTGTTTTGTACATTCTATTTTTATGAAAGAGCGATTCCCTTATAGAATGTTGATGCTGTTACACTTTTATAAATAATTAGGTCAGTGTATTTACATTTAAAACAAGGGCTTCAATTTACAATTCAAAATGATCAACAGTTATAAATTTTACTGTTTTTTTTAATAAGGATTTGTAATAGATTAACATAAATACACATATACAGTGTGGTAAGATGTATAAGGAAAAATATGAAGTGGTAACAGATCACTAATTTTGAGCAGATCGTTATACGTCCAGATGGCACATATTTTGGAAAGCTTTCCTCTTTCTTTTTCTTCCCGTATAAATTCAGAAAATCAGAGTATTTTTCTAATCTATTCTTAATAGTTTGTCAATGATTTCTTTTTTTTTTCTACACTCTATAAAATACACTACTGGCCATTAAAATTGCTACACCAGGAAAGTGGCACACCACACACGTGAAATTTGCACGACAGGTAGAACTTGCTGTGATATGCAAATGATTAGATTTTCAGCGCATTCATACAAAGCAGGCGACAAAAGCGACATCTACAATGTGTATAAAACCAGAGATTTGACAGCAGTTTTCTCATACTCAATTTCCGTTTCAACGTTGTTTTCGGCAAAGAAAGTTGTTGTAATGCCTCGTGTGAAAAGAAGAAATGCCTATCAGCACTTGTCTGACTTTGATCGAGGAAGGATTATAGCCTACCGGGATTGCGGTTTATCGTACCGCAATATTGCAGCTCGCGTCGGTCAAGACCCCATGACTGTTAACAGAATATGGAATCGATGGGTTCAAAACAATCATACGGAACGTCATGCAGGATCTCAGCGAACCCCCATCACTAACAGCAGAGAAGACAGACATCTTATCCGCATGGTCACAAGGGATCGTACAGCCACGTCACGAACCCTGAGTCGAGAAATGGAGTCATTTGCAAGGCAACAAGTTTCTGATTGAACAGTTCGATGACGTTTGCAGCAGCATGAATTGTCTGCACGGCGACCATGGCTTCGGCTACCATTGACGCTGCGTCACAGACAGGAGCGCCTTCAATAATGTGATCAGTGACGAACATGGACGCGGGAATGGCATCACGTCATCTTTACAGATGATTCTCGGTTCTGTATACAGGACCATTTGGAGGCATCGTGGAGAACGCGTATTGCCAGCTTGCACTGGACATCGCCATACTGGCACATCTGCTGGAGTGATGGTATGGGGTGGCATTGGATACACGTCTCGATCACCTCTTGTTCGCATTACCAGCACTTTGAACAGCAACCGTTACATTTTTGATGTGTTAAGGCCCGTGGCTCTGCCCTATCTTCGAGGCCTCCCTAATGCTTTGTTTGAACAGGATAATGCACGACCGCATGTTGCCCGTATTGTTCTGAACTTCCTTGATACAGAACAGGATCGACTGTTATCCTATCCAGCACGTTCTCCTGATCTGTCACCAATTGAGAACGTGTGGTCAATGGTTGCCAAGCGATTGGCACGCCATCACTCACTATCCACTACTGTCGATGAACTGTGGCATAATGTTGAAGTTGCATGAATTGAGATCCCCGTACATGCCATACAGTCTCTGTTTGACTCCATGCCTAGGCGGATGAATTCTGTTATTGCAGCCAGATGTGGCTGCTCTGTGTACTGATTTCTCTAGGTCTATACATCCTAATTTCCTGTAAATCTTATCATTTGATCTTTCCACTATAGTGTAGCTGTCCAATAAATATCGTTCTGTTATTTACATTACTTCTTGGTGTAGCAATTTTAATGGCCAGTAGTGTATTAATTGCATATATATGCCTTCACATGAGCTTACTTTGTAAATCAAATTATTCTGCTATTTTTTTAAACCATTTATCTTTTTTATATAGTACTGTATCGATATTATAGGCACTTTTTAACTATATTTTTTCATATTAAACTTTTTTTTCATATAAACTTTTTCATAAAACTTCAAAAAATATTTCATATAAACTGTTAAAATTTTAAAAAACAAACTATTTGCTCATATAAAGCTAGTAGCATTTCGCATGTTCATCTGTCCACAAAACTAAACCTTTTGATTAGTAACTGCATTCTCTTCTCATTGATATAAATAAGAAATCATATTCTGTTTTGCGAAGATATATCTGCGTATTTTCAATTAGATTGCGGTTATAATATTTTTTTGCTTTTATTTAAAATTCCTGCACTATATGCGTGCACTACTTATAACCATATTCAGACAGACTACTTTCACGATAGATGAACATTAAGAATATCCATCACTTAACAACAGCTGAGATTCATTCTGAGTCCTTTCACTCTGAACCAATATAAGTCCAATATCGATATTTTAATAAAAATATAGTATTTTTGTATCATTTACCTGCATTCATATTGCAACTTACGAAAAAGTATTTCTGTCAACTCTCACTATATTATGCTTTTGACATGCTTATGTAATCTTTGTATGAAGGATGTTGTTTCAATAAAAAAAAATATGTATTTCTTCAAAACCATTTTCTGCCTGAGATCTATTTAAAATATTTGAATAGGAATGAAGATTTTTACATTCATTTGAATCGATTTTGATAAAAAAATTTATTCTTAGATTACTAATGAGAGATTTAAAATACAATAAATGAAAAAAATGTTTCAAAATGTTTTTTTTTTCAAACTGCGAAAGAATAGAACAACTTCATTTAAAAATAGAAACTGCTAAGTACTTCTTTCTTAAGAACAATTTTATTCTTTATTTTGAAAAGCGGATGTTAATTATTTCCCTGAGTGAGAGTAAATTGACATAAAACAAAATTCTGGCAGTTTTCTTTCAGAATAAAGTCCATAACAAATTTGAATAATTTATATTTCTAAATCAACAACTCTTTGGATTAAAAGTGAATCAATAAAAGGGGTCAAAGTTTTTTATAACGGCTTTTAGAGGAGTTCAAAAATTACATTTTGTTATCAGGAATATAATTTTTATTTCCCATCTGATTTTTTAAAGAAAAGATAAAACTTCAATTAGAATTTGCATTTTTTCATTAAAAAACATGTAATTTCGCTTGAGTTTCCTTTGTATATATTTGAAATGATATTTTATTTTGAATTTAAAATACAAATAATGTTTATGAAAAAGTTAGATTTTAATTTACATTATATATTAAATTTTACTTACTCTTTTTTTAAAAATAATTAGGTATACAAAATAGGTAGTTCAGTATGTGTTTACTATTTTACCCTACTAAATTTTCCTTTTAAAAATAAAAACTATATACTTTATTTATCATTTTTTATGCATTAAGAGCTTATTAAATAACACATTCCCTGATTTATCAATTGCTTTGCTTAGAGAAAATGAGAGAACAACGAACAACTTTATGTAAAAACAAAAATAATAAAGTAAGCATTAAAAAAAGACTTTTGACACAGTTTCACTTAAAACTAACACATAGATATGCAAATATAAATATATATATATATATATATATATATATATATATATATATATATATATATATATATATATATATATATATATATATATATATATATATATATATATATATATATATATATATATATATATATATATATATATATATATATATATATATATATATATATATATATATATATATATATATATATATATATATATATATATATATATATATATATATATATATATATATATATATATATATATATATATATATATATATATATATATATATATATATATATATATATATATATATTTATATATATATCCTGCAAATGTAAACACGAAATTAATTTACAATGCAGAGGACCACTTATTACATAGTTTGTCTTTAAGGCACAAGAAAATAAAATATTAATACTAAACTTTTCTTACTCACTGTAACAAAATATTTTTATTCATAAAAAATATTATGATTTTAATTAGGATCCATTTAAATGGTGTTAATATTAAATTATATTATTTAATTTACTATCTGGAAGATATAATCTAACTGGAGATTTAACCCTCTTCTGTAATACAAAGAAAGGAAAAGCATTCAGCGTTGGAGAATTTTATGCATTTTCAAATTTTTATCACTTTGAATAAATTAACCATTTTGACTTCCAAATTAATGAAATAAAAGAGATTAATATTATCAATTATTAATTAACTGTATTTTTAATATAAATTCCGATGACTTAATTCTATATTATTACCTACATACATTTCCATAGCCAGAAATGTTGAATAATGTAAAGAATATTTATATAATAATTTAAAAAAATTGCGAATACTATGTAGTAATTAATATTCTGAAAAAGAAATTGGTACACAATCTATTTAAATATGGAACATTTGTTCCATTAGTTTTTAAATAAGCTAAATTTTTGATCTTGAGATTTGCTTTTACCTTTCAATCTATTTACTACTATAAAAATTAAAATTTTATGTTATATTAAAAGTGGAAAATAATATTTAATATATAAGTTAAAAATGTTTTGAAAAAAGATCGCTAAAAGAAAAATTAAAAAACTAAATTAAATATATTACTTAAAAATTTTTAATGAGACATAAAATATATAGTGTTAAAATTATGACATTAAAAAAATTTAGAAAAATAACAGTTTAAGAATGAAACATAATTTTTAATTGATATCATTGTCTTTTATTAATTTACAGTATTTTAATTTTTATTTATGTACTACTGACAATATGTGAAAAGAATTATATTTATATTTTCTACACTTCTCCATCTAAAATGAAAAACAAAAAAACTAATTTCAATAGTTCATTTTATGTCACTTGTGCTTATTTTATTTTTTAGCTATTATATGTAGTTGTAGGGCGTTTACCTATAAAACAAGTAAACTAATGTTATTATTTAAAAAAAAAAGTATTTTTTCATTTTGATTTCTTCATATCTTTCTTCATATGAGAGACCTGTTAACCATACATAAAATAATAATCTGCTTTTTTAATTTTGTTTCGCATATGTACAGAATGCACAAAAAAGAAAAATATAATACTTTTAAAATAGCCAATTTTATTAGAATTTTTATCTTGTTTGTTGATCCACTGTCTTTTCTTGCATATGAAGGATAATTAGATAGGAACCTACAGATTTAAGCGGATTCCTTACCACTGACAAGTCCAAGCATAAAGTGGGATTCGAACCCACAGATTATTGTCTGGAAGAAAAGAAAGATAATTGTTCAACTTTCAACTTAGCTAAACAGTTACCTAAATTTAGCATACTTCCCTATTTGTAAAATTTTATCAGAATAAAAATATGATTTTAGGTCATATTTTAGTATTTTAAATAAACACTGCCACAATAATATAATACACACTATAATAAGTTCAATACAATATTATTAATTTATAAATTGTAGTCTATTAAAAGAAATTTCTGTGTTTCGCATAATATAATTGATATTTTCTAATGTAAGTTAATATAATGTTATATCAAAAAGATTTTTATTAACTAGTATGTAAAAAAATTTTTAGGAGACTGTGTAGAACTGCAATATTAGAATTACTTGCCGATAGATATAATTTTATTTGCAATCGTTGGATGTATCTGCTGCATGGCAGCAGGTAACTGCAATATTGTATGAGAAATTCATGTGTCTAATTGAAACATGTTTCATTCAAATTCATGTAATGTCAGAGCTGCATAAATTCACATTTCAAGTTCAGCTAACAAAATGCGGATTATATTTAAAATTTCTGCGCTTAGAAATCTCAGGTTCTTTCTGGTAATCGTACAGAATAACGCTCTCCATGATGAAAGATTCCAGATTGAAACTCAGAAACATACATTTGAGAAACGTACAATGTACATTGCTTATCTGCTTTCAGCATACGATTAACACTGTGGTTGCCTGTGCGGTGTTTTCCGGACTTCCTCCTATCCGATATGTTGATGCATCTCAGGAGTTCATAATAAGTAACGAGTGTTTAAAAAACTTGATGACGGCCATCAAATACTAAGTTTTTATATATTGAATTAACGAGCTCCTGTGGCTCAGAAGCCTTACACCGCTTTCCATTAAGATCAGAAAAGTGAAGCCTCATTTGCCGCGGGCGGTGGATGGGAGGGTGACCACATTCTCCCTCACTGGGTTGCTGAAACTCCGTGGATGTGGGACGTTTCCACGTTAATATGTGGTTAAACCGATATTGTTAGTTAATACTTTGTAGATTAATTTTGTTATTGTGTATTTCGATTTCTTTTTTACAAAATTAGTTGATGACTTCATTGCAGCATTATGCTTAACAAACGCTGAAAGTTAAGTTTAAATTTCCTTAAAAATTCATCTAAACTCTTACATTTATATCAAAACGTATTAAAAATAAAAGCAGCATTTAGAAGATAATTTTCTCAGAAAAATTTACAGATGACTGAACAAATTTGAAAAATGATTAAAAAAGAATTCTTTCTTAACTTCACACATTTTATAGTTGTTAAAAATGTTCATTAGGATAATTTCTTGAAGTAACAAATTTGTAAAGTGATCACAAATGCTCCCACCTAGTGTGGAAGAATGTGATAGATTTTTCTAAATTAAATCACTAAGAAATATAAAGAAGATTAATTAAAATAAACTCTTGTAGCATGTAATTTGCAATGTTTTTATCTTTTCAATAACATATGAGGAAACGCATTAATCAATTTCTCTCAAAACTTAAAAGGATACAAAAATTTCATAAAATATAAAAAAAAAAGATTTCAAACATTGCTTTGTTTATAAACTTTTTATTAAAGAAGTAATTTAATATTTTTTCACGCCACTAGGCATGAAGATACGTGTAATGGTTATTTTAAAAGTTATTTAGTAAAATTAAATGCTGTAACTTCTAAAATCACATATTTGTTTACTTTAAACAAAACATTTCATTTTTTAAAGTTATTTTGAATCCAAATATGAATTATTAATCATAATAATTATTCCAAAAATATAAGTTTTATAATCAAAATTGGTAAAATAATTATCAGAATCACTTTAATTTTTCCCATTCATATAATTTGGTTTGATTTTACTTTTTTCTCGCTTTATATATATATATATATATATATATATATATATATATATATATATATATATATATATATATATATATATATATATATATATATATATATATATAAAATGATTATAAGAATAATTTAGCCTCTAATATATTACCCATCTAATTAATATTGTATTCATTTAAAAATTATATCTATATGTTTATTAATTGACTGTTAACATGAATCAAATTATTGTTATGAAACTTGTAAGTTAGTAAAATGTGTTTTGTTACTTTCTATTTTATTTACTTAATTGTAATGTACTGGCATCAAAACATTACTTAGAGGAAATCTTCAAAATCATAAATCATGCAAAGCATATCTTCATCTTTTAAAGAAATGCTTGAAAAGAACTTTGTAACTGGCAATATCATATACATTGAATAGAGGAGTTTAAAATCAATAGTGATGTAATATAATCAACAAAACGACATCTTTTACAATGCTTGATGTTTTCATGTTTCATTTCAGAAACCGCTTTATTTCAGTAGACAAGTTAGAACTATTCTAGCACTTTTATCTTCTGCTGATGTTCAAATTTTGTGTGGATACTCTTAGATTATAGTCCAATATCTTTTATTTCTTAATTTCTCTTTAAAGATTTTTACACCACATAATGACTCATCTTTTATCTAATGTAACGTTACAAACACCAGATTAACATAAACGTAAGTAGAAAAAAACCGGTACCTTAAATGAACTGTTTTAATGAGCCCAAGAGGAAATATTTTCTTGGAGCATTCTTCATAAAGTGTTTTCTTTGCTCCTTATTCTATTGAAACATCTCCAAAATTATTAATTAGGCACACATTAAAAGTAGCTTAATATGAAAATTTTGTGACCTGGCAAACAAGTATTATATGCCTGGAACCAGGGGGTACGTGTACCTTCCTGGGACTTGAGCAGCCACCAGGCGCATCGGCAGGTGGTGGATCGCCGAATGTCCTGTAGGAATGACAGGATAGCCTTGAATATAGAATCAGAGGCAGCGAACCAGCTCCCGTAAACCCTGGTGTTATGCGATCCATGCCTAGGGCTAATTGGCACCGCGGTATTGGTGTCTTAACGGAGCCTCTTGTTGCCTGGCAAAGTTCTAGAGTAATTTGCCTTGCCCAGTATCTCAGGAAATGCTGGGTGGACTTATATTACCTGAGCTTATTAATTGTTATCTTGTGGCTGAAAAAGACACAAGAAATAACAAACCTTTCTGCATTTGCAGGTGAAGCCTCTGAAGTAGACCTTGCTGAAAAAGACAAGGGAACTCAGAGCCAATCTTGTAAAGGGACAGTAATGAATCCTTCACTTGAGGTAGAAATGACCTCCAAACCATCTTCTTCTGGTGAAAGTCAGGAAGCTATCCCTAGCATGATTGACTTTCTGACCAGATGGGACTGTTTCAGCAAGACCCTATCTGTTGGAAATGTCATACGCAAGAAGAAATTGGCAGAACATATCATTTATGAATGCGAGACTCTTGTCCACCATAGATTAACTTCTTTAGGCATCATCCATACTAGAGAGTTACACCTAGACTCCATTAAAGGGTTATCAGACTTTACTAATAAAGTGGGTGATCCCAGCAACTGGAACTAGGAAACATTGGGTTTGGAGTTAACAGTACAAAATGCTGATAAAAGCAGAGGTGCCCAATGACATACAAACCCAATTCTAAGAAGAAGAAGAAGAAGTAACATCTGCTTTCCCCCGTCCATAAAATCTTTCTTATGTATAATGAGCCATATTCATTTGATTCGTTAGAATAAAATTATCGGTCTACTACTGACATACTTTGACATAGATGCATGCAGAAATAAAAGGAATGATGCGTGCATTTCAATAAGTATGGATTTAAATCACAGGTTTCTTCTCAGAAAAGCAAAATGTATATACTAGACCATGATAACCTTTCAAAATAAGGATTTTCACTCAGCGCAGATGAAAGTCGATATGCTGATGACATTTGCACATCCAATCCCTCACAGAATATTCAGCCCTATTCCATCGAGAGAGTTTTTCATACACATTTTTTTTAACATTTGTACCAAAACAGCGAACTTGTACTCCAAAAAATAAGTTTCTACCACTTTAATCAGATTCAGGATACAAGCAGTTTAACATCACGAAGAACAGAATAGCTGCAGGAAACGCTTATAAGGCGTTTGAATATCTTATTAATTGTGATGATTGTATATTAATTGTGATGGTTGTGTAAAAAGATATTTATTTCAGGCTTTTATTATTCAACAGTATATTGAATCTTAAACCGGAATTTAAATGCAAAAACAATGTTAACTATTAGGTCATGATGAGCCTAACATCTGAAGATTGCTGCAAAGAATTTGAGCTTATCACCAACCATATAAAAGTTTCTGAAAGGATAAGTCATCTAAATCTCTTTTTATTCAACATCTCTTTCAAAGATCTCTCTAAAGTAATTCATCTGTAAACAGTGCGTATCAAATTGTTTTCCATACAGATTGATGGGCCTACATATAGTAATAAAGAGTCTAATATCCTTGCCAATGTTTGGATTTTTGAAAATATGTCAGTAGTAGATGAATACTTTTCTGCAAATTAATATAACTCAAAGCAACAAAACAGGTACTATATATTATCTGAAACGATTTCATGAAAGAAGAAAACACATAGAATGGTACAATTGCCTCGAAATGTGCACCCACTGAGCTCTTTCAATGTAAGGAACGTTATAAAGCATACATGCACTTGTAAAACAAAAATCTCCACAGTGCGTCTGCACATATTGCATGATCCCTAGAAACGCTATGTCTTCCAAAGAAATGAGTCTTGATCTGCAACTTGTACTAACTACGGTTGCAACCGTAGTAAATGATTTTAAAGTGGGACAAATGAAATCAAAATTCTTTACAGCAATCTTTAAATACATGAGTGCAATACATTCAGAATTACTATTTTAAGTAATACTGGTGAATTTAATTTTCTAAACAACATTTAAGAAGTTTTTTTTCTTTTTCTCGAAAACCAGGATATTTTGTATTCAATTAAGATTTTTAACATCCTAACTTTGTGAAAATAGAAATTTTGCGTAACATCTTTCAAGACAAAATACAGATATCACCTAACTATAGAAAAAGAACTGAGGGTACATATTTCTAAGATTTTAACTTCCTTTAAAAATATTTATATTTATTATGATTTGTAATACAGGCCCCAAAAATTAACTAACACTTATTAAACTTTTTTTTAATTTGTAAGTTGTTTTAATTTAATAATGTAATTATTAAATATTACATCGAAATATATTTTTTTCGCTATGTGTGTGGGATTTCCAATCAGTCAGATAGTCTTTAAATATAATATATATATATATATATATATATATATATATATATATATATATATATATATATATATATATATATATATATATATATGTATATATATATATATATATATATAAAGACCAAATTGAAAATGGAAATTGAATAAAGGAAAATGGATATATTGGTACTTCATTCCATTTTCATGTTCCATTTTCCTTTATTATACTTTCTAATATACATTGAATATTTTTCTATCTGTTTACTACATTTCGTATTTTCAATGTATTATTCACCATCTAGTATTTTATTATACATATATATATATATATATATATATATATATATATATATATATATATATATATATATATATTTATGTATATATATATATATATATATATATATATATATATATATATATATATATATATATATATATATATATATATATATATATATATATATATATATATATATATATATATATATATATGTATATATATATATATGTATATATATATATATATATATATATATATATATATATATATATATATATATATATATATATATATATATATATATATATATATATATATATATATATATACATATAATGATGGAAGCACTTGTGAATAAGAGTACTATATTTGAATGTACTTCTTAAGCATTAAAATATGATAATAGCTCCCAGTTTTTTTTAATTCCGTTAGTATGTAATATCTTATTGGAAATCAATAAGACATGGATTTCTTTTCAAAAGTGTAAAATATCCCACCTTTCAGATCTTGCAAGATACCAAATTGTAAAAGTATGTCTAGCTAGAATAAATGTGATAAACGCATCCAAAGTTTTATTCATTTCTAGTTGATACGTTGAAAGTCAAGGCAGAATGGACACAGAACGCCAAGAGAAACTCGGTTAAGCAAAATAGTCGACGGCATAGAAACCCAGCAAAAGAGAGCAATGGGCAGTTAAGGGGATTTTAATGCCTAAAAATCAAACAGCTACAGAGACTTTGACAGCAGAACTTAATCAGCTTTTTGATTCTCCAGTTTCAATGCTTACAATTTGAAGGCGCCTTCATAAACAATACATTTAAGGCAGAGCAGCAAATCTCAAGCCGCTTGTCACACATTTTAATGTAAATATCATCTGAAATGGTATATCATTCACAAAATCTGTTAGAATGATAGATGCCAGAAAGAAATTTTTTTCACGAATCAGCTTTCATACTTTTCGCAGAAAACTGGATTTTTTGAAGAAGACAGAATTTTCTTTATTGATAATGCATCTCTCCATGCATCAGAGCTTACCCAATGATGGTTTGATGAAAACTAGAACTTTCATGGCCCACACAGTCATTCGACTTCAATGTAATAAAACTTACGTCAGGATGTGTTCAATATAAAAACTCATAATCTTCCTTTATAATTTTTTCCAAAACTTCACATTATCACACACAATATTCCACTACACATTGTTCACCATTATGTTCAGAGGAAAAGGCGAAAGAACGGCGTTACCAACTGTCCTTCTGCCAGGCGTATTCGTATGGTTTCAGAATACAAAGAGGCCCCTAGTAAAGTTGCTACCTGTGCCTGAATGGAGGCCGTTGAAGCAATTGGCTGTACGTGTGCATTTTTTACGATGGGGCATTCTTCTCGACGACTGGTCTGTCAAGGGCGTCCGGAATCTGGTCTTCGTGTAATGACACCTCACAGTTGCACTGGTCCCAACAGCTCCTCACAACACAATCAGAGCGACCAAATTGACAAGCTACTCGCCTAGCTGACCACCAGCTTCCGTCATCCCAACGACTCTCCCCCTCTCAAACTGCGACAACTGCTTATATTGTGTTCGAACACGGCGTCATGGCATGTCTACCTTAGCTCTTCCTTTGTAAATGATTCAGCACACTCAAACAAGCTTTGGTTACCTGTTTTATACTCCACAGAGTACGATGTACAACGCCCTCTACCGGCTATACGTAATGCACAATCACGCTGCATTTTTAATCATTTGTAAATCTTCCCGACATGTCCCTTCATTGGAAGTTTCGTTAGGATCACGAAATTATTTCTTGGTGCGCTATTTTTTTGTCCATGAGTCTACACACACACACACACACACACACACACACATATATATATATATATATATATATATATATATATATATATATATATATATATATATATATATATATATATATATATATATATATATATATATATATATATATATATATATATATATATATATATATATATATATATATAAAATATAAATGTGTGTGTGTGTGTGTTTGCACAAAATTAGTATACACTACCTAAGTGGAAATAAATTAAAAGCATTTTTTAAGAAAGAAAACTAGCGACATGAAATTAGTTTTTAGGCTTTACATACATCAAATAAAAACTATATTCCAAAAGATAAAATTTACATTTTATTTAATATTCTTAATTTTTTATCACATTTATTTCTTATTTAGCACTCTTTTAGCTCCTATTTTCCATTTGTTATTCCCATAAGAATATGTGTTCGCATAAATTTCATATCAATAATAGTGGACTATTATATATTATATGATTTTTCAATACTTAAAAATTATTTATTTAATATTTAAGCATATTCATGTTCTTCTTTGGACATTATAAAATGAAATTTATTTTTATTGAACGAAACTTCACATTTATAACATTTTAAAGGAATTTCTTTATGACATACAATAAAATGTTCTTATGGCCATGTCATTGCTGCTTCAATTTTGTTCTTTTGTTGTTGAAACTTTCCTCCCACCTCCAAATTCAGCTATGCAAAATTCTCGAAAGTAACAAATATCTCATCATTCTGCAGTAAATTAATTTTTCTGTGTAAAGAGAGATTGATAAGAAAACTATACAAAAAATTTATTGTTTAATTACAATACATTTTCCATCTGCTGTAATTTTTTCTGTAATTATACATTTTAATTATTTAAATAATATTTTCAGAATTTCCTTAAATGCAAAATTTATATACATAAATTGCAAAATTTTAAAATTATGCTGAAGTTGAATCAAGAATGCTTGATTTCAAATAAGTGATTATATTTGGAAAAAAAATCATAAATTAAGCTTAAAGTTAAAATCAGAATAATTTCTTTTATTTTTAAAATTCAAAAATCTCAAAAATTAAAAATAAAGGAGTGAATGAATTAAGAATATAAGTGACCTTCTCTAGTGTAGAATGTAACCTTTCTGAAATTTACATCGATTATAATTATCTATGCTAAAAACATATCTGTATAACATTAGCTGAAATAAATTGTTTGTTAACAAAGGTCAATAACTCAGCAAGTTCAAAATATCTAAGTGAAGTGACATATTCCTATAACTCAGTCTTCTCCAGATGAGTAACACGCATTAGACCATTAATACGTTAATCATTTTTCTTAATTACGATAATTTTCCACAAATATTCCTTACGTGGGCAAGTATTGTTACCTACTATAAAGAAGAGGTCCATTGCATTTCCATAAATACAAAAGATTTAATCAAGATGTAATTGTGTTATAACTGCTCATTAAGTAAACCTTTTGGGACGTTAAATACATTTTTACAATCATGCCAATAATTCATATAACAATTTCTCATATATATATATATATATATATATATATATATATATATATATATATATATATATATATATATATATATATATATATATATATATATATATATATATATATATATATATATATATTTATTTATTTATTTATATACATATATATATATATATATATATATATATATATATATATATATATATATATATATATATATATATATATATATATATATATTTTGAATTTCCAATGATTCGTTAATCTAGAGAGCAATCATTACTCTTTGCATGAATTCAATTCAAGATGAAGTTAAAATATACTTAATAACTATTTAGTTATTTATTTAACACCACAGAAATTGTCAATGAATTTATTTCATATCTTATTAAATGATATTGAAATTATTCATCGCAACTTTCTTATTCTATAAAATGTGAGAGCCAGGATAAGTATTAAACGAGGAGCTCTTGTGACGCAAAAATGTGATCAGGTTAGAATTAATATTTACTTTTGTTTATTGAAATGGATGCTTTAATTAGGTTGGAAATGTATTGCATGAAGTTAATTCCATAGTACGTCTTGTCCAAAACAAATGATCAGACACTAATAACTATAGTGAACTTTGAATAACTCTTTTAGAAAATGTTAATCATGTTATAGCAAGTGATCATTTTCAGAGTCTAGTAAAAGCCTCGAAGAGTGTATTTTTCTTTTAAAGCGTACACAAATAAATGCATACTTCTCATGAAGATACTCGAGCTAAATTTTTCCCAAATTGAAAAGTCAAAAAGTAATAACTAGTCTCATTTAAATGAGGAAATGTAATTTTTTACAATTAATTAATGGAAAATAAAAATTAAATATTTTCAAATTTAGTTTGAAATCTAATACATTTAATTTAATATTCACATTGAAGAAGTTTTTACGTTCTTAAAGAATTTAAAAATAATTGTTAGTCTGCATAAATTAGCTGTGGTAAACATTTTTATATTAATTTGAATAAATTAAACTAATATATTATTCAAAATTATATTTTCTAAGAAACTTTAATATCATAATATGTAGCTTCAGTGTGTGTATACAGTATATTTTCTATTAGTTTATTCATTATTTATTTAGTTTCAAAATTATGAACTAGTTAAATGCGTTCAAAGTTTTTATTCAAAGTTTACCTTATTCTTTATTTATTGATTTAATAATAATGAATTTATTCATTATTATTTAGATTCTCTTACAGAAATTTTAAGCAAATGTGAAATATTTATATTTAATCTAAAAAAGTCATAAATATCTCAAGAATAGGAATAGAAAAGGGATATTTTCACACAGACGAATATTTTGGAGAGGAAAAACTTTTAAAGCGGAAAATAAACTAATTTGCTTACCTTAAACCTTATGCATAATAATAAAAATAAGTTAAAATTAACTTTTTCGTTTTAACTACAAGTTAATGTGAGAGTAAACAAGTTAACTCTTTCAACAGTTATATTCAGTAAGAATAAAATAATTAAAAGCATAGTTGAAAAGAGATGGAATTTAATATTAATTCTCTTTTAATAAGGTAATATAGGTTGAAATTGTGGAAAGATTAAAATAAAATTATAAAAATGACTTATAAAATTAAGTAAAGTTTGAAAATAAAATCTTAAATTACTGATGAATAATCTTCTCATTTTTAACATTTTAGATCTCGACTTAAATCAAATTTATGCTTTATAAATCCTATTTTGATAAAATATAATTTATCTTGAATCATTTTGTACAGTAAAAATAAATCAATTTCGTTTGTACATTGCATAGGTAAATTTTGCAGATTATTTATACAGCAACATGGAAATTCAGAGTGTCTATTCTTAAGTTATACAATTTAAATGTGTGAGTTTATTTTTATATACTTTTTGAATACATGCTTGCAAATATTCTTTTAATGATGTTAAGTACAATCGTTTCGTAAATTAGTTTTATTTGATAATATACATTTTCTCTACTTTTATAAAGGAAAATTCACTGGCATAACATTTTACAAGCTTGATGATAAGTTTTATATTGAAAATTCCTAGATTGTTTAAGCGATATATTTAAAATACATGACAAATCATCAGAAGTAGAAGTTTGAATAAAGATTTAATATTTATGTTTCAGAACGTCGATTTTTTAAATGCAATTTTCTCACTGTACTCTTTTATTACAATAAAAAAGATATTTTTATAAAAAATAGGTATTTTATTTTATTTTTATAAATTCTACTGTTGAAAACATTTAAAATCTAAGCTAAGATATAGAATTAAATAAACATATCGTAGGAGAAAAAGTAATGTAATTTCTTATCATTGTTATAATGTATTTAATTAAACTAAATAAAAATAGGGACTCAAAAATTAATTATCAAATAAAAATGTATAAAATTTCCAAAGTTACTTTAAATTTACGGTATGTGTGTTAACACAGAAAAGGCAATAACTTGAAGGAAGCCTGCACACACAAATTATGAATTTACATTATGGTTTTGCAGCGACAAGATATGCAAATTATTAGCATAGCAGCGCATAAGCACATAACGGTAGACTGTACTTCCGCCTTCCAATTTTATATGAAGGGCAAAGAAAATTCCGATTAGAGAATTATTTTCCTTAGTTATTTTTAATAGCGTAAGCTTCTTAACGGTTGCAAGTTGAAGAAATAGAATGTGCTTCGAACAAGTTTCTAAGTTAGACCTAAAAGTAATTGTAGCCTATAGATATTGCGGATTATATTTCAAAGAAATCAATGATCGTGACAGAAAAAATCAACCTACTGTGGTACAGAACTGTAATTTCATGATCTATGTTGATTGCCTGTTGATTGATCTATGTTGAAACGGAAATAATTGCACAAATGTCATTGCATCGTTACACTCGATATAAAAATACTGTGTGCGTGGCAGTAATGGATCGTTCAGAAATATAACGAACCATAGCACAAAAGTTACAACATCTTACACATCATTTGATAGCTGCTTGTACCATTCGACTTTATTTGTAGTGGAGTAGAGTGCTTAACAATATATAACTATTGTTTGATTCACGCTTGACTCAGAACCACAAGTGTTTGTGCCACCAAATGTGCTATAAGCAAGGGACATGTACAACGGAAAGATAGTGTGTTCATTGACAAATACCATTGCTTTTTGCAACACTCGCCGGTCGGATTTAAGTTTGAAGACAGCAAAGTGAGAGACTGCTGAACTGTTGTGTTATCCATCACCACACTAGTCCTGCACTCAGTATTATGTTTTCGGATGGTATTGAATTTCCTTTTCGAATCATTTTAGTACACATTGCCAGTAAACCGAACAGTCATTACTATATATCTGAGGAATTTTAGATCAAGACCCTCCTGTAACTTCACAGCTTGCTGTCAGCCATATTCCATCAAGACAATGCGATCTATTCGATTGTCAAGAGCTCTTATTAACCCATCATACTGAATTCCTTCGTTGAATTGCTTGTAAACACTTGACCCACTGCTTCACTAGATTAAATTTTGTAATAGTTGATAGCTACATGGGCTATTATTCCATGGACACGTATGAAGGTTCTTTAATTCTATGTTGTGGTTATATCCATAGCGATTGTTGCTGACATAACTACTGATATTATAATTATCTACACACCACATACATACATAGCGATGCAGATGAGCCTTGGGCTGTATTTTAAGATTGATGGGTTTAAAATTCTCTCCTATCACAAAGTGCCTTTTGATTTTTAACAATGGTTAGATGACGAGGTCACACATCAACTTGCACCCTCCTCTTTACATACATGCCATACCAGAGGAAAGACCTTATACGTCATATATTAACGCTCTCCGACCCGCGAAGCATAAGTAAACTAGAGAGCTCCAAAGTGTGGTCACCTTCCTAATCACTGACCGAGGCAAATAATGTTTCACTTTGCTGATCTTAACAAGCGTGAAGCTATTAAGTCACTGGAGCTTATCCACATATCACAAGATGCTTCAGTTGGGATGGCCATCTGTATGTATATATGTAATGCACGCTGATATTTTTTTCAGTTATATAATGCATTTAAAATTCATATACAAAATAATTTGATATAAAAAAATATTGCTAAAAATAATGAATAATCAACAGTAAAGTTTTACTATACATAAATAAGATAATTATATTTCTAATAATTTATATTAAAATGAAATATTATATATTATTTATGTGTATATTTAACACTTCATATTAAGATGGAATACCTTATTATAATTAGTTATTTTTAATAAGCCATTGAAACTTAAATTAAATTATTTTTTAAATGTGTATGAATTCATAAATAATGGTGGTTCCTAAAAGTAGGAAAAAAATGGCTGTATTATTTTGTATAGTAATATTCTTAAAAAATATGGTTTCAAAAATTAAAAAAATAAAAAAGTAGTTAAAATCTTCACCTATCAGATTAATTACATAATTTACAATATTTTGATTTTTTCACAATTAATTCATTGTAATGATATTTATATTATTTGCATAAACATCATTTCTTTATTTTTTGAAAAAAATGAATACGTGCTAAAAAATGAAACCTAAAAGCACACATTGGTTTCTTCAAGTCATTCTTATAGTTACTTGGCACATTTCAGGTCGTTTCAGGTGAGTTACACAACGCAAAGGGCTTAAAACTCAAGTAATTTGCTCTGGCTGTTGGAAATAATGAGGCACAACATCACGAGAATCGAATAAAGCAACAATATAAGCATAACTTTGATTTTTGAGTGACTCCTTGCTGCTGCTTTATCACCTAGTTGCCATTCATTTGTTTCTTGAATTGTTTCAACATTAAAAGCTTAAATCACAAAATTTCCCAAATTTCGCAATTAACATAGTTAAGTTTTTAAAAAAAATGCCATGGGAAATCATCTCTCGATCATTTGAATACGTTTTTACTTTTGAAACAAATTCATGGTACTTTGAGTTACTCTCGAAGTAATGCACTTCGCAATCATTTTCGTAAAATTAAATAACGGAAACCAAATGATACAGGATTTTGCTAAATAATTCTTATTATCTAAGTATTTTTACCAAATTTTAATTTTATATGACTTGATTTTTTCTGAACATTCCTCTTTAGAAGCTTCTTGTAACGTTTCAAGATAACTTTAACAAAGATTTTATAAAGGAATAATTATTGTGAAATGAAACTTAATGCTAGTTCTTTACTCAATAGCATTCTCCAGTGTGGGAAATCAATGGAATGATAATTAATTTCTCATGAAAAACTAATTTGACCTTCAGGTGATGAAATTAAATAACTTTTGGACTGTTTACAAATGCTTATACTTGTTCATAAATTAAAATTTATTATGGGAATTTCAAATGAAAAACGCAATTCTAATGACTTTTGATCACAGTAGTTGTTTAATGCAATTTGCCCATTTGTTCATATTAAAAGTAAAATATAATAATAATAATGATAATAATATATTGACTTTCTATTTTAAATATTTTATGTGAATTGCATGATAAATAAAATAATTCTATTAGTCTTAGTGTGACTTGTTACGTGTAAAGTTAATTTGACTTCTTCACATTTAGTTTTAAAATACTATCTTGAGCTCATTTATCACTGAAAAATTATCATTGCTAACTAATAAATAAAAATTATTGTATGCTTATTGGGATGTATTGATTTGCGATAGTCAAAAGCACAAACATTTAATACAATACTTTTCAATAAGATTATTTACAAAGAATTGTTCGGAATTTTAAATTTTAGAAGATGTGAAATAAGCATTATTTTTTATAAGCAATATTGAATTTTTAAATATTTTAATTTGAAATTTCATGTTTCAAGTTCTGTCATAATATTTTTTCCGAAATTAGAATGTTAGAAACTGTATATTATAAATTAGAGGTTCAGAAATTACTTTGAGTTATATTTTTTGGCTTATGTTATGTATAAGTTTCGAATTTTTCATGTGTGTAAGTTACTTAATTATAGTTTATTATCTAGTATATATTTTATTATATACATGATAAGTGAAAATAATTTAATAATAAAATGGTGATTTCATCTATTTTCTAATGGAAAGTGTGACTGATCTTTTTAAATTTCTGAACGTATATACATACATATATATATATATATATATATATATATATATATATATATATATATATATATATATATATATATATATATATATATATATATATATATATATATATATACATATATATATATATACACACTTCCAAAAGTTAAACATGACGATGTAAAATGCAAAAAAATCAACACATACTGCTTTGATTGACACAAAATTCGACAGGAAAGTAGCATATATATTTATGCAGAAAGTAAAATCAATAATAACATACAGAAATGAAAATAATATTTAACTTTTATAAGTTATCAGATAATGACATACTGGAGATTTTAAAAGAATTATGCATAAAGTTAAAACTAACAGCATAAAATGAAAAAAAGCAGATTAATAATTTGTGATTCCCTCTCATCGGTAAGCAAAGTTTACAGCTTGTGGTTATGCTTTCAAGTAGGTGGTCAACCACCGCAGAGTTAAGCAATAGCCATTTTTCTTGCAGAGAAGTTTGCAGTTCAATAAAAGTGGGTGTAGATGAGAAACGTGAAGGTACAGCACGGCCGAAAGCGCCCAAACGATTTTCAATGGGATTTAAGTCAGGCGAATATGCTGGCCACGGCCTATGCACAATCCCTTCACCCTCCAGGTAGTCATCGACGATGTCAGTCTATGGGGATGTGCGTTATCTTCCTTTAAAACAAAAGTAGGGTCAACTGCTGCACCGTAAATCTCATAATGGGTTCTTGGACTTCATCTCGATACCGGACAGCCGTCACAAAACCCCGTTTAAAGATGAGCAGGTCGGTCAGGTATCCTAATAAAATCCTTGCCCACACCACATTGCTCCCGCCTAGAAATGCGTGATGTTCGGTGATGTTTTGGGGCTGATTTCATGTTCCTTGTTCACGCCATATCCTTATACGCTTTTCATCTGTTTCCAGAGCAAATCGTAACTAATCAGAAAACATTGCATTGCCCCAGTCAGACACAGTCAAATTGACACGTTAATCGTGCCCCTCTTGATTGGGCGGATAGACAAACACAAACTTGGGGTTCCCGGTTGTACAGTCTACTCACATGTAATCTTCGGCGTACAGTAACTGCAGATATCACCTTATCAATGTACGCTGTAACCATAGTTGTCGCACGTGTTTAGGTCACTCTGCGATTCCGCTTGGCTAATATCGCAATATATCGATCTTTCGTGGGGTTTATAAGCCTTGGGCAACCGGCTACGGTCCTTCGGAACTTGTCTGTGTGGTTCGGAATTGTTTCCGTAAACTTGAAACTACAGAATAATGAACGACAGAAGAAAAGAGCAACATCTGAGATCGAGTGTCCTGCTTCAATACGCCCCGCAGCACGCCAGAGATCAGAATCTTGTATTCGTCTTCTGGAAGTCATAGAAACACGTAGGTCTTTAAAACAAATTATACAACATTTTAAAGACCTCCCACCAGCACTTACAATAAACTTCTCTAACCCTTCATAAAGTTGGTATCTTATAAGACTGCCCTTTTTGCGTATTTCTTGACATTAAAGCGCGATTGGCTGTTGCCTAACATACTTTCATCTACCTCTGCAGAGTTTCGCATCCTCTTCAATTCTGATTGGCTTCCGGAAATTAGCATTTTCTCTCAGTGCTTAACTTTTGGAAGTGAGTGTATATTTCTTGAATTTTATTAAATAAAATTTTAATCTACAATATATGAATAATTAGCATATTTTCTGGTAGTTTTAACATTTTGAAAGGTGACGAGATTACTAATTAAACTTACTAACTTATTTTAAATCAATATGGTAAAACTATTTTGCGTTTAATGTTTTTTGTAAAAAAATGTTTAAGAACAAGCTAATTTAATATAAAGTAAAAATAAATCTATATTATGTAGAATATTTCACGTTTAATAAGACTTGAGGACAAACAATATATTAAAAATGCTGTAAGCTGATAAATTAGCAAATTCATTTAATCATAAAAATAAAAGTAAATAAACAAACATTGAAAAATCAACAATTCTATTTCAAACATTTTATGCAACTCTCGTCAAAGTACAATGAGCAAACTTGAATTCATAATTAGAAAAAAATGTCTTTATGAGAAAAAAGATACTTTATTTTTGAATTTGGATCAGCATACATGTTAATAGAGACTAATTCGGCAACTTTAATAAAAAGAGTTAGAAATATCAAATTTGTATTAGATCGTCTAATTCCTGTTGAATGCTTTTTCAGTTCATTTTTTGAACATTCAAACTAGAAGATGAAATTTCTCTGAAGGAACAAAGATTTTCACAGACTGATGATAAAAGCAATCTATAAACGTAACCTTTCACATGAAACAAACAAATTATAATCAAAATTATTATATATTTTGGTGTTTGGCTATGTTGAGTTTCTTTCCAGAATCCTTCGTACGAAAATATAACTGATAATCTCCCCCTTACCCAGAAAAAAATGTCTTTATCCCACGCCCGACCTCAGTTTTCTAACCATCAGTGTGATTCGGGTACCTAAATACTAACTTGAAGCGAGTGAAAAGTCATCTTCCTCAGAATTCCTAACCGTGAATTTAACAAGTCCAGAACAAGTGAAGAAGTGATCTTCAGTCATTCCAGCAAGTCCACATAAAGGGCAAACCGAAGTCAAACATCAACGGTGAAAATAAGTTTTTGTGGACAATCATGTCCACTCCTAAGACAAGCAAAAATAAATGCATAGTAAATAACTCTTTTAAGTTAACTCCTGATGGAATGTTTGGTGAATGACATGTGACACAAGGCTGTACACTGCAGATCTTAAATCATTCTAGAAAAGCAAGAATAAGAGTTCTCAGGAAACTTTTTCTCTAATAAATATACAGATATATATATATATATATATATATATATATATATATATATATATATATATAAAGCTCCTCGCTTGTACTAGGGAAACAGTCTTGTATATTCCATACAAGTGGAAAAAGTCTCGAAAAGTCACTCTATGATTTTTAGGATCCTCTCAGGAGGGTACTCGGTGTTTGTTGTTTTTTGGCTTGAGGTCTGTCGTCAATGTGTCGTGATTAGGAGCAAAAAAGGCCAATAATACACTTGCCTCCAAAAGTTAAGGAACAACATGTTTTTCGAAGTTCACCATAAGAAAATGACACTAACAAAACAATTTATAGTTTATCTAAATGATAAAATCGAATTTTATGCAAATTTATGCAAAAAACGGTAAAAACGGTTTGTTTATTTACTTTTATTTTTAGTTATCACTTTTTTTATAGTTAATATAAAAAAAGTGATAACTACTAATATAAAAAAGTGATAAATACAGGGTGATCATAATTAAACTGCAAATTTAAAAATGCTGTAAAAAAAGAACCACTGGTCAGAAAGACCTGAAATTTCACCAGAATGTACTTCAAACAGGGGGATTTTGTTTGGCGTGTGAAAAAAATTAGAAAAAAAGTGGCTAATAGAGGGCGCTGCACAGGCGGCTGTAGGTTAATTACATGAATTCTGACATGAACGATAGTCAACTGTGGCTGTAATCTGATCGTTAAACCAGTTTTGCTATTGTAAGTCAGGCAGATGTTGTGGCACTCTTGGTGTAAAACCTATTCAGAGCGACAAGGTGGTGCCACATCGAATAGGAAAACATCGGTTTTTAATTGCCCTGCGGCCAAAAACCGTAGAAAAAGCCAATAATAATTCGGTTTTTAATTTTCCTTAGTCTTTTTCAAGAAATTTTCAATATGGTGTCCACCATTTTCTGTTAAGTGATGTAAACGTAAAACGGTATTTTCCAAAGCAGCTTGGAGTCTATCAGTGCTGATGTTGTTAACGTGTTGAGTAATGCGGCATTTCAAATTCACTAAGGTGTCTAGTGGAGAGCTGTATACAACATTTTTCAGAAATATACAGAGCCAAAAGTCACAGGAAGTGATGTCCGGTGATCTTGGCGGCCAGGGAGTTGGAAAATGTCGGCTGATAATACGGTCATTTCCGAAATGGCGTTGCATCACCATCGAGAATTCAAGCAACTCAGCATTTTATACAAGACGTTATTTTGCATATAACCACCTGTGCAGCGACGGTGGCCGGACGACAAAGAAGGGCTCGCTTATCTTGGACAAGCGAATATGTTTCCTGAACCAGACAGCAATGGGCTTCTGTACTCTTTACAGACGAGTCCAGATTCACATTGGAGAGCGATTCAGGACGTGTTCATATCTGGAGGGAACAAAACACCAGATACCACCAATCCAACAGTGTTGAAAGAGACAGTTACCGCTACGGTGGAATAATGGTTTGGGCAGTCGGTGGTTTCACTAACCAGCATGTGTTTCAGGGAGGAACTGTGACTGGCGTGAGATACAGGGTTGAGTTCATTGATCATTATGTCCGCCCATATGCCGGTGCAATTGACAATGATTTCATTCTGATAGATGATAACAGACGAGTTCACCGAGCTATAGTTGTTGAGGAATATCTTGAGGATCTTGGTTTTGAGCGAATGGAATGGCCAAATCGATCTCCTGACCTGAATCCAATAGAATATGTCTAGGAGTATCTTGGTAGACAGGTTGCTGCTTTAAATCCTCCTCCAAGGTCTTTAGGAGAGCTGGAACAAAGCTTACTCCGTGTCTGGTCTTCGCTTCTCATTTCGCTAACCGACAACTTAATTGACAGCACGGAAAGTCGATGCCGCCAATGCATGCAAGCTAGAGGTGGGCATATCCCTTATTAAAACTCATGTTTGTTATGCTTCTATTACTTTTTACCACATAAAACTGCTATTATTCTTTTTTTTTTCAAAAATGGTCTTTTCCAGCGAGACTGCATTTTTTTGTTGTAAATCCTTTTTGCTTTTTTCTTATGTAAACTTCTACGTTGCAGTCAATAAATACCTGTTTTGTGCATATGTCATCCAAATTTGGTGTTTTTACATTCATTAATGTGCAAATTAGGTACAAAAAACCGGTTGTTTCTTTACTTTTGGAGGCCAGTGTATCTTACAAAGCAAAATCTTGAATAAATTTGAATAGTTTTTATTAATCATTATTAATTACCTATTATGTAATTAATTAATAAAAGTAAGTCAATTTTAATTGCAATTTTTAGTAACTAGTACATCATAAACTTGTCTCCTAATTTGCTTGAGTAAAGAGATTTACGGAATATTTAATGAAAAAGGCACTAAAATAATGCAATATTTTCTTGTTTTCTAAATTGAAAATACCAAAAAAACTTTGCTTATAATTTTTTTTATAAGTCAGTTGATACTAAGTATCAGAAATCATATGACAGTAATTTTTTACTCTAAAATTATTAATTTTTCTTTATTTCAGATTATTGTTAGCTTTATAAGATTATGAATTTTTAATTGAAAAAATAAAACAACCAGTGAAAAATTATTAATAGCATGTAATATATCTGTAACAGAGGGAAAATACCTTACAGTATATATAAGGATGTCTGTAGATAAATACTCAACGTTTTCCTACATTTCCTTTCAATCAAATATTCTTTTGAAAATAACCTGCTTACATGAGCAAATAAATCATTCAAAAAATTCTCTAACACAAATGATCACACATTTACACTGTCCAAATGTGAAATGTACATTCAAAACAGCAAAAAGTCTCTTTTTACATTCATCATTCTTCGTAAAGTAACCCAATAGAGTGACGAAAATGTCGATTGTTTCACTTTAAATGGAAAAATTCTCCAATGAATTGAGAAACGCGCAGAGTGCTTCCCTGTCACGCGCATTACTCACTGCTGCATTTTCCCTTCTTATTCAAAAGTACAAAGGGGTTTTATTCGAGAGGATGTTGAAACTCAAAACAAATTTTTGATAGGAGAGGAAAACTTTCTTTAATATTGTATTTGTGTATTTACCAAATTATTAGAATTGCTTATAAATTTTAGATTTTTTAAGCATATTCTTAATATATTTATAAGCAATCGGAAAAAGCAGATAATTTTGAAACTATTCCTAAAATATTTCATCTACTAATTTTTTTAATTAATAGTTATTTTAATTTATTTTAAGAAACTTACGAGGGTTATTTTATATAAATATTAAAATGACCTCATAGCTACATTACCATTTATTTAACCTAATCCCATTGTTCAATTTCCTCCAAAAATGTGATATTTGTAGTTGTTTGAAATCTACTTTAATTTTAGGAATTGAGAAAATCCTGCATACTAATGTTTTTCTAATCCTTAAGATGCAGAAGACATTAAGCAGGTTATCATTAACCCAATCTTCCATGGGGAAATAGAAAAAAAAGCAATGAGGCGTGTTCTTAAATTAATCGTTAAAGTGCTTTCGTTTATCCTAGTACGTATTGCCTGTTACTTTTAAAATAAAAATCGACTGCAGAAGACAGTTATCAGTATTATTTCATTGGAATTTTTAAAAGAAATAAGACATTTTTCTGTATTTCATTGTTACTAAAAAATTGTTTGTGCTAAAATTTACCATTCTATAAAAATAAACATTTCTTGACAAACAGCTTTTATATCATCTAAACATACATGCATTTTAATACTCTTCTTTATTGCAATGAATTAGTTTTAACTGAAATGCATTCATACAAAAATTGAGTATTTTTCAGCACCCAATGAGCGTTAGATTAGCTAATCTCTCTAATGAGATTAAACTGATTGTTTTGGTATGTAATTGAAAAAAGAAGACAGAAGTTGGATTCTCTGTACCAATTTTAATCGTCTATGTTAGGTAGATTTTTAAGAAGTAAAAAAAAAAAAATCATTCGGTTCTGTTCGATTCTATTCATTCAGTTCCATCCAAAATTAACGCGACCATTATTTATTTTTTACAAAAATGCATTCTTCATTTTATTTTGATTCTAATTCTTAAATGTTGGCCTGAGTATTTAAATCATATACAGGTTTCCCTGTTTATGCTTTCATACTGTTTAAAGCATATAATAAAATACTGAAAACAGAAAAATTGACACAGAAACTAAAAATAATCATCAATGACGCTTGCAAAACATTTTATACGAGGTAATTTGAAATGTTTCTTTCAACTCAATTCGACTAATGACTTTAGAAAATCCCATTCCAGAAATTTTCATTCACACATTTCCAATTAAAGTTTCTCCTAATTTTACGAAATATTTCTATAACTTTGGAAAGATGTACAACCAAACCACCTTTACGCAAGCCAATGCATTAATTGTTTTAATGACCTGACGCTGAAATTTTGAATATTAAACTTAACTATTTACCATTCCTGATTTACTGATGTAAGAAGTTATTTTGATTTTAAAAGTAGTGTATATATAGATGTATATATATATATATATATATATATATATATATATATATATATATATATATATATATATATATATATATATATATATATATATATATATATATATATATATATATATATATATATATATATATATATATATATATATATATATATATATATACGTATATATATATATATATATATATATATATATATATATATATATATATATATATATATATATATATATATATATATATATATATATATATATATATATATATATATATATATATATAATCATTGTCTGTGTATCTATCCTTTATTTATAACATACTTCTCCAGTATTTGCCTTATACTTTTTTTCCTTTGAAAGCATTCCTTAATACAAATAAAATGTTTTTATAAATAAATTTATTTCATAGCTAATTACTTCTTCATGTATGTGTTCAAAAGCAGTTACAGATGTCTATTTCGAAAATGCATTAACGGCGAGATCACATTAAAAACTCTACTTTCTTTTCTTATTAAATTTATCATTTTTATCGAAGAATATGTCACAATTATACCTGATATGAGCAGGAGCTAATGCTCAGAAATCACTGTCAGCAAGTGAAATATACTAGTGTGATATATGTAAATACATATCAGACAAGTTTTCATATGGATCTTTAAATGCGTTGAATTTCGATATAATCCTTCATGATGAAAAATACCAAATTAAATCTTTCTTAAATCAGGAAAAGTATTATTCTATAAATATTATATTATTTGTTTACGCTCACAAAACGCATCGTTAAATCATTTAGAGATTTTATCACCACCTACAATGAAAAACTGACGATTAAGTAATTAATGGTGAAAATTATTATCAATCAAAATCCGGAGAGAATAAATATTTCTTCTTAGGAATTTTATTTTCAAAAACGTTTTGCTTTATTTATAAAAATTATAATCTAATATTATTAACACATTTATTTTTAGAGGAGATTTTAAGAAATTAATTTAATATTTTCTTAAATCCCCTCTAAAAATAAATATGATGTTTTATAAATCATAATTTAGTTATATATTGCTATTTATATTGCAACAGAATTACCTGCCTTCGTCTGTAAACGTCTTATTTCATATTCGAATTTATATGATTCCTATTTCAGTGTTAATAATAAAATATTATTGTATTTATTTCAATATTAAATTTATATTAAATTCTTGAAGTTGAATTTAAAAATGTATTCGTCGCTTCAATATACTCGCGATAAGCATTACAACATTTACGCCGACATACGTTCTTCAGCCCGGGGCATGCGGTATTGCGCACGTAGGCTTTCTACTTTTAAAGTGGCATAAAGAGGAGTGCGTCACTTGATCATTATTCATAATAGCAGGGCTCATGGCATTTCCGTAGGTAGAAATAGGTAAGAAAAAAATGTGACATAAAATTAATCAGAAAAATATTCAACAATTTTACCATGCAAAAAATCTATTAAAATGAACACATATGAATATTGTAAAAAACGCTCTTTATCAAATTTTGATTGTAAATAAATGTTTCAAATGTAATTCAAGATCATAATACTGTAAGTGAGAATGATAATATTAAATACATTAATAACTTATTAATTCAAGAATTTTCCTGTTAATTACACAGCTTCATACAATATAATTAGTTTTGTAGAATAAAATTATTTTTAACTTACACAACAGTTTAGACCAAAAAAATGTCTTACTGAAGACATTAAATAACCATCCAATTCCTAAGCTAAAATATTGAAATTGAAAATGTTAATTCGGTTACAGCATTAAAAGTAAAAACACATTCACTTTAATGAGTAATAGTAATGATAAAATTTTTTAGTTACTTAAAACAATATTCAATTTAAGAATGAAGGCAGAAAAGGATATATTTTTTCATCAATAGTGCTGTTTATGAATGGTAATAATTAGAAGAAAAGAAGAAAAACCACATTCTCCCATTCTTGATTCAAACATAATTATTGAATAATGTGAATACGCAGCTATAAAATATGCTAAAGAAATGATTAATTAAAGTTTAAATTAATTATTGATGCTGTATTCAAAACTGTGAAGACAAGAATAACCTGTAATAAAAAAATAGAGACCATAGTTTTTTTAATCGCTCTCAACTACTTTTGCATGCAGTCCTTCAATAAATAAATACAATCCCCCTAAATATATAAATTTCTGGAACTTATTATTCGAAAATGTTTTATTTAAAATCGTGATATTCCACAGGGTTCTAATTTTTCAGGTATACCTACAAATCTATTTTCACGTTACTTTGAAAATTTTTATTGTACTATATATATATATATATATATATATATATATATATATATATATATATATATATATATATATATATATATATATATATATATATATATATATATATATATATATATATATATGTATATAAATATATATATATATCATCTTCATTTCCTATATATATATATATATAGGAAATGACAAGGCTCTACCACTGTGCTTTAAGCATTTTACCTTCTCCTAGGTTATTTGCTGAGAATATTTTTCATGCCATGAGTTGAATCTCTATTTTGAATTTCAAACATAAAATTAGTGCAAAATGTGGAATTATATGATATTTTTTAAACTGTTTTATTATCAAAATTTAAAAATAAAATAGAATTAAAAAAGAAACTGTATGTATTTATAGTGTTTTGATTACTTAGTAATCATTATTTAGAAACATCTAAAAATATGGCATACATAATTCTCAAAAAGTTTGTTTTTTGTTTGTGTTTTAAAGGATATGTTTTAAATAATTATTGAATTAGTTGTCTAGGTATATATAAACATCTAATTTAAACATGTAAACCACTGCCTTTGTACTATTTATGGCAAAGAAAGAGTATCAAGAGATATCGGCATTGTTCTTTTCATTTTCAGAGATCTGATGAGTTCCGCCTACGCAATGTGAGAGAGTTAAGAAATCCTTAGCTTTCCCCCAAGAGACTTCTTTTTCTCCGCCTCAACCGTGATCTGTTTTTCCAAACCAAAACGATTTCGCTCATTCTAAGCAAGTTATATGTTCGTCAAAAATTGAACTTTTTACTATTTTTGATGCTATTTTGGATCAAAGTTCAATGAATAATTATATGATGACTGATTGTGTAAATATTTTAAATTAAAAAAATAAAACTAATTTGACAATTTCTGGTATAAGTGATACATACACAATTAAATCGGTAGTTCAGGCTTCAATTTCTAATATTTAGGGAAATTTTTCGAATTAGAAAAATTTGGTTGTTTCTAATATTACTGATTTCATGTTGTCACAAAGACGCTTAAAGTTAAAATACAAGAAATAAAATATGTAAAATTAGCTGGTGAAAATTTAATGAATCAGATTGTATGGATATACATTTATTCCTAGAAATATTTCATAATGCATCATGTCCAGGTCAAAAATTTTATATTAATATGTAGTAATGGAAGAGTATTGCAATGGACTATGCAGTTAATGGAAGATTACCTAGTTCAATGATGAGAAAGGTACCTTGCGGTTTCATAAAACTAATAACGTATATAAATCTATAGTGATATTCTGGGAAATAGAAAATGTTAAAACCAAAGTTTCTGAAATAGGGAAAATTTAATATGTGAAGGAAATTTCTGGAACAAATCTCTTTGAAAGGATGCCCTAAGTGCTTAGGTATTTCTTAAAATGAGTGGAAAAAAAAAGAAAAAAAAAAACTAAATTCTTTATCTAATCATCTTTCAAGGGAGCCCGAGATTTAATTTTTGACTAATATGAGAAATCGGTTTACATGACGGAAATTTCAAACTATGAAGAAGTAGTACGAACATATTGCATATCCAATTTGGGTATATATCACCTTGATAAAAGAACTATAAAATCTCATGTAGTATTTAACGTGTCTTCTAAAACAATTTTTAGAATTAGTTTAACTCGCTAAAATTTAATGATAATGCGTTACAAAAGGATTCTAATTTCCATAATGCTATAGTTTCGTAAGTATATTTATACTTTTGTGGCTACTATTAAACAAATGCATAGAATCATTTCAATTGATCTTAATCAAATTAAACTTTCAAGAATTATTTGGAGGAAGGGAATGAGTGATCCACTTCAGACTCATGAGCTCAAAACAACTACACAAGGTCTAGTTTGTGACCAATCCTCGCAGAGTGATTTTTCATTAATCAAAAGACAAAATATCCCTAAGCTTACGAGTTTCAGAGAGAGATTTTTATATGGACTATGTGCTTAGAGGTGCTGGCTTGGAATAAAAAAATATCTGTTGTTTAATGGTCTTACTTTCCGTTGCAATGAAAAAATCCAGATCAAAAAGTTCCTATATCAGTCATAAAAGATGAATTTACATCAGTGATTCCTCTGCGTTGACTCTGACTTCAAAATCCTTTATTTGTGAATTACTTAGAATTAGTTATAATTATACTAAAAAATCGCATGTTGTAAGTTATAGCCTCATATACATTTACAACCCAAATTGCTCAACTAAAAAGAGGACAAGAGAATGGTATGAAGAAACAATCAATGAAACAGCATTTTTGTAGTAAAAGAAGTTCAGAAACTACATTTCACTTTCTAGATGAAATGTTTAACTCTACAAAGTATGCACCTAATAAAAATGAGATGAAATGTTTGTGCTTTTTTAGAAGAAGAGGGATTGTTAGCGTCATATAGGAGGGAAAAAAGGCAACTATATAAATTAATACATTAAATTTTCTACTGTTCTTCCGCAAAAACATAAACCTACAAAAATCCTTATAAAAAATTACCATAATTGATATTTTCATTTAAGTCCTAGTATTTTGCTGAATTAGGAAAGACACAAGTTTTGGATAATACAAGATAACACAATCTTTTGAAAAATTTTGTATGAGTGTATTAAATGCTTTAAAGTTAAACCTGTAGCAGTTGTGCAGTTAATGAGCTATTTGTTTAAAGAAAGGGTGATTCTTGCTCTTTCCATTTAATTACTCAGGAGTGGATTTCAGTGGATAATTGAGTATAAAAGCTAAACATCAAGGAAAATATATACATATATATATAAAACACACACACACGCACACACACGCATATATATATATATATATATATATATATATATATACATATATATATATATATATATATATATATATATATATATATATATATATATACATATATATATATATATATATATATATATATATATATATATATATATATATATATATATATATATATATATATATATATATATATATATATATATATATAATATCTTAATTCTAATTGCTTTAGTAATCCTACTGATTTAAATAGTATTTTTGAGAAATTTAAATTTAAAAAATGTGATTCTAAAAAATGCAAAACATGTCCTAATTTTAATAATTTACAAATTTGTAAAAAATCTAATTCTGTTGCTTGCAAAATGTATAATATTATTTATCTTCTCGAATGTAATATTTGTAAATTTAGATACATAGTCCAAACAAGCAACTCTTTAAATATTCGTATTAATTTACACAGGTCCAATATTAAAAACTATGACAATAAAAAATTTAATCTTGAATTCAATCATTTTCAAATTCATAGTTTCAATAACGCTGTTATTAGTATTATAGACATCGAACCCAATACAGATATACGTATTATAAAGGAAAATAGGTTTATCATTAATTTAAAATCTCTTGCTCCTTTTGGTTTAAATGAATTATTTAATGGCAAAATTATTAACTATTCTAATAGTAATTCCTTTGTATTTTTTCACAATAATTACTATAAAACTAAAAGATTTAAAAGAGCTGGACGAAAATTTAAAAAATCTTACAATAAAATAGATCTTAAAAATAATTTTGAGTTTTATTTGGATAAAATTTATAATTTGGAATCTTCCTTCTCTAGTACTTATAATTGGCTACCTTGCAAAGTATTTATTATGAAACTGACTGATAGTGATTGCAAATTTTTATATTCGTGTATAAACGATATAAATTTCCACAACCAGCATTTTAAAATTTTATTTTTTGACCTATTTAAATACAGATATAATAAAGTTAAAATTAAGAAAAATATTAGATTACATTATTTCACTATTAATTTTCAACATCCTAATTGATAATTTTAAACTAAACAGTTTTGTTAATGATTTGTATAATATTTTTCCTATAGAAGATGTTACTGTCAAAATTGCTTTTTCTTATGATATTCCTTTTGGACGTAAAATCTTTAACTATAATCAATTTTGCAAAGATATCTCCTCATCTAGAAAGCTATCTAAATGTATTTGTCATAGTAATGAACTAAAAAATTTCATTAATACTGATTTCGGTCATATTATCACAGGTGATTTAAACATTGTTACTGACCCTAAATTAAAAGAAATATTAAGTAAAGGAACTAAATATAGACCAGTTTTTCAACTAAATAGATTTAAAATAATTAAAGTAATTTTATATAATATTGATTCATTTATCTTTAAAATTTCTAAATTTTATAATGTACCTATTGAATTTTTTACAGTCTGGAAGTTTAAACTTTTTAATAAAATTAAGAATTTATTTTTGTCGATAATGTAACATTTCCAGGTATTAAGTTTGGTCCATTAAAACCAGCTATAAATAATCTAAAAGATAACTTCATCACTACGCCAGTAGATAAAGCCTCTAATAATTACGCATTTTTTGTAAGAAATTCTATTTAGATTTAATTGATAATGAAACATTAAATTCCAGAACATATAAGCGTTTAAACTCCACTGTTAATATTATTAATAAAAAAATCCTTGGGCTTTACAAACTTTTAAATATTAGCAACTATAAATTAGAGTTTCCTTATTTAACAGTCATTCCTAAATTTCACAAAATTCCTATAAAGTTTAGATTTATCACCTGTGGTACTAAATCATACATGAATAAACCTGGAATCATTTTTGCTAAATTTCTTAATATTATATTAGACAATATTGTTAAATCAGAAGCCACTTGGATCATTATTAATAATAGGACTATTTTGGATTTTTTATCGAAAAATTATATTTATTGTATTAATTCTTTTGACTTTAAAGACCTTTTTACTAGTATTCCCATAGATAAATTAAACGATGTACTACACCTTTATTATCAGGACTATAGAAACTTATTAAATATTAATTTTGATTACTGGAATAATTTAGTTAAAATGTGTATTTATAATAATTTTATATTTAACGGTGAAAATATTTTTATTCAAAATTGTGGAATTCCACAGGGATCCAACTTTTCTAGCACACTAGCAAATTTATTTTTACATTATTTTGAAAAAAACTTCTTTTATCAATATCCTTTTGCTTTTCGATACATAGATGATTTCATTATTTTCAACAATTTAAAATTTGAAGATATTTCTAAAACTATTTACCCTGAAGAACTTTCTCTAATTAAAACTAATTTATGTGAAACTAAAACAGAATTTCTGGATTTATTTATCACTATTGATAATTCCACTACATATATAGACATTTTCGATAAAACTAAACAGTTTAATTTTCATGTTAATAAGTTAATTTCTTGGAACTCCAATATTTCTTTAAAAATATACAGAAACATTATAATTAATGAGCTTAATCGCATTTATATAATCTGTAACAATTATGAATATACTAAAAATCAAATTAAACGCTTAATAGCTCACCTAAAAATAACAATATTCCAATTAATTTTATTTTAAAATATGTAGGAAGTAGGGAATCGCTTGTAAGATTGAAGTAATGCGTAGTTTTTATAACTACAGAAGGGCCACCCAAGCATTGAAGTTCTTACAAGAATCCTGAAAATACCTACATATATACACTTTATTTTATACATAACTAAAACTTAAATCCCCTTTAATACGCTTTAACTTTTTAAACCACTTTAACTTTTTGAATTTAATTACTTCTGGCAATATTTCTTCATTCTAATTTCAAATTTACTTTTGGCAACTTCCTACTATTCTCATATATAAATTCAATCTGATTTACTGGCTTTTGTATTTTGTATTTTCTACTGTATGTATTTTTTTACTGTATGTATTTTTCTACTATTGTGAGTATTTTTCTACTAATGTGAGTATTTTCATCTATAGTGAGTATTTTTATTCTTCTGCGCATATATATATCTTTTCCTAATATATATTTAATATAATTTTTAATTAAGTTCTTTTAATACGAACACTCTTCGGGGGAATTGCTCGAAGATTTTTAGACATTTGTCCTTCGAGCATGTCAGAAAAGAGTGTTCACTTTTGCATAGCTGACCATCTCCCTCCTGATGAAGACATGGTCCCTATGCCTTCTTGTCTTTTGCTTCATATACTTTAGTATCTTTCCAATTTTATATTTCTGATTTTATCTTATTTATCTAGGCAAATCTTTCTTTAGCTGCTTTTGCGCTGGCTAGATTTCCTATTATGCATTGTAGTTACAACATTATATTTTTAGCATTGTATTTATTACTTTATATTCATATATGTATTTTCTTTATATTAATATATATGTATATATATATATATATATATATATATATATATATATATATATATATATATATATATATATATATATATATATATATATATATATATATATATATATATATATATATATATATATATATATATATATATATATATATATATATATATATATATATATATATATATATATATATATATATATATATATATATATATATATATATGTATTTATATACGTACCAAAGCCATTCATCTCGAAATAGTAACAGGCTTGAATTCAGAATAATTCATTGCGCATTTGAAAATATTTGTTACTGTTAGAGTTTTCGGTTCAATTATGTATTCCAATAATACAATAGAATTCACAGATATAAATAAGGGATTGACCAATTAGCAATATTAATAATTTTCAATGGAATTCCAAATGTGGAAATGAGAGAAATTATGTATAAGTCAATTATCTAGTGGTATCCAGTGTGAAATCTACCTCCTTAGAAATGGTCGTTAGGAAGAATAATACAAGGGTGTGATCAATGGATCAAAGTTGTTAAAGTAAACACTTCTTAAGTAATCTTCTAAGGACGAAATAATTGTCCTCATTTCTCAAAATAAAGTAGTTACTGAATTTCATGGCAACAGATGTATTAATGTTTTATTGAAATATGTTCTCTGAAAAGAATTCATAATAGGAAGCCAGAGATATTTCCTGCTGAAATAGAAATTTTCCATGACATTTTTCCCTTCCTCTATACACTTCTGCTGTTAACTATTAAATGTATTTGGAATATAAAACTCCACATATTTATTATAGTAATTGAATTTTGTTTTACCCAAATCTGAAAGATTTTCTGGGATATCAGTTTTTAGAAGAGATAAAAAAAAGTTACTGAATTCAGTAAATACTCAGCTAAATGAATTATTGTCATTCGCACAAGGATATTTTTAATAATTAGAAACAAATAAACTAATAATCACATGCAAAAAAATATTAACCTAAGGGCGAATTTTAAATGGAGAAGTAAAGGAAAATCCATGAAATTTTTTTTCAAAACAATTAAAATTAAAAATTAGATAATTTTATTTTCATGAAAGATAAAAATATATAAAAGATACGAGGAGGTATACATTATCTCAAAGCATATTTCAAACTTTAAGACTCATTTTATGAAGCCATTCTGGGGGAAAAAGTAACCACCGAGCAACAAAGAAACCATGGTCTGGAATCATTTGACTATCATTAAGAAAGGTGATCATCCCTTGAATGTGTTTGGCTTGTTAAAGATCTAATCTACTTTCATCTTTTCACGTGAAATTTAAAACTGTTTCCATGTGAAAATTTAATTAAATTAATTAGAGTACGCATTAATCTTTAAGAATTAATATCACATAGGAATTTTTGTTTATGACATAACAATAAATATTTTTAATGTAAAAAGTATAATTAATCGGTTCCTACAACGTGTGATTAATAAATGCAATGCACTTTTGATGCACTTACTAAATAAATGGAATATTAACACTTTTTTCCATTTTTAGCGTGACAATGTTTATGCACATTTACAAAAAAAGAAAATGTATCACTGGGACTTCATGCCATGAAAATAAATAAAATATTTCATAAACATAAAATAAAATGTAATATTCATTCAATGTAATATTAAGATTAAATGTCACAGAAATGAAACATTTAAAATAAAATAAAAACGTATAAAACAATAATACTGAGAGTTCTTTATCTCTCAATAACTATATCTATCTATCTATGTATCTATCTATATATATATATATATATATATATATATATATATATATATATATATATATATATATATATATATATATATATATATATATATATATATATATATTATATATATATATATATATATATATATATATATATATATATATATATATATATATATATATATATATATATATATATATATATATATATATATATATATATATATATATATTAAATTATTGATTTGATTTATAGATTCAATACAGAATTTAAGAATTTTATATTTAAAGAAAGACAAAACTTTTATCGACAAAATAAGTGTAAGAAAACATGATTTAATTATCTGAAGCATATTTTATTTTGCAAAGAATCTTTCAAGAAGAAAAGCTTAAAATATATGTTACGTGTACAAATACTGATTTAATCACATTCTCACACAGTAAAAATATTTAAATCGTGTTATGTTATATATAATATTTTTTGATAAAACTTAACTAATATCATTTTTAGAAAAAAATATTAATGTCATGCCAGCATTAATTTTCTTAGTATATGAATATTTCACTATTACAATACAGATTATGGCTTACAATTTATTTTATATAAAAAGTACAAATGTATTTTGTTTTGTATTAAAATAATTACAACGATTTAATTTTCCGATTTTATTTAGCTACGAGAGCAAAAGAAATAAATTTAGATATCTTTAAGGCATAATTTTTCATTTGGAACTCTTTTTATTTTAGTGTAATCTTGTTAAAATAATATATTCTGGAGAGAGTAGTTGTTTTTATTATCAGAGCAGACAAATTTATTTATTTTTTTTCGTTCCATGATATATTTTTCTCTAATTTAATGATAGCTTTTTCTGTCTTAAACTAAAAGAGCATATATATTTACATACAGTTTTTAGAACTATATCTACATTAATATTTTTATTTTTTCATTTTTGTTATGGAAAAAAATCCAATTAAATAAAAAATTCTTAATTTAATAAGGTAAAACTGTACAATTTTATTTTATAACTTATTTGAACTCCTGTACGTTTCATAAGTAGTAGGCAGACTATTTATCTATTTGTTCTTTTCTTCTCGCTATGTAGTTTTGTATCACGTAACGTTAGTTTTTCTCCCTCATTTGAGAGAGAGTTCCTTACTTTACACATACTTATTTATATATACTTAAAGAAATTTCACTGTATTTATCTTTTTGTTTCTTTTTTAGAATATTAAAATGTCTAATATAAAATATATTTGTAATTAAATAATAAGCAGAATGAATAAATTAATGCAATCCAATTTTATTTAATGCAAATATCTTTTATATATATAATCCTGTAACAGGATACTTTTCAGTCTAGTGGTGCAAAGGTAACGGAAGTTAAAGCTCAAATAATTTTCAAAAGCATTTTGTTAAAACTATTGATTAAAATAGATTTTTTAAATGCCTTTACACCTTTTGGAAAGTCTTTTGTTTTACTATTTGTAAGGAATGTGTTGATTACGGAGTACATAAGACACATTCATTATATATTCACATTCTGAAAGTATAGAAAAGGCCTTAGGAAATTGTATGTATTTGAATTTTTAGATTAGAAATTGATTTTCATGCATGTAATTATAATATATCTCACATTTCTATGCATAAATGGTGTAATGAAAAGGCTAAGAAAGGGTCATTACCAATATGGAAAACAATAATAAAAAGACCAAAGAAATAAATGAAAATCGTATCTTTATTTATAAAGAAACAAATGCCACATAATCATAAATGAGATACTTTACTAAAATATGTGTCCACAATATAAAACCAAAGAAAAATCTGGAAGCCATTATATTTTGATTAGTGGCATATCTAAAACTATGCATAAAGGGTGGTACAACTGTTGTTAAAATGAATATGTATACATTTTAAAAAAAAGATCAGTGTTATAACTGTTTTTCATAATTTGTAATTTGTAAATTGTAAATTTTCATAATTTGTAAATCAAATACATCGTTCCAATTGCTGAACTTATTATTTTCGCATAAATTTATAAATACAACATATTTTGTGAATTGAACAAATCTTAGTCCTTCATTCGTATTTCGGTAATTCAAGTTTTGCAATAGGATATTTTTTTGTTTTTATGCATTCAAAAGTTTGTGTGTTATGAATAAAAAAAGATTGTGATAGAAACCAAAAAAGTAAACGGAAAATAACTGAACAACATCTCAAAAATAGAATATTATAATATAAAAAAAACAATACAAAAATTAATTTTAAATTATTTTTAGATTGTCTAATGAAGTTTATAAAAACATATTTAAATTTTGTTTCAAAAAATTTTGGTTGAAAAGGAATGTTTGATCATATTTATATAGTTCAAAGTTGGCTTATCACAATTTCCTTTTACTTTCAGATTTTAAATATTAAATAATTAAACACAATTTTTTTCTTTTTAATGGAAGAAATCAAATAGGCGTCATTAAATTATGTATCTGATTTTGATAATTTCAATTGACACTACTAATTCAACTTATAATGAATATCAATAGTTCTTCTTCAACTTACTTATTTAAATATAAGGGTAACATCTATTAAAATGTTTATTTTCTTAAGATTTCCTTTCTCAAGAAAATATTTAGTAATATTGTTTTATTTACTGCAATGAAAGAAAAACGCATTTTTTTGAAATATCAATAGAAAGCCTTTAACAATTTAACTAAAATGAAATACAATATTTCTTGTCCATGTCATTTTTAACAGGTTTTGAAGTAAAGTTTACTGGAAATGACAGAAAGTTTCTGAACGAATATATACTTGAACAATATTGTAAAATATTTGGTACACACGTATACTTTGAAATAAAATTCAATTAAAATTTTGAAGAAATATTGAAAGACATATTTATATAGATCAACAAAAAAAGATAGTTGAAAATAAGAGATAAATATAAGCAGAAGAAAAATGATTTTTGCAATATATATTATTTAAAAGAAAATATTAAAGACAAGATGAATTGAAACAACAGAAAAACTGTATATTTACTTATTCTGAAAAGAAACATTTGGAGTAAAAAGAAAAGAATGGTCTTAATAAATTGAAATTTTGTACGAATATAGTAAAGTACATTAAAGTGAAATATCCATTAGGTAAGTTAAAAATATTCGTCAAGTAAGTATATGGTAAATGACATGTTGAGAAAATGAATTTATATCAAAAAATTATGTATGTATTTATTTTTAAAAAACTGCGATGGTATGAATAAGAAAATTCTCTTAGTAGCAAATATCATGGAAATTATCACCAGCACAGATATGATAGTGTGCAAGCAGCTTTTTTAAAATTTTACATTTTGGAAATTTGATGATGAGAATTCTTAAACTTTGCAATTCAGATTTCAGTTTAGCATGGGACAAACAATGCAGAAGTTCCGTCTCGACAGCCGGCAGAACGTTTGTGAAACACGACAGATGTAACCTATAGCTGTTCTACAATTTTTTAATGTGTATTGCACCATGAACTACGCGCAATTCTTTGTTTCATCATATCTCGAAGTAGAATCATAGGAATCTATGGATTCAGAGGTCTTAGATGTAAAAACTGCCGTATAGATTAGAAATTAATTTGTTTTCAAATAAAATGAATTTTTAAGATTTAATGATGGCTATATCATTTAATGGCATGTTATTCACAACATTTTCCAAAGTTATAGAGATTGAAACTTTTTTTATTATGATCGCATTTTTTATTAGGATTTGTAGACGATCACAACTGGTGGAAATCACTACTTGCAATTTCAAACATAACTTGTTAAGGTAGACTGTACATTAATAAGGAAAAATGTCTCTTTTGTTCAATTCTTCTATTTATTATTTTTCTTGTAATTCTTCTATTTATACTTCCTGAATTGAATCAATATTATCTATCATTATATTTTGTTTTTACTTTGATAAACAATTAATTTCGATGAGTCTTTTATAAGTGTTAATACTTTTATATATATGAAAGCTAAAAAATTTTACCTAGGAACGCACAATGCCATCCAATGTTTAAAATATATTCTTCCCTTATAAAAAATGCATTCCATTATTTTCATTTTATAAAAAAAGTACTAATTTCCCATCACTATATTAAACTAATTCATTAAATTTGCATTTGACTCTGGAGTTAAGGTATTTGCATTTAACTTACTGCATTGTATTTCAAAGTATTTGCATTAATCATTGTATATGTTGCGTCCTTTTGACACTATTATACTGAATATCAAAAACAACTCAACTTTGTTTATTTGCTCAACTTCAACTTTTCCGTTTGGCAACACTAAATTTTGAAGTTCAAAGCAAAAGTTTAATCCAAAATTACCTGTAATTAAGGTTAAGTTTGAAGTATAGCTATAGTAAAGTTTAAGTTCGAAGCTTTGTTTAATAAAATTTGTGAATGTGAATTACTTTGTGCTATTTCATATTAACGTAATAATATTCCACTACAGTTTTTATAATTGAATCTGCTAGGATACTGATTTGAGATACTAAATTAAGAACTGAAATGAGATGGAATATGAGCTGAGATCATTAATGAATGAATTTCGTTTACTTTCTAAAGAAGAAAGTAAAGTTATATCAAGGGAATTTTATTGGCATCGTAAATAAATAAATTAGTTTTCAGATCAAAATTCCCAATGTCCCAAGTATGCTCCATTATTCTTTTCTTGTTTACCAAGATAATTTAATTCAATATGTTAAAAGATTAAACATCCCAATATCTTGCTTTTCCAATTATAATCATTAAACTTATTTCTCTGTTTCACTGATCTTTACAGTAGTTGCAAAACAGCTGAAAACATTAACTGAGAAAAATAAATTATTTCGCTAAATATTTGCTCTTGCAATTTTTAAGAATTATTATTTTTCATTTCTTCCAATGGTTTAGCTTTTTTCCAATAACATGCATACCGGCAATCAAATTTTTCTTTTCAGTAAATTGTAATCTTGCACAAATATAAATTTTAGACAATTGTCTCAGCTATATTTTCAACTTCCTTCTTAGAATTTTATGCATGGAATCAAATCGAAGTATTAATTTGAATTAATTTGAGCACAAAACTTTTCCATATGCTATTAGTGAATTTAATAGAAAATAAAACTTAAAACTACATAAAATATAACTGAATATTCTATCTCTTGTAAACAATTTTGTAAATCCTACTCTAGAAAAATTCTTAAAATACAAAGATTATGTTATAATATTTCGTAATTCATGTAAATTCTGAAGAAACATGAGGCGAAAATCTTTAGCATTTATTTTGTGAATATACCTTTGTAATTTCGTTAGACTTTAATACATTTAATTTAAAAATTATATATATATATATATATATATATATATATATATATATATATATGTGTGTGTGTGTGTGTGTGTGTGTGTGTGTGTGTGTGAGAGAGAGAGAGAGAGAAAGAGTGTGTGTGTGAGACAAAATTTGAAAACTCTGACAAGAATAGAACAACTCAATGTAAAGAATAGGAGGAAAACATAAGGATTTCGTCTTCGTCAGGAGGGAGATGGTCTCAGCTACGCAAATTTAACATTCTTTTCTGACCTGCGCGAAATACTTAAGACTAAATATCTTCTAGAAAATTTCCCGAAGAGTGTTTTTATTAAAAAAAAAGATACATGACAATTTTATATCGAAAATAAAGTAAACGGAATATGGTTTCTTTAAATTATTTTAACTTTGTGAATTTAACTCGCAATATTTCAAATTTCTTTTGACTACTGTATCTTTTTCTCAATTTGAAATTTGTTCTGATTTCCTAGGTTTAATTTATTACTTTCCCATTATGGACTTGTTTACCTTCCTTGGTAAACTGTTTCCTTTAATTTCAGAAATAAAAATCTTTATGTTTCTTTCTTTTAATAAGAACAATCTTCAGAGGAGTTTCCCAAAGATATTTAGACGTATGTCCTTCATGCATGTCAGAGAAGAGTGTTTAATTTGTATCACTGACCATCTCAATCCTGGCGAAGACGTGGTCCCAATGCTTTCCTTTTATTCTTTTCATTGATATTTATACTCTCATGTCCATAAATAAAGGATAATTCAGAATCAAACAGAAATTGAACTCTAAAATAAAAAAGTCACACACATCTTGAAGAATAATATGATAATTACAAGAAACCACCAGATGGTACCGATAGTATGTCACAGTTACGAGAGTGTAAGAAGAGAGAGGTATTTAAGAAATGGTTGAAAAGAAGTTAAATCAGGGCAGGCTTTGGCAATGATACCAAGATGATGGTAATGTGAGTAGAAGTCATAGCACAGGTCACCCCCCCCAAGTTACAACACTGAATGAGGACCGGTATTTGGCAGTTACTGTCAAAAGAGAAAAAGACTGATCACAGTATCAGACCTGCCTCGTCAAATCTCTTCAACTACCAGTACGATAGTTTCAAGGCAGACCGTGTACAGACGCTTAGGGGATATTGGTCTATATATGCTCGTAGGCCTGTCAGATGTGTTTCATTTACCGCAACTCTCTGTCGACTGCGGTTAGCCTGGAGAGTAGGGAGAATGTGTGATCTTTTCCGAAGAGTTCAGGTGTAGCTTTCAGTATGATTATCGCCGGACTTTCATATGGTGAGGGCCAGGTATCCGTTACCACCGAGAGAACACCATTGAACGACACCGTTACGGTGGTGCAGGATTGCTCGTTTGGGGAGGAATTATTCTGGGTTCCAGAACTAACCTGCATGTTCCAAATGTAACCATGACAGGCCACATCTACCGACATGTCATTCTGGAACAACATGTACGTTTGCTTCGGAGCGATATGGGTGCAGAATTTCTGCTTATGGATGACAACACCCGTCCTCACCATGCAAACATTATAGACGAATGCCTTCAATCGAAGGATATCACCCGTATGGACTGGCCAGCATACTCACCGGATTTGAATCCAATAGAGTATGTGTAGGACATGCTTGGCCGACGAATTGCAGCCCGTCAGCCCCTTCCCATATGTCTACCGGAACTTCGGAGAACATTGCTTGATGAGTGGTGTAATATTCCTCAAGATCAGATCGAAAATTTGATACTCAGTATGCCTAGGCATTGTACGGCCTGTATTGCATCGTCTATAGAGCATACTACGTATTAACCATCATACTAACCATGTTATATTGGTGTTTGTAAATAGGTTATTTTTTAAAATTTCCTCCAGGGAGTAAAAATCGCAATTTTCATTAATGATGTCAAACACATAGCATCTTTTTTACTCTTTAATTTTTGTTTAATAAATACACTTAACAAATAAATCATTGATTTGCTTCTGTTTCTTTCTTTGCCTGAACTTGCATTATCCTTAATTTATGAACACGAGTGTGTGTGTCTATATGTATGTATATATATATATATATATATATATATATATATATATATATATATATATATATATATATATATATATATATATATATATATATATATATATATATATATATATATATATATATATATATATATATATATATATATATATATATATACATATATTATATATACATACATATATACATATATAGATAGATAGATAAATATAGATCTAGATATATATCTGTGTGTGTAAGTTTTGAAAACTTAATTATTTGATTTGTTTAGTATTCCATCAACATTTCTTCTAGATGTTTTCTTTTAAATATCCTACATTATAAAATTATATTTTCTTTTTAAAATGCCTTTTGAAAGTGGAAACTGGAGAAGAATTATTTCTGAGGAGTGAGATAAAATTTAGTAATCTTTGATGCTTTAGAAATAATGTCGTTATAATGGTCCTTGAAAAGAAAAATAGATCACTCTTCTTTTCCTCAACAAAGAACTTATGAGTTTTCTTGAAACTTTCTTATTTGTAGTAAGAACAAGTTTCTTTAATTCCTTTGGGAAATGTACAATTTTACTTGAAAACCTTAACCAGATTATCGATTTTATTTCGAAAAATGATTGAATTTTGCTTCACTTTTATATACCCAATGATACAGAGAAAGGTCTTAAATCAACATTTAATGAATAAAATAGTACTTTTAATATTTAATCTTATATAGTAAATAATATCTCATATATAGTAAATTTTATGACTGACACTCACATTTCTTTTCTGAAAAATTGCAGTAGTTGCTTTATTTTGTTTGATAAAATTCCTTCCCGCAAATGTATTGCTACACGACTAACATCAAAAAAATAATCCACGTTGCTTGAATGATTTAAAAGATTTTTGGATCAAGTAGCAATGTCAAGAAAGGTCTGACACCATTTGTTTGTAAAAAATGTCTGCCAATTAATTTCTTTTTAATACCATTAAATATATTAAATTATAATAAAATGTATAAAATAATTTTCTTTTAATTAAATTTACCTTAACATAAATTTTATAATTTACATAACAAATAATAATTAACATAAAATTCTCGTAAATATTTTAAATATTCTTTAAAGAAATTTATTTTTTGTAAATGAATTTTTTTTTAACTAAGTCGCAATGATTAATCACTGAAATGGTTAAACTCAGAAATCAAGTTTTTAAGGGTTCAACAATATGTATAAGAAAATTATATATATATATATATATATATATATATATATATATATATATATATATATATATATATATATATATATATATATATATATATATATATATATATATATATATATATATATATATATATATATATATATATATATATATATATATATATATATATATATATATATATATATATATATATATATATATATATATGTATATATATATATGTTTATATGTATGTATATATTTTACAAAACGCACACACACACAGGGAATAACCTAGCATCTGAAATCAACTGTAAGGCTTGTGAACATCCACTGCGTATTGCTCCTTCTTCCCCTCAAGAACATTTATCGTATATGGTGAATCATATTCACGCTTTTCAGAAAAACATTTCAGAAGAACCGTCAGCTGTCACCCAGACTCATGTTTTTGCGTCTCCAGCATGCTTCCCTGAACTATCTATCAGTCAGATAGAAGCAACTGGGTGGAGTCCTCGAGAATTCTGAAGCAAGTACAAAGGAAATACCCCACAGCTACCGTGCCCCCTCCCTCAGAGGTACCATTTTATTTGGAGGACATTTCGACCAATCTCAGTTTTAACGTTCTCTTAAAATTAACACGATAAATTTTCGGCTATGCTGGGATTCGAACTCACTACCTGCCGATAATGAGATCGACACCTTAACGAACTAGGCCATTGCTGTCCCACATAGGCACATATGCATACTCCAAGCAAAAGTGCATCACACATCTCTCTTTGTTCCACAGTGGATGCGATTAATATCAGTATCTTTTTTGAGTAAATCAGCAGTAATACACAGTATGCGTAAGCTTCATATACACAGAATGGGCAGCCAATGAATTATATAGACGTCACAAGGCATCAGGCATCCACATGCGTTGCGCACCTCTGGGATTAACTATTCATTCACAGTTGATTGTATTCAGAAGTCATGAGGAAAGAAATCCAGAAATTCTCCAAGCACTCACAAGGGCTATACACAGCGCCTAATGGATAGAACAACACTCTTCAGAACAGAAAATCTTCGTTTCAATACCAGCCACTGTCGAATAAGGAGTGAGGGATGCATAAGTGCAATGCAGCCTGGAAGTTTTCTGAGTTCAACGATATATGTCTTTTCCCTGAAGGCTATTTAAATCATTGGCTCTGAAATACTTTACAGTGACCTTCTTCTTTTTTGCTGTCCACCACTCGGTGTGTGTATGCTGAAAGAAGAAATAGATTGCATTTCATAGATTAACAGCTGCTGTGATCGAATCTGGTTCCTTCTCCTTTATATTGAACATTTCTGAAATTAGGACACGTTGAACCTTAAAACAGCTTATACATAACAAATGTGTATGTATGTGATTGTAAATATAAATGACTATATATAATAAATGCTTATGCTTTTAAATGTGACAAATCTTTAGCAATGTATGTGTCAACTTCAACAATTTATCTGTTCATTATGAAATTATTCGAGAGTGAATGAGAACTGAAACATGTTCGATAAATCACACACATATATGTTAAATTTTAATATAAATATTATTTATGAGGATATAAAATCATAATGTATAAAGTTGTTTGAATTTAAGATCTAAATGCTAAATAATGCGATAATCTATTTTAAAATTCAGATTTTATTTGTAATATAATATATAGATTTTATTGACTATCAATTTTTTATTTTTATTTTTTATATCTATTTTTGATTTTATTTATAATATAATATATAGATTTTATTGTTTATCAATTTTTTTATTTTTATTACAATTCAGTTAAAATTATATGCTTGTATCAGCTAATTTTACATAAATACACGATCATTATAAGACAAGAAGTGATTTTTTTCAGAAAGTGATCATGAACCTTGCATATTTTGGATTTACTATACATTTAATCATAATAAATAGCAATATTTCTTTTCAGTTGAAATGACGTTAATTGGAGACGTATTTAAATATCTGCATTCTTTTACTTTTAATATTTAAATAAAATAAAGAACTTTTATGATTTATTTTATTACTTAAAAATGCATTTTATGTATATAATTTCGGAAATCTTTTTTTAAACTGTTGAAAAAATATTAATTAATATAATCAAGTATTAGATACAGAAGAAATATATATTTAAAGTTCGATTTTAAATAATGGTTGGTAAATAATTGCCTTAAATGTTAAGGAAAAATATCTCAAATGAACTTAAGTAAATTTAAATTTTTCCCTTCGGTTACAAAGATGACATTTTTGAGTTTGATTCAGCATTTTAATAAACAAGCTCAATAGAAACATGAATTAAAGAACAGAGTATTATATTATATTTCACAATTAAAATTACATAGAACGCTCATCAAAGGAGATCCAAATGAGATATCAGAAGGACACACACACGCACACTGTGTGTGTAAGATGCATTCATAATGCAGCAAAGAGAGGGCTCTTCTGTCTCTGGATGAGATTTTGCAACAATAATTCCATAAAAATAGACTGTTCTGTAGGAATGCCATCTGTTGGCCCTTATAGTTATTATCCAAATAAGAACACTTATTACACAAATAGTATTAAATGGCATATTATAAAAAATCCTAACTTATTTATTAATAATATTAATAAAATTTTGATAATACACACACGCACACATAATAATTTATATATTAATGATTCAAACAAAATCAAATTAACAATTTTAAAAACTTATTATTTAATTATTACAAGCATTATAAGTTTTTGAAACAAAGAAAATTCATACCTATGAAATGTTTCTCTTTTTAATTAATTTTTTAGTGATATAAAAATTACTTTTAAATTTTTTATTGGGTATGCTTTGAGTTAAATATGAATATTAGATCATAATAAAAACAATCAATTTAAATAATAATTTATTTCCTAAGCAATTGTATTTCTTATAATAATAAGTGCCAAAATTTAACGCACACAATGATTTATAGCTGTTAATAATACCGTTTAATTTCTCATATTTTCCAAAATTATGAAAAAAATAAATATACTTTTATATAATGTTGCTTAAAAGTTTTCTTATGGAAATTTATGCGTGCAGTCTGTTTAACATAACTTATTTTTTAACATATGATATGATGATACAAAGATATATTAAGATTTTAAAGTTTCAAAATTTTAACCAATTGAAACTTAAATCTTGAAACTTTTGCTAATTTAATCATGATGTGCTTGGATATTTCTTTATGAATATCTGTAAAATATTTTCAAAACTTACCGAAAAAGAACAAAATTGCTTTAAGTATTCTTTATAAAAGAAGAATTTTTCTTTTATCTACGTATTCATAAACTTAGACGTTTAAATTTTTTGTGTAAATAAAATTTAGATTAAAATAAATTTTTATTATGTATTTAAATCAAAAATTGTTTTGTGCAGTCACAGTTAAATATAATTGAGATGTATGTGATGTATTTCTTTAAGCTCATAAAATGATATATGAATATGTTATAAAAATAAGTTTTTCCTTAAAAAACAATATTCACAAATGTGATCTAAATATTTCAGGAGAAAATAATAAAATTTAATTATATTTTCTAAAATATCAGTCAATACATAATTGAAAAGCTAAAATATTTAATTAAGTTTTTTGTGAATAATAGTTTTCCGAAAAAACATTTTAAAGATAGTAGGCCATGTTCATATATCTCTTGTGAGAAAATATTTTGATGATTTCCAAAATTCATAACGAAATATAAATTCAAAAATCGAAAATTTTTTATTTACCTTTAATGAAAGAAAATAATTGATTAAATATACTTTATTAAATATTAATTGGAAACAAGCTATTAAAAATATATAATTTACTTGAATATTTTTGTTTAATTAGCGAATGATAAGAGTTTACGAAATTAGACATACATAAAAAACATTTGTTAGAATAAACATAAGTCTTCTATAAAATATGTGATACGTATAAAAATAATCTGATGAAATA
>CM075861.1:77880708-77930708 GCA_037975125.1 Latrodectus hesperus
TGGAAAATATAAGGCTCGACTTGTTGCTCGTGGTTTTATGCAAAGAGAAGGAGTGGATTATGATAAAACATTTTCACCAGTTATCAGTATTCCTGCATTACGCATAGTGTTTACTATTATTCTTCAAGAAAATTTAAAAGTTTATTCACTGGATGTTAAAACTGCATTTCTGAATGGTGAATTAAAAGAAATTATTTACATGGATCAACCAGAAGGATGTGATGATAATAGTGGCAGGAAGTGCCGGTTAAAGAAAAGCTTATACGGACTTAAGCAGTCACCTCGTCAATGGTATGTAAAATTTTTAAATTTCATTATCAAATTAAACTTTAAACCATTAAATAGTGAACAATGCATTTTTATTCGTCAGTCAAAAGGTGGAAGAATACTAATGGCACTTTATGTGGACGATTTATTAATTGCGGGTACTGATGATAGTGAAATCAAAATTATAATTGGATTATTATCAAAAGAATTTGAAATGTCTAAATCTGGAACAGTTTCTGAATTTTTAGGAATTAAAATTACATTTACACCTGATGGACTGTATCTAGATCAAGAAACATATATTTTGAATTTATTAAACAAATTTAAAATGTTTGATGCTAAAATAGTCTCTACTCCCATGGAAGTAGGAGCAACAGCAATAAATATATCTTACTTATATATATATATATATATATATATATATATATATATATATATATATATATATATATATATATATATTTATATATATATATGTATATATATATATATATATATATATATATATATATATATATATATATATATATATATATATATATATATATATATATATATATATATATATATATAATATATATATATACATATATATATATATATATATATATATATATATATATATATATATCTAAGTGGGAACTAGATTGAAAAATATCAAAATAAATAAATAAATATGTAAATCATGCAACAGTTTCGCTCTGACGTATCTCCAAACCATTTTGCGAGCCAACAGCATAAAAACTATCAAATGTGGGCTTTCTACATTTCCTTCCGTGACATCATAAAATTGCTTTGTAGAGAAGCATGCCTGACAATGTATGAAAGGTACGCTATTTATAAAATACCAAACTGTTATCAGCTTTTAAATTATTACCCATAAAAATAAATTTTTCAGCAAAAGTATTACTTTATGTATGATTTAAGAGAAAAAAATCATTAAAAATTCTTGTTATTAGTTCATGAAAATTTCAAGATTATTTTCTTTTATAAATTTTCCTATTATCCTAAAGTACGAATGTTTCACAGCACATTGATTTGGAGATAATAATTTTCTTTCAAAAGGAGGATTTCATTTGCTTGTTCTAAAAAATGATTTGAAACTCTATGATTTATCTTTATTACCCAAGTAATGTACTGATAAACATGACAAATTTTTATCCTCCAGCGCTTTTTTCATGCGAATTTTCTTCAAAAGTGTAATATCTTTCGATTTTTTTGGCTGTTTATTTTCGTTTACAGGCCTTATGGAAAAGTGAATTTATAGAATAATAACCTTGAATCACAGAAATATTTCATTTATGAAATGTAAGCACTTCATTCATTAATTTTTGTATTGAATCCCTTTCAGTCATTCTTATTATATCAGGTTTATCATTTCTTTAAGGTTAGATTGATAAGAATGTAATTCCACGAAAATTGAATATTTTTATATTAGAACTAATTTCTCTTCCTAATTAAATATTCTTAAGAGTATCATTAAATTATCGAATCGGAATGGCAATAGCTTATATGCATATTTATGTTTCTTTTTTTGTTCTTAACTCATAAAATGTGTAAACCAATAGCAAATCCCTCAAAAATTTTCATTCCAGTCTTGCTAAAATGAAAGGTGTGACAAAAATGTTCACACAGAGTTATGAGTCAGAAGTCAATCACTCATTTGAGAGAAGTAAGATTAAATTTTGCATTTTTTTCAACATTGTATTTTCAGATGTAACTTGGACTGGGGGAGGACATTGCTCTTCAAAGTATGAATTCCTGGGTTATATTCCAGTTACCGTTGCCCCACGGGAGATAGATAGTTGCCACTTCTGCCTTCTGCACGCACCACTCACATCTGTCTGAGTACCTATATGTATGTATATATATATATATATATATATATATATATATATATATATATATATATATATATATATATATATATATATAGAGAGAGAGAGAGAGAGAGAGAGAGAGAGAGAGAGAGAGAGAAAGAGTGAGAGAGAGAAAGAGAGAGAGAGAGAGAAAGAGAGAGAGAGAGAAAGAGAGAGAGAGAGATAGATATAGATATGTATCACCAAACACCAAACGAAAATCTGATAAATTAGACAAAATTTAGTAGAAAATGTAATAATTTTAAATTTGATTGCAGGAACCAAGAAAAATATTTCGCCAAAGAAATTTGGATGAAAGAATATGATGGAAAAGAAACGAAATGCTAAATTGAACTTGCTGTCCAACCAGGTTGCTAGAACTGCTGCTTATTTTTACATTTATTTGAAAAGAATACTGATAAAAACATTGAAGAACATTGTTGTATTCTTGAAAAAATAAAATATTTAATTTCAAAGTGACAAATAGGGCCCATTGTTTTTAGTAACGTGTCATCCAAGGGTGTTCCAAAACAATGTGTGTTTAGTTTAAGTCAAGGCGGCATACTGACTCCTCGATACCTATGTATTTTTTTCAAGTTCAATTATATTCTTCACGAGAACATAATTTAAAAATAGAGTCACAAATATCTGAGGCTTAAGATATGACATGTATTTGTCTGCATATAAATATATTGCCAGATGACCATTTAAATTACGAATGAATGCAGGTGTACCCTTTTCTAGAACCCAACCCTAAATCGTTAACACGATATCTCAAATAAAAAGGAAACTATTTGTATGAAACTTGACCTACATGTTTTAAGTTATAGTATCAATGAACTGAATATAGCATTTAAATATATAAGAAAACTGTTCTTCGTTTACAGCTGTTTTTTAAAGACATTCTAATAAATTTCACAAAATAACCATATTGCTGTACCCATTCAACTATATTTTTGTCGCTCAGTATTTATCTTAGATTTCGTTCCATTTCAAAGAACATTATAACATGAAACTTATGCTGAAAATAAATTAAGATTGATGCATTACAATTATCTGTAGAGTGTTAGCCATTTTTTTTTAATTTCACTAAAATTTGCTAAAAGATAACCAATATCAAAAAACTATGGTGAATGTAATTAAATATTTTTTCAATTATAAATTTATACATTATAAATTATATAAAAATAAGATGAAGCAAAATTATAAATCAATTTTCTCGTGTCGAAGAACCCAAAGAAATCCAGAGAAAAACTAAGTCAACTTCCTGACAAATATGCATAGGCGTTTTTTTTTTTTTTTTTTTTTTTTGTCAGGAAGTATAGGAATAAGCGTTGCATCTTTCCCCGACTGTTCACGAGCTGATTAGATGGAACTCGGGATTTTTCCCTCTGAAGCGACAGACCTCGAGAAGCCAGGAGCAGTATCTTTCGATCAGTATTGACAAAAGTGTAACGATGTCACTCTGAGGAGTAAGTCTCATTTAGAACTGACTTTTAATTAATTTGAGGCATTTTATCCTCCTTCAAAATCAAAATCCCTTTTCAAATCAAGAATGTGTGTTAATAGATTGTGTGATTTTGATAGAATATCACGGTAATAATTTGATGTCCAGTCAATTTCTAATATTCTTTAATTCAATCATTTACCATTGGTATTCTTTATATATTTCCGCTACCTTAAGAAACATTTCTTTACTTCCGTAATCGTGCCTCTGATGAATGGCAGTTAAGAAAACAAAAAACGTTCCGCTGCGTGGATTAATAAATAACTGTTGTTTGAGGGTAATTTCAAAGGCTTTTTCTGATAAAAAAAAATCGAGCAATTTGATTTCACAGCTGAGGCTATGGAAAAAAATCTTTCATGAAATAAAGATTTCAGGATAAATTTTGTTTTTCGGTATTTTTGTTATCATAATCATTAAGTTCTGAATAATGTATTCATGGCCTTTAAAGCATAACTAATTTATATAATATTAGGTAACGGGATAGGCATATGGATGCATCAATTTTAATTATTGGAGCAAAATACAAAAGTAAAATTTAGTTTAACTTTGAAACGAAACAAAATATTTTAAGATTTTATTTTCACTAATCAAAATTATCGTTACCAAAATATGCATTAACCAATGAATTTTACTCAACATAAATATTTTAAAAAACAATAACATCGGCTGTAATTACATCATATGATTCTGTCCTTGAGTTTCATAAATTGTTTGAAAAAATAAAATGAAAGCTTATTCTAGCATGAATTACACTCTAATAAAACAATCGAAATTCTTCAAATAACTACAATGAATAAAAATCTCACTTTTGAAGTACATGAAACTTAAGAAACAAATACAATTCTTTTTTAAAAAATATCTAATATTTAGGGAAAACCGTAAGCGAGATTTCAAATTATGACTACATAATTTATTAAATGCGAATAATTTTAATGAGTTAATAATCCAAAAAAAAGTGTTAAAAATCGAAATAATTTTTATATGTTATTATATCATAGTAATGTTTTATCACATATGTTTTGCATTTATAAATAAAATGTTAGCCTCAAAATAAGTTTAAAAATTATATTTTTTTCTAAGATTATGTTTACCAATGCAAGCGTCTTTTTAGGCAGGCGTAAGATTACTTTCAAAAAGTTCAAAGTGAACGGAGAATTCATTTGGTGATGTTACATGTGCTGTGATTGAGTTAAGATTCATTTCACTATTCTTGCTTTGAAGCAAGGTATCCTTTGAAGAAAATGTAATTTTTGTTTAAAAGAAAATTATGCACAGGAGCCTTCTTTCATGCTGTCAGTTTCAGAGGAATGCATTTGGTCTCTTTAGAATAGTATAGACAATTCACTCGTAGTTCTTTTTGCCTTATCTCGATGAATAAAGTCTTGTTTTGCAAATATTTTGTATTTGGAAAAATCTCTAGAACTTAGCAGTGAAGTCAAAGTATTTATATAAGTTAACAAGACACTAGTTGAAATATATTATTTCCATGCATTAAATTTTTATATATTTTCTTTATCTTCTATCTTCTCTTTTATCTTCTTTCTTTTATCCTCTTTTTAGTTATCATCATTTTTTTATAAATTAATCTAAAACAAAACATAATTGAAGTGATCGCGAACAAAAGATTTTTACCGAATGCGTTTTTAAGGATTATACGGAAGCAGTTAGGAAATTTAGAAACAATTTTATATTGAAAGCTAACTTCTAGAAGTAAAACATTCTGTGCTCACCTATTTCAAAAAGACTGCTAATAATTGTAATTCATTTCAAAATAGTTAGATTAGGCTGAAATATATATTTAAAATTTGCCAAAATGTAAAGAAAGTTATATCACTAAATGACAAAAAGTTCGTATGGATATATTGGTCTTATAAATGTTCCAATTAAAGACAAAAAAAATTATAATAAATTAAGAGAACTATTGGAAAAATTACGCCAAGGAGAACACTTATATTAAACATCTTTATAATAACTTAGATTATATGGCGTTTAGATTAAATGAAAAAAATTCTGAGCAAAAGTACTCTTGCTAATAAAAAATAACTTTTATTGAGAACTGAATGATGAAAGAGAAAAACCGAATACAAAAAAGTGAATGAAGTCTTTAATTTATGAATAATAAGATTGTAAGAATCAAAAAACAAAGAGATTTGCATATTCTTTTTAGGAATAAAACGATAGGATCATTCATGTATTGCAATTAAGAAAATTAATTAGAAATGATTAGTGTCAAATAAGTGAAGTAGAAAGAAATAGTTACAACGAGTAGGCGGAGAAAAGCGAACTTAAATTTTAATCAAGTAATGTAGAAATGTATTAAAATGTGAAAGAATCATCAGAAAAAGATTTAAAAAATTTGTATTGAAATTCATCAAGTATTTTTTCAAAAATGGAGACATTTAATAGATAGTAAATATAATTACAATGATTAAAAACAATTTTTATTCCATAAAAATGAAAGCTTATTATATATTAAACTGTTACGACTGTTTTAATTTAAAATCCTATTTCGGAACTAAAATTTAAGAACATTACACAATTTTATATTAATTCAAACAATAGCAAGAAAATTGTCAATTAAATGAAAAATAATGGAGATAATCTGAAAGACAAAAATGAACCCTATTGATGTAATATTATTTATTTGTGTTTTAAAATGCTCTGTAAATATGAGTCGTAAATGAAGTCATAATTTTGATTACTTAATAAAAACAGAAAAATATCAAAGAAGACTACATTTTAAGTAAGGCTACAATAATATACTGCTTAAATCATCAGCAAAATTTGATTTCATAAATAAAATTAATAATAAAGTCAAACATAAAAAAAAGTTTTAAATTGCGTCGTATTCATTTAAATTTTGGTAAAATTTAAGATTTATTGAAATGCAAAAAATAGCTCTTGTAGTCAAATTAAGTTAAGAAGTTTTCATTATTTGACACTTGGGGGCGATATATTGCTATAATAAAGACTAATGCTTTGATCCAATTAACAAGGTTAACATTTTAAGTTTCATGTGATTCAATTACGAAAGTATATTTATCTTAATCATTCGAAAGTCTTTTTTGGCACGAAGTATTGCTTATTAATCATCGTAATGCCTTTTTTATATTTTGTCCCGTTAATTATGATATAGCAGCAATACCGCTTTGTCATTCATAATATCATTTTAGTTACTTTTAAATGGTTTTGCGTTATACGAGTAAATATTGAATATGTTTCATTTTATGAAATTTGTTTAGAAATATTATCAGTGTGTAATATATAAATTATATATATATATATATATATATATACATAATATCTCATAATTGCATATTAAGTTCACATTACAAATATAACACTTGTTTCTTTGTATCAGCATCAACAACTTTAACTAACTGAAGAAATTTAATTTTCAAATCAACTTTAATAATTGATGTTAAATATTTTTTCCATATAAGTGAAAATTATGTTTCATTTATAAATCAATAAAATATGCAATAAAAATGTATTTCTCAAGATAAGAGTTGTAAAATGCTGCTTATAATCCAACCCCAAAAAATATTACTTGTAGCTCATTTCATGAATATCAAATTATCCCAGAAATTCAATAACGTCATTACTAAAGTGTTTGTTGCACGAAAAATGACTTGAAACATTTAAAATCCATATTTTTATTTCTTCGTAAGTCGATAAGATAAATTACATCTTAGAATGTTCATTTAAAAGAATTTCGTTAGAAGTAGTTATTTCATGCCAAGCTATAATTTCTAGAAATGTAGATTCGTATTTAAGCAAATATTATCGTAAAAAGTAAATTTCATAAAATATACTTATTCTTTAAATTTTCAGTTTTTAAATCAGAAAATACTTGATTTTGTAAAGCTTAATACACTATCTTTCTCTCAATTTTAATATCAGCTCAATTTTTAACATTACAAATATGAAACCTTAATGCCAATTTTATGAGGAAAATGTGATATTTCAGTGTTTTTTTTTACTTACATTACAAATATGAAACTTTAATGCCAATTTTATGAGGAAAATGTGATATTTCAGTGTTTTTTTATTATACAGCCTTAGTACTCTTTCATAATGATTGTGTGATACCTACTGAGGACGAAATTCATGGTTTCCTTTTAATACATCGAAAAACACTGACTTATACTTATTTCATTTGGTCCATGGTGATTTGGACTAAAAAAATATCTTTTTTTTAGAACTAAAATTATTTTAATTTATGCAAACTTGTTCATTTTAGATATATAGTTAGGAAACTGAAAAATATTAAGCACTCATATATTGGTAGCTTTATTTGAAATGTTCCAATCTCATTTACCAAATTTTTGAAATTGAAGATGAATTCTTAAGCGTGATTATTGCAGCAGAGATAAGTACGTGTAAAAAAGTTAAATTATCAGTTTAATTCACTTTTTAATTAATATAAAACAGATTTGAAAACATAAATCCCATTTTGATCAACATATATACTTACACACATACTTAGTATTTAAAAGGAAAACTATGTTTCGTAGAAAAAGAATCATTTATTATTAGGTAAAATTAATATTTTATATTAACAATAAAATATTAATATTTTTATTTCCTTTACAAATCTACTTGACAATTGGTTATTCAATGATGCAATTTAGAGTCGTTTTTAATAATAATTTATTTTATTATATTAACTCCATTTCAACTAAAATCATTATTAATTTTAAAGTTTATCACATTATAATTTAAATAGCTTTAAATGTATATAAAGTTTAATATACTTTTAAAAATTAACTATATTTTTCTGTTTTTATTAAATGTAGCTTTCGGGACTTTCTGCTTATTGATATACATGTAATCTCTCTGTAACATGGAAGTCTTTTCAAACTACTGTCATAAAGGAAGACACACCAATAAGTTAACTTGTTTGATTTATGTATTAAAATTTTTCAATCTAAATTTAATTAATACTGTATAAGTTACAGTTCGTTTGAAAATGTCGAACAATTCATATACTAAATTTTCAGTCTTGATCACTTTTAAAAATTCATCATCAAAGTTAAATATTCTATAAATTGCAATAATTTTTTTAGTTCAGAACACTTCTATAAAGAGCAATATACGTAGTTTTATCAATATTCTCCTTTGAAAATCGCTTCTCTTAAGACTGTTTCGTTTATATTTTTGATTAAACACAAACAAAAAACTTTCTTTTATTAAATAAACAAAATGCATTTTATTTAGTTGTCTCGAATTTTAAGGAAAAAGCAACAGATTTTTAAAATACATTTAACACTTTGTATCAAGTACTCTATTAAATGAAACTAATGTAATATAGTTAAATATGACATGTTAGTTTTAAAAATAATTTATTTCACTTATAGCTGTCTATCAGTGATATTTGTATTTGAATTTGATTTTGGTAAGTCAGTCCTATCTTTAAATATTCCCTCATTTACTTCTCGATAACCGAAACTATTACAATGAAAGCAAATTTATTCATAAATAATAAAATTAAATATCCACATACACATACTATGACCTCTTATTTTCTATTTTACCTTCAGTTATATCAGAATAAACTATGTCCTTTCTAAAAAAATATCTATTACAGATAATTTGATTCTTTTTATTGCATTATGTTTCCATTTTGGTTCCCGTGTGAGCTTGATAGTAAACTGTTGGATATTTATTGTTCTTTGAAATATAATTATATAGAATTATATATCTATCTATCTATCTATCTATCTATATCTATATCTATATCTATCTATCTATATATATATATATATATATATATATATATATATATATATATATATATATATATATATATATATATATATATATATATATATATATATATATATATATATATATATATATATATATATGTATGTATGTATATATATATATATATATATATATATATATATATATATAATATATATATATATATATATATATATATATATATGTATATGTATATATATATATATATATATATATATATATATATATATATATATATATATATATATATATATACACTTGATGTAAACTTCTTAGATTACGTTTAAACGAAGTAGTGTATTCAGAAGTTCCCGGGCTGGTTCTGTAACATAAAAATTTTTTACTGCATTTATATGAGCATTTTTGTGTTACTACACTCTTTCCCTCATCTAAAAGTGATTTTTCCCAAATCTCTTGGTTCATAGCGAGCGTTTTTTATAGGCAGATGCATTTAATAACTGATGATTAGAAGAAATGACGACAATTGAGCAGAGAATCAATATAATATTTTGTGTTCGCTTGGGAAAGAATGTGGTAAGGAGACTTTTGAAATGTTGAAGCATGACTATGGAAAGTGAAATATTACCGCAAAAATAAGCTTTTGGAATCATCGTTTCAGAGAAGGCATGGAAAGGGCTGAAGACGACAAACATTGTGGACATCCAGTAATGTCTCACGCATATGAAAATATCAAAGAGGTGTCTATGGTGCAACGTGAGAACAAGCAGGTAACAATTTCCCAAAGATTTTCAGTTCGAATATCAGAGACCACATACCAGAGGATTATGACTAAGAACCATAACATGCACAGGTCATGTCAATAATTCGTTTTCCACGTGTTAAACATAGACCTAAATGAATTCGAACAGAAATGGCGTGACATTTAATTTCAGCTGTTGACAAAGATCCTTCCTTAATTAGCAGAATTGCTATTGGGGACGAGAAATAGTGTTTTTTGTACGACGCGCAAACCAAAAGAGCATCGGCAAGGTGAAAATCACCGCATTCTCTACGTAAACAGACTCTCCGTTAAGACTCTCCTCTAAAGGAAAGGTCATGTTAGAGGTATTCTTCAATATCCAGGGTATTGTGCATCTAGATTTTATCAATGAAGACATCAAAATTGTGAACCCAGCAGTCATGGCTGCTGTTAGATGACAACGTTCCTTCTCACCGATCCCTACTCGTTAATGACTTTCTTGCGAAAACGAAAATATCTATTTAACCTCATCCTCCTTTATTCATTTGATCTCGAAACGTGCGATTTTTTTTTTTGATTTCTTGAAGTTGAAAGAAGTTTTCAGGGTCGTCAATTTCAATTTTCAGCTAAAGTTAAATGTACATCGTTGGTTGAATTGAAGGACATGGCCAGAAATGGATTCAAGACATGCTTCCATAAAGTATACAGGTGCTTGTAAAAGTGTGTTGTAGCATAAGGGTGTTAATTAAAAGGAGGACATTTTTCTGCAATTTAATTCATACTGTTATTTAAGTTATAAATTCAATTCAGGAACTTATGAATCCTACCACGTAGCTAGTAGAGAATATCGATGTGTTACAGAAGAGAATTGATATACCTTAACAGATAACCTAATTGTTGAAAGAACAGCCTTTTGGGAGGCTATGCAGGAAGAAAGCTGCTAAAGTGGGAAATTATTTTACAGTTTGTGGAACCCATGTATATCATAAAATTGCAAACCCGAAAAGCTTCCAACAGTTCTGGTTTGATAACTGTATATTCAAAAGACAAAATGCTGGCTAGTAGCATTCTGGATTATAAACCGATCCACCCTAAGGAAACAGTATACCGCGGTAAGATCAATGTTCCATTTTTCGATATAATGATACAATCAACGAAATCAGAAATTTAAGCATACTTTTAAAAGTGACGAGAAACTTCCGAAGAAAACTAAGAGTCTGAGGCAAGTTAGTCCAAGTTATCAAAAAATATAAACCAAGAAAAATGGGGAAAAGCTGGAAAGAAATTATTGGATAGTTTAAAAAAATGCTATATATTTTGGATTTGAAAAGTAATAAAATTTATATTCGTTTGTTTAACAAGCATATCAATAAGAAATGAATGATACAAAAAAAGTTAAAATTTACTAATTGTTGATAAAACAATTAATTTAAACGTATTGATAAGAAAAATTAAACTGCTAGTAAGTTTCCATAAAGAATTAATGTTTCTAATATTTTATTGCTTTATATACTTTATTAATAAAATTTGCTGTAATTTACAGGAAATTTCCTTAAATATATTCCATGTTCCTTTTTTCTATTTGTCATATAATCCAGAAATTAATCCGTAGCATGAATAAAAGTTAATGAAAGATTTAAAGTTCTTGTTTTATTAAATTTTCAAAAAATAAATATTAAAAAAGTGATCATTTTACTTATTTACAAACTAGTTTTAGTAGAATAATTTTTGACATTTATTTACAAATATCTGAATTAATTTATTTTTAGTGGCAGCAGATTATTTTGACAGAAATTTGAAAAATACTAGCCTAAATATTTTGCTGTGTACTTTGACTCGAATATATACATATATATGTGTAAATCCTTCTACATATACATATATAGAAGGATTAAGGATTTTCCAGATGCGTGAGTATGAGTAAATTGATACTCTATTTTTTGTTAGATATGTCTCATAAAAATATATCAAAATATGAATAGCAGCATTTTCCTCCATACTCAGGGACTTTTATCCCCTTCAAAATATATTCTTTATAATAAAATAAATTTTATTAAACGTTTTGAAACTATGTTACATAAATGTGATGTTCTCAACATAGTGTAATTGAATATATAATTATTCAATTTAATTTTCATGCTTATTGTTTCTAGTATGAAGAAAATTAATTGGAAAAATATCCAAGGAGCTAATGCTATTCGCGCAATGTCCAAAACATTTTTAAAGATAAAATAAGATTAATTACCTTCACGTCAAACTCTCATATCACAGAAAATGAAAAAAAATTATTAGATTCAAAAATGGAAAAACAAACAAATTATTAATTGAAAATAATTAAAGAATGAAAATGCAGTTAAAAGAAAAATACCAAAGAGTAAACGAAGCAACATTTTTTTGTGCATAAACGCTATGATAACATCCTTAAATATTAAATAATATAGTAAAAATATAAAATTAGTTTGATACATTAATATTTTTTACAAAACCTTTATGTGCTGTCGTATTTTAGTGTAAGTTTTTTTTTATGAATTTTTTCTCGTGAATTAATTAAAAATAACTTATGGATATCTATTTGTATTTTTCAGAAATTATTTTAATAATATCTAGATTTTTATTTATGACAATTAGTCTCCATAATTCTCCAGCTAATTTTACAACATTAATTTAATTTAAAGACAATGCAAATATTTTTCTTGAAATGTCATATTTGTATAAAAAATTTTATTAAATGAAAAAAATCCTTGACTGAGGATTATGAGAAAAATAAAACAAAGGCCTTAAGTTAATAGTAGATATTTTTTAATTGCTTTGAATAAATGTAATCAAAGATTTTAATACATTTTCAACATATTTTTAAGGATATTTTTAATGAATGTCAGTATCTTTTTTTTCCCTATCATATAACATTTTGTATATAAAACTATACTAGTTTTCTATTTAGATATTGTTTTAAGAATACTTTTAAATATTCCTGTGTAATAGTAAAACAATTAAATAAAAAATTCAAGAATTAAAATTAAACTTTAATTTTAATTTTTTGTAACATAATAAATCAAAATTCCATTAAATTTTTCGAAATACGACAGTAAATTAATTTTGCTAGAAGCTTTTTAGAAGAATTAAAGAGAAATGATGCAATGGAAGTTTGATAAATTACGTGTTCAAAAAATATGTATTTTAATATGTCTTCATATTTTTTACGTTATTTCCATTTTTATTTTATATTTTGTGTAGATTTATGTCTGTTTTATGTTTGCTGTTATTATTAATAGATGAAAACTTTATATTTTATTTAAATAATATCACATTAAACCATCAAATATACGTGAAAAAGTATTTTTTATATGGAAATACTAATTGCAAAGCCTATTAGCAGTAACCTTAAAATGTCAGATGACTCATTCACTTATAAAAACAATAAAAGAAGATATCCTGTAATAAGTAAAATCAATGATTACTGAATAAAATTAGAATAATAGATCACGTTACGAATAATCTTTCGTCAATTTCTATGGGTACATGATACTTTCAAATATAAAGTATATAAATATTCCTCTATCCTAAACTTTAAATATACGAATATTTATACCTGCCAATTTTATGTTAAGAAAAAAGAATTTTTTGCAATGAAATAATCATAGAAAACAAAGGAAAATGGTATTTTCATATACATTCATTATAAATTTAAAAATTTGAGAACTGTTAAATGTCAATTTTTTATTATTTTACTATTTCCAAAATACACTTTACCATTTTACAAATGTGAAAATATTGTACTCTTTTCTAAATGCAAACGTATATATTTTTTACAAAAATGAAATAAAGATTGTTTCGCAACTCTAATGTTTGAAACATTCATGAATATGTAATATAGAAAACAGCTCAAGTGAAACATGATATTACCATTTCAAATATTATATTTGCATTTCCCAAACTACGTTTTCTTGTCCCAGTTTGGCATACATGACGTATATCATTTGTTTGATATGTTGAAAAAACCAAAAATTATCAAAAATAAATAACGTACGCTAATAAAAAATAAAAACCTAACATATTTTTAACACTTGCTAAAGTGAGAGAAAGCTGTATGGAAAGAAATCATATGTACGAAAAGAATAAAAATGTATGAAAAAAATTTTTGAAATTAATTCTATAAAAAATTTTAAAAGAGCATTTTAAATCCAAGCATTTTTTAAATTGTAAAGTATATTTTATAAAAGTATTAAAATGTCTAACTATACATAAATGATTCGTTTTTTGGAAAGAAATCACTTCTTAATTATATCAACCTCATTCTCCATACATAATTTGCTCAAAAATTATAAGAACACTTGTTTGCTTAAAACCTATTTTGATAACTTCCAGAACTATAGAAGTGCATTCTGGTGCACATTATATTTAAATACGAAGTATTTTTTTTGTTTAGGTTCCATAGGATGTGCATCAAGATTATATAAAATATTAAAAAAAAAATACATTTATGTGTCTCAATAACACCAATCTTCATTCTTCATAAAGACTTTAGAGAATTTTTAAATTAATAATTTAATGAATGTTTTTTCCCACTAATATGTATTAACTACATTTAGTTATGGCTACTTTAATGGATTACTTAAACACTACTCTCTCCTTTATATATATATATATATATATATATATATATATATATATATATATATATATATATATATATATATATATATATATATATATATATATATCAAATAACATAAATATGTTTTAAATCACACAAAAATGTGTTTTAAATAAGATAAATCTAAGTTTTTTAGTCTTATAAAGTTTTATTAACTAAAGACAAAATAAGTAGAATATTTTTGTATATTTTATCAGCATGTATAATTCAAATTATTAAGCATACAAATACAGTAATTTATGTAAAAGTAAAAAAAAAATACCAACATTACCAACTGTAACAGGGTTGTTACTGTTGACAATGCTATTACAAATTTCTGGTGTTTCTAACAGGGCTTTAAGATAGGAAAGCAAAATATTATGCCTTAACACTCCAAAAATACATAGAGAGAATAACTATGAATAATTATGGTAAGAAAACTTTAACAATATATGAGTATTTTAACAAATAAAACACAAATAAATGTTACTTCCAAGATAAAGATTTTAAAAAATATTGGTGTTGCATTGAAATAAAAGTGAAATTTAAAGTAAGTTATAAATTTGTGAATTTAAATTTTATTAGTAGTAATTGAATTTATGAAATAAATTTGTATAGTATTCAGATTAAATATAATGAAATTTAATTAAATATAAATAGAATTAATATAATTTAACCACGGTAATCATTTCATGAACTAATTGCTATTTTTAAGGTTTTTATAGAGCTTTTACTTCTTGATGGACCTTTTTGATGAGTACCTTTTATTTCATTGTAATAAGTATTGCTTCATTGCTAAAGAGTTTTCAAGGAAATTTATTGGAAATTCATTATTTAAAAAAGTGATATATTTGTGTTCAATTGATATTATTATTTAAAGTAATGTCAATATTAAAAGTTCAAGTTAGTTCATTGAAAATTATTTTTTTATCAATTTATATAGACATGTTTCAATCCCACTAAATTAATTTATTCACTTAAAGCAACTTCTCATCATAAATGTCAGAAAACTTAAATTTAGCTTTTACATTAATAAAAATCTGAGCTTTCGGGATTTAAGTTATTAATAGTTTTGATTAAACTTAATTTCCATAAAAAAACATTTTTCGATAGTTTCTTCATAATATTGAAAATTATAAAACCATCTGGCTATCTAAAAACTAGAATTTTCTATAAACAATAAATTGCGTAGAAACTAGAATTTTCTACGCAATTTATGAAAAAATTTACTGAAAATATCTGGTGCGATATCATTATCGCGTAAATTAAACTTATCACTTTTAATTTTGACATTGATATCATAATTACAATTGACAGAAAATGAATTAGACCCTTCAATACTTTTAGGAAAATGTTCAATAGTTAGCTAAATCCATAAAAATAAAGATTAAAATTAAAAAAAAAATTAATTGAAAGAATAAAACCAAATAAATAAATTCTATCAAGCCTATTGGAATACATAAAGCTAATATTGCTGCATTTATTATCTAGGTATTATTTGATGTTATCATATTTCTCCAAAAATAATTATTGAACAATAGGAGAAATGGAAAATAAATTTATTTATTTGTGTGTGATACAACTGGAAATAATAAGTTTAGGAAAAGTTATTTAGTAAAATTCTATAAAATAATGGTACATGAAAGATTAAAATTATTTTTAATCTTCATTAAAAGGGCTAAAATTGTTTTTAAGAATAGTTAGAATAATTTATTATCCTGTAGTTTTAAGAATTCAAACGTTTTTGTACTCGTTCTTGAATATGTTTTTACAATTACAACAATTATTATAAGACTTATTTACTGAAAGGATAATAAAAATGATTAGAGAAGTTATATCAATAAGGTTTCTCTTATTTAATCAATTTAATTTGAAAAGATAGTTATGCTTTTAAAAGCCATTAAAAATACCATTTTTACTGTGAACTTCTTTGTCATATAGTGTCACACACTGAAAGTTTAATAGGCTTACTCTATTCCCACTACTTAGTTATATTTTTATATTCACTTGGTAAATTGCACTTTGATAGGTATTTTCATCTGTAAGGGACTATATAATGTGTCACCAAGAAAGAAAACTGATGAAAAATGAAAAAAACATTACTCCTGCAGAAGCCCGTGGAGAAGCCAGAAGCTCCATATCCATCTGTCTCTGTTCAATAGAGATTTAAAAGAAGCAGGGACGTTTCGCTGTAATAAGTGTTGTACTACCACTAGGATATGATGAACCTAATATTGGAGGATAAATGTAATTTGCTCGGATAAACCCTTTTAAAATTAGCAGCTTTATCGAGAGGAGCTATACATCATATAGGATAATCAGAATCATACTGCAGAAATTATATTGGATTATATCATATAGTCATCATTATATCACGTATCTAAAGCATTTGTGACGAAATTGAATTTTCAGAGTTCCAAAGCTTATTTTAATAACAAAGTACAAGTTGAAACTTACCTTCATGATACGTTTATTTGATAATAATTTAAATACATAGTTTTCACAGTAATGAAGCATGTCATGCCTTGATTGGGTGAAATATGAAAAGGATATATTGCACCTAATATAAGATAATAAATATAAAATGAATTTTAAAAGCAGAAGAAACTATCTTTTTATTTTTAAATATTTTAGAATTGATTTCAAGTTTTCATTAAAATTATATTTAAATGAAGCTTTAATTTTAATCACATTCGTAAGACATTTAAATACTTTAGTAGTATATAATAAATGCTTAGTTAACAATAAAAGTCGAAGACTTTCAGTTCCTAAATTAACAAAAATTTATAAATTATTTTAAATTTAAAAAACTTTAAACTGTCAACAATTTAGCACATAATTTAATTTTGTCATCTAAAATGTTTAATTCTTAAATATAAACTTTAGTTTTAGATATTTTAAATTAAAATTTTTTTCAAAATTCTTAAGATTTGACTCATATTTGTTCCTATATAATAATTAGTATATATTATATATAATAATTAGTTAATTATTATAAAATGTAATTTTTATATCGAAGTTATTTTTAAAAATGGATAATCTAATGAATTATATAATTACAATATTTATGTTTCCGCTTAGTTTCTTATTAAAGTGAATTTTTTAAAAATCTAAACTAATACTTCACAATTTTAAACAGCTTCCAAGTAATGTGAGCTAGAAGATGAATTATTTGAGTTTTAGTATTCGATTAAAAAGTCAATAAGTTCAAATCTCACTGATAGCATGAATACTTACGGTGCTTGGGATTCAATATTAAATTGTATTTGGTCTTATTTGATCAACTAACTTGTGCAAAAAGCAATAGTAAAACAACTCAAACGCTGCAAAAAATTAAATACCATTAAGACATCTGAGAGTTATTCATATACTAGTCAATAAACTCTTTAGTTTACTTTAACCTTGTTTTCTCAGTTTAATTTTAAAAATCTAATTGAACATAAAATCTAATAAATCTGAATGGGCATTAAAATAATAGATAATATAGTTGAAATTTTAGAAATTTGTATGTAATGCAACAATTTAATTTTTAATAATTAAAAGGGATTTATACAATGTAAATAATACATAATTAATTAGTGCACAGTATAATTTTAATTCATTTATTAAGTTAAATAAAATTTAAGGTCATCTGCAGCAGTTTTGTTTTTAGACATGAATAATATGTTTCATTAACAGTTGCTTGATAGAAAAAAATAATCTTAAATACTATAAACTTAATAAAACGTCATAACGTTCAGTGGATTTTACGCTTAAATATAACAAAAATGAAATAGTTTAGCGAATATAAAAAAAATTAATTTGTTTTATGCAATATAAAACTGTTCAATGTGGTAAATGAAAGTCCATATATAATGCATTATAATTATTACTACACGCAATCATTAATGCATTAATAAAATCTATCAGTATTTGTAAAATAGAAATAAAAAGAATAAATCATAATTACGGGAATAACATTAAACTATTTAACAGTTAATAGAGTAGGATTTTAACTGTCAAGAACAAATAAAATGTTTTGAAAAACTGAAATCAAAACGTAAAACTCGTCAAACATTGATTTAATTATAATCATGAATAATAAAAATATTTCCTTTTAATTGCTTTTGTTTTATAAAAAATATGTAACTTTTTCCAATAGAATTTCAAAACTAACAATTTCATTATAAAAAAAATAATTTAATATGAAGTCAGCTAAAATGTTATTTCAATTGTATAAATATTTCAGTCTTATAATACAGTATAATATACCATCTTTTTTATATATAAAGTGAAGGTACTAAAATAGTTTGCTACATATCAAATGCTGTACAAAAGTTTAACTTTTCCAATTTTGGTTGCCAACTACAACAAACGAAATAAATGAGGTATCTTAAAGTATGACGCTACATTTAGAATTCCTTGATGTTTTAGAAATCTTGTTGCTATAGTATTTTTTGAAAGGAATAGCTATTTTCTTCTTCCATAGCATACAGTATCTTTATTTATTTATTTCTTCCAATGATTTCTTTTACTATATAGTTTAATGTTAACTTTTTCCCTCTTAAACTCTAAAATATCATATACATTTATGCACATATTTTAAGGAATTCTATGGCTATAATCTTTTTAATTTTTTATCATAATTTTAAAACCCAATATAAAATAAAACTATTAATTAAATTGAGTAAAATATTTTTATTTAAAAATAATTTGAATTGATAGATGTTTTAATCTATAAATATTATTATATATATATATATATATATATATATATATATATATATATATATATATATATATATATATATATATATATATATATATATATATATATATATATATATATATATATATATATATATATATATATATATATATATATATATATATATATATATATATATATATATATATATATATATATATATATATATATATATATATGGATGAATGTATGTATGTATACAAGCATTTAAAACACTTACTTGATATTGTCCACTTTTAACATGCACCGGAAGGTAAATGTCAAATTGGTTCTAAGTATTTTGTACTGAATGCATCTTATTTAGAGGATGCCATCAGTTTCTTTAAGGTACTGAAACAATTTTAGCGAGAGAAATTTGCTTACATCGGAGTTGCCAGAAACTGACTTCAGTGAATACAATCAAATTAGCTCATTTAATTTAATTAATTTACTTTACCAGCGATATTAAATTAAGAAAGCATTAATAAGATGGATAGCTTCATTAAAAGTAAAATATCAAAGTAACACTTGAAAAATTATAACATTTTGTTCATGAGTGAGTCAGTGAACTATCTGAAGTGAAAGTTTTGCGGAAATGGAAAAATATATTAAAAGTCAAGAAAATTGCTACAATTGACATTCTGATAGCACGAACAATTGGATATATATAAAAATATTAAGCCAAAATAAAAGACTTAACTTAGAAATCTTGGAAAAGTCAGAAGGTTAACTGAAGGAAGTTGTTGTTGTTGCACCGGCATACTTCCCTGTACCTAGCCCTTAGATGGACTTTACCTGTTGGATAGAAGCAGCCGGATGGAGTCTTCGTGATTTTGAAGCAGGGAGCAAGCTGAAGATTCCCAAGACTTGACCTGCCACCCCCAGATAAGTTACCTCACCTGGAGGACATTGTGGCCAGATTTAGTGTGTCCCGGCCGCCTTTAGCGAAAACAGCGGAACAAGTTGCAAAAATATGTGGAGTAACACACTTACAGGAATACATAGAATTACAAATAATGAGAATACAATGTGAAAGAATTACAAAGTATGAAAATACGAAGGATTACAAAGAATGACTAAAAACACACTGAAAAAAATTGAAGAGGAGCTGATAAATTAAAAACATAAATTGAAAAGAGTCCATTAAAATAGCTTGAAGCTGCTAATTGCTTAGCAAAGTCCAAGCACTTAGGCTAAGTACAGAAGTCCAAGTACTTAGGCTTGCGATATTAGCAGAGGAGGGTCAATGCTGATTCTTCTTGAGCCACGTGAATAAGCACTCTTGATTAAATAGGAAGTCCATTAGTTGGCTTAGTTTTCGTCTAGAGGTCTTGTTAGAGAGTACGGCTCGTTTCCAGTTAATAACCCACTGTTTTGCAGGGGTTGATAAATCCAACTGAAGGAAGTGATACTTTAACCACAAAGTATTAGTAGCACATCCAAATGTAAAAAGCTGAACCAACATAATAAACCACGGAAACTCACAAAGAAAGCAGTGTAAAAATTTATCATTATCTTCATATAGAAATCATTGTTACACCTAAAGGTGAAACTGAGCTAAAAAGAAAGTCCAAAAGATCACTTAAAATATTCATTTTTCTTATTATAGAGAAAGCTGTTGTATATTAAAACGAGGGGATGAACTGATTGCTAAGAATGTTTACTGTAGAAGATATTTTACACATCTCTGAAAATGCATGTGTACACTTACGAAAACTTTATTAGTCATCCTAACTACTGTTTTTGAACATTTGAATAGCTTTCTGCTGTACAATGTCTTTCATGGATCGAACGAATCAATGCGTTATTTTTAATTAACGCCAAAGTTAAATCTGGTTTTTCGTAATTTTTAGTTGTATTGACCCCCTCCGAATTGCAAACATTGCATATTTTGTTATATTTAGCTATTATTGAGCTGTATAATGTACTTTTTTAATGAGGCAAATATATAGAAACCATTCTGTTAAACTCTTTATTACATCTTGTTTTTAAAAATTTTAAATCAAAGGGCTTAGCACAAAATGAAATATTTCGTAGTTTAAACTGTATAAATGGCAACAAGTTGAATAATTTTGTAGTTTAAATTTTTAAGTTCCTATAAATGATTATGAAGGCAACAGTTATAAGTTTTGGAAGTTTGACGTCCATTTAATTTCAAAATAAAAATTGGCAATAATATTTAATAAATATAAAATAATAAAATGTTTTTTTTTAAGATTTAAAAATATTTTACTTTTTCTTTTTTACTTAATTTTAAAGACAGTTTTCTTCAATTATGTGACATTTGAAATACATATGAAATTTTCTTGCATTGTTATATTTAAGTATGCAATAAATCTTTTTAAATAGAGTAAATAAAATAAGCTTTTATTTGTTTTAAAATATTAATTTAAAAGCTTTGTTTCTTAGTAATCTGCAAAGGTATTATAGGAATAAACAAAAAATTAAATATTATAGTCTCAAAGTTAAGAAAAAATAATTACAGAATAATTTTTATATCAATAATTATGCGATTGTTTTGATTAAATTTTTAGAATAAAAACAATTTAGATAAAAATAAAACATGAATTTGTTTTTATTTGCTTTAAAATGTTTTAAATTTAAAATGAGAACCTTTTATGATATTTTGGTGAAGATACGCTATTAATTTCAAAATCTTGCAACTGAAATAACAAATAATTTAAATTCAGTATTTCATGTAAATATCCCTTGTGTCTACGTTAGAAGCAAATTGTATTTCGATTAACAAAATATTTCCTGCAAAATAATGATTTTTTTAACTTTTAAAATACAAAATTTAAAGCTTTTGTTAAACCAGTAACTTTATGTCTCTTATACATGTATTCATTTTTTAAATAGAATTTAATTAATGTATGATATACGGAAGAAATTTCTTTTAAGAAAAATATATAAAAATGCAAAGGAAATGACAATCAAAGAGAATAGGGGAGACCCAAAATAGGAGCAATAAATATAATATTTTGAAATTTATGACATTGTAAAGACATATTTTCTTAAAATACTTTGAAAGAGAATCTTCAGAATTAGATATAAATTGTGATTTCAATATCAGTCTTTGGATAGAATAAAATATTACGTAAAGTTGGCGATTAAGGAGAGCCTTTTAATGATCATATTGTAAATGATGTTTACGTGACTCGAAGCTCTGTCGAAATTACTGACATTAAATTTTGTTTTTAAAATATTGCGTCATCATGAATGAAGGTTTTCTTCATTTTATGTAAGATAACCGTTTGGGCTCAATAGCTGCCCAATGATTAGAATTTGCACTCACACGACTGAGAAAAGTCAAATATTTTGCATCCTTCAATCTCACAGCAGTGAATTCCCATTTAGTACAAACTGGACAATCAGGAAAACGTTAGTACAATGCTGAAAGTGTTATAGAGTGTGCACCTACATTTTGTTGAAATTTATTGCATCGTCCAATGCGTGCAAGAATATCTACCTGCTTGATACACCCTAAAGCAGAACAGTCCGAGTCGACGAGTATATATACAGATAGACACAATTTTTTTAAACATATATAATCTGTCTTTAAGATACAATGATGTACAGATCCGTGTTAGAAGCTACATCATTTAACATGATCATCTGATGTGCTTTATTCAACTGCATCGATAAAACTTTCGTCATTTTGGTGTAAGATGATAATGCATGTTTTAGAGATTTGAAGTTCCTGAAAATTGTAAACTTTATTACAAAGTGAACAAATGCTCATAAGGCAAATATTAAATTTCTAGAATTCGTCACTTTCAATAAAATTCTTTCTGTCATTTTATTTCAACATGATTGTGCACTTCAATTTTTATTAAAAATATTCAAGACTTTCAGTCGAAAATATATAGTCTCCTCATTGACTTGTTGTGACATGTGAACACTGCAGAATTAACACTTTTAAAACATTTTTCTTTCTTTTATGCTGAGTAGCATTCTCTTTGGATACGTCCTTCATGGTGTCAAATAATTTTTACCAGTACAAGTTTGTAAAAAATGTATGTTTATATATATTTTTTACAAACAGAAAAGTATAAAAACAATAATAAATTCCCTTAAAATGTAATTCTTTAGTGCTTTTCATTTGATGCAAAAGACTTTTCTTATATCAATGTACTTCGTTAACATACTGAATTGGATTTCAGTATCAAGACATTATTTCATTCTACTTTGTGTTTTACATTTCATCTCATATAAGCTAATCATTGTTTTAATAGAGGGCTCACCCAATTGGTGTAGTTAATAAGTTACCAAAGAAAAAAATTAGTATAACTGATAACCTAGAAAACTAAGTAGAACTTTCTATCAAATTTTCATATTTTCCACGCATAATTGTAAATATAATGACTTAGAGAAACTTATATCAACACATAATAGCATTATTCTGGCCAGTGACCTCAACGCCAAACACAGAGATTGGGGATGTAAATATGAAAATAATACTGGTCGTCAAAGTAAAGCAATAATTGATACTATCCATGTTAACTTATTTCAACCTGACAAACCCATGCATTATGGAAATATGTACGGGAACTTTAATGATCGAATTATGGTAAGCAACGCCCCCTCCTGATGATATCACAACAATGGAAGATCTCCCATCGGATCATTCTAGAGTAGTCGTAAGCGCCGGCAATATAAACAATGATAAAAATGAATTAACCAAAATAACTGTAAATTGGAAAAAATTTAGAGCTGCAATCAACGATCAAATCCCCAATAATAATCTACACAATGGTAACACCCGTAATGAGATACATAGAAACGTAACTTTTATTACTAATGTAATTCAAAGAGCTTTCAAGCCAAACAACACTGCAATTAAAACAAAAAGTAATAATAGTCTCCCTAAAAATATTCTTGATCTAATCAAACAAAGAAATAGGCTCAGAAAACACAATATCAAACCTATCGTATCTCTGATATCAAGCGCAAAATAAATTCCCTAAGAAATGGAATTTTAAAAAAAATCGTTGCTTATAATAACAAAACCTGGAATGATTACCTAACCAAACTTAATCTTGAAGACGGATCATTTTGACATGCAGTCAGAAAAGCCAAAACAGATATACACTTCTTCCCTGTTCTAAGAGATGCCGCCACTGTCGCAATATCAAATGTGGAAAAATCCGCTAATAGTCTCGTTGCTCAATTCAAACTAAACGACTTAAGAAGGTTAGCACATCAATCAAATATTGATAACCAGGTGTTAAATTACCTAAATTCAAGCAAACAGAATAGTTGCTGGAATTTTGAACCAGTTAAAGCATCAGAACTAAAAGATGCTAGTTTCTGCTTACATCCGAACAAAAGCCCAGGGAGAAATGCAATTTCAAACAAAATGCTGAGGCAACTTCCAATTGTTGGTGTTTGCTATATTGCGAACATCATAAACGACGTTATTAGAATAGCTTATTTCCCTGATGCTTGGAAAGGGCGCTGGTTTTACCCATCAAAAAGCCCGGAAAAATCCGCGAATGCAACCCAGCTATCGATCAATCTCACTGCCACTTTCGTAAGCGAATAAGCAGAAAATTTTATTCTCCAAAAACTCCAGCATTTTGAAGGAACAAAGTCATAATTCCCCAATAATTTGATTTTCATAAAAAATTATCTACTTCCCACCAGCTCCTGAGAACAGCGGAAAGATTGCAGGGTCACTCAGCAACAAACAGTAAATAGGGGTTCTTTTCATCGACACTGAAAACGTTTTCGACCACGTTTGGCATGCGTGTCTGATCTAAAAACTTATCCAGTATAAATTTCCCCCACAACTTATTTTACCTCCTCAACCCTTTTTTATTCAACATTTATATTAATGACTTCCCACAACACAATGAAACCTTACTCTCACTATTTGCAGATGACGCTGCCATCATGACCACACACAAAAATCTTGGCACCATCCACACATACCTTACTACTTACATTAAGAAAATTGAAAACTGGTTGATGGAAAATCAAAATAAACACGGACAAATGCACTGCGATTCTATTCTCAAAAAAAAAAAAAATGCCAAAAACTTAAAATTCTCAGAAACGAAATACAATGTTCCCAACAAACAAAATATCTTGGAGCAATCATCGATAAAAAATTAACGTGGAGGCCATACATTAACGCAATAAAAACTAAAGCCAACGGTGACCCTAGAGCATTGTAGCACCTCATAACAAAAAAACTCAAGCCTATCTATGAGCAATAAAATCCTAATTTACAAAATGTACCTCAGGTCCATAATAACATACGCCTCCCAGATATGGGGTGGTGCTTGTGCCACTTACATAAATAACCTCAAAAGACAACAAAATAAAATCCTTAGGGTTATCTCGAAAGTGGAATACTACTTCAGGAATGCCCAAATTAGAAAGAACTTACGTATATTAACCCTTAGAATTTTCATAAAACACCTTGCATTTAAATCGTTCTGTCACGTCACAGCACGAAACAACAAATGCGCGTTTTAACCGTTCTATTCTTCACATTAATGCCTACAAGGTATCTTTTCGTACTAATACGTAAATCGAGCATGTTCTACAACTTTATAAATCCCTTTTTCACGTTCCTTTTATCTCGTTCCGTTTTCGAGATAGGAATACTAACTCTGCAGTTTTCCACCAGGTAGCGAAGTAGGTTGTTTCATTCAGTGTAGCATGGCTACTTTACTATATCTAGACACCACTTTTATAAATATAGTAGCAGCCGTTCCTAAGTAAAGAGGGTGGCAAGGGACTTTAGTGGACATACTGTATACATACATATATATATATAATATTTTGCTACGTACTGATGTTATCCTTATACTGCACACACTCGGTGTACTCAAGAATTGAAAACATCTCTATGTATTTCTCTTTTGCAATGCAAGTTCTCGTTTAACTTTTCTGGAATTTTTTAACTAACTCTCGGGAAGCTAAACGGATTAAGGCAAGTGTGCTCCTGACGGCTTGATGACTCCTGACAGTGAAATTATGTCTTCTCCATCACTTAGGCAACTTCAAATTCTTCATTAGGTCCCAAAATTTTTAGCTAGTACAGAGACAAATGGCTTAAAGCAAGAAACCGCACAACAAAATTTAGACCAGACATTCTCTTGGTTTTTCACGAATCCTGTTTGCCGTTCCCACATCATCTTCCAATCAGAACTAATTGACTGTCTCTGGGTACGATGTTATTCGTGGGATTCAAACGTTGAAAATCAAGGGAAATCAATCTCGTTGACATCTGCAAAGGTGTAAACGTCCATTGAAAGTCTGAGTGTAACTTTGGAGTTTCAAGCAATAACGGGGGCGTTATGGTGTGTAAGTTTTCCTTTAGTTATTATAATTATTTATTAAATTATTTTAAGAAGACATTTTCGAGAATGATTTTCTCTTGTTATTTTTCTTACATTTATATTTTACTATTTCTTACTGCAACTAATAACTATAAGGAAGTTTAATTTAAAAAAAAATTACTGATTTCCAGAAATATTTGCTATATAATTTTTAAGTTATGATAATTTATTGTTTGCTTCAGTGGTTTAGTTTTACTTTTCAAACTCAAGCAAGGCACTAATTACATTTAAATGTTAATTATGTAGACGTTTTGCGCATATTTGATTTCTTAGAAATATTTCTGTGAACAATCTTTTGTTGAGAAAATTTTATGAATGCAATGAAGTTCAATGTATTACTTTTGAGTAAGATTTTTTTAAATATTTTATGATTGATATAAAAGAATTATTAGAGTTTAAAATTGAAGTAAATATTATTTAATTTACATAATTTTCATAACCTAATTCATAAAATTATTGTATTTATAAATAACTCAATGTAGAAAATCTAACAATTACTTAACGAATTGGTATTTAATTTCCGCACAGTATTCTACATGTTTAGTTTAAAATGAGTCATAGATATGTGTATATATAATTTTATGTATATTTACATGTTTATCTGTATGAATATTTTCTGAGTATTTCCGATGAAATGAGAGAAAAAGTAGGATGAAAAAAATTCTGTACTTGATTTATTTAGCTCAAACGAACCAATTAGGAAAATATAAATGTGCCAGTTTTATTTATTGTTACTAAAGTTTTTTCCAAGAATTGAATTCCCAATTGAGGCACTGTTAAATAAAGTTACGTTGCTGAAGATAGAACAAGTTTACTATGCTTTGGGATGCACAATAATGTGGTCATCAATAGAATTTTAAGGCAATTTGTTAAATAATGTAAGTTCTCAGGTATAAATCAATGTGCTTTTTTTCCATAAGATGAAATATCTGACTCCCAAAAGCAACTGCGAAGCACCGAATAATGTTAGCATTTTAATCCTTAACAAAGTATATTCTATCACAAATGAGGCAGGAATTGGATTGCATTGTTGACATTTGTTGTCCTCAAGGAAAGCAGTTTTTATTCGAAAATTTGCGTGATTTTTTCCCTTTTAAAATGAAATAATCCGGATATATATTTTTGATTACATGTGTGAGTGCATATTAAAAAGAATAAAATCTATGATAATCGTTAATTTCAAAGAGTATACACATTAAAGCATTACTAAAATTTTATTTAGTAAATGCAGTCTATAAGTGGAGACCGATGTAATTTTTTTTATTTATTTTATTGAGATGTTACATAATAGCTTGTAATGTGCAATTTCTTAGAAATGTCTTCAATATAGTAGTTTTTAAAAAGAAAAATAAATAGATTTTCTTTTCCCCAAAAGAATTTAGCTTGAAACAATCGTATTTGTAACATGAACACGTTTGTAAAATTCCAATGGGAAATGGACATTTCTTTTCAAATATATAAACTAGGTAATCAAATTTATTTTGAAACATAATCAAATTTTTCTTAACTTTTATGCAGCCAATGATACACAGAAAATTCTAACAAGTAACGTTACAGAATAAAATTTATTTACAGTGAAATTTAATGATTGAAAATCACATTAATCTTTTCAGAACTTTGTTTTATACTACGTTATGTAGAATATTTCCATATAATTATACTGCGACATAAGTAATATTAAGATTACTAATCTATGTTTTTCATCTTAAAATAATTTAAGTAACTGTTTTCAAAGAACAAATCATAAGTTTATCTGAAAAGGAACACCCAAAAATCCATTTTTCTGATAATAAATACCATTTATAATACAGCTGTATAATTTAATTTTCATTTATTAAAATTTACCTTAATTTTACATTTTTATACTTTGCATTGCAAATGTTATTTAATAAAGACATTTTATTTTCTTGTAAAAAATGGAGACATTTTAAGCAATCATTTAAGATATTTTTTTCAATTTTAAATGTTTTATTTATGCCGTATTAATCAAATTTTTCAGGACCCCCATGAAAAAAATTGTTAATAAATTTTTAATATACTAAAAAGGAATAAAATATGGAACTAAAAATATTATACGAGCATTTTATGGAATTTCTTAAAATTAAACTAAAGAAAAATATAAGAATATTTCGTTTAATTTGTGTTTCATGAATACATAAAATTTTTCCAGACAGATAAAGTTATGGGAAATATAAGTGTTACCTCCTAATAATAGATTCTATAATTTAACTGACTTATTTACCTGAATAATTAAAAGGGAATGAACTTTCCTTTTACATTAGAAATACAAGGAAACTCACAGACAAAAAGAAAATATCGATAGATATGATAAATATTATTATAACTCAAAAATTATAAAGTTTTTCTTCATTTTACAAGTAATTTTTAAAGTAAATAATAATTATAACTGATTTGAAATAGCATGTGTCCTTTGAATTTTAATTTAAATATGTGTCTCGAGGAAGTTTAAAATCAAGATGAATAAAGATGGTTCAAATTGAGATCTTATATGAAAACGTGTTTGCATAGTTAAAATCTGCAATTTAATTATGAATTATTTAAGAATTATGTTTGAATTTGTTCTAATGTTTGAGTTTGTTTGAATTTGTTCTAATAAAGATGGTTCAAATTGAGATCTTATATGAAAACGTGTTTGCATAGTTAAAATCTGCAATTTAATTATGAATTATTTAAGAATTATGTTTGAATTTGTTCTAATGTTCATTAGTATATAATTTTAGACATATAACTTGCATGTAAGGTATTTCATTTTAACAAAATTTGATCGTTTGTTTCATTAGTGGATGAATTATATTTAAAATTGTCCTTAATAAATTGTTCAATGTGATTTTACATTCAATAAATTTAAATTTATTAATCAAACAAAATTTCTTGTATTTTAAGTGTAATTACACATTGCAAGTTATGCATATATGTAGCAAAATACCTTTATAAATTGTTTCACTAATTTGTTTAAAAATTATTACTATTTTCTTAATATATACTTAAAGAATTGTGTGTTTGTTTATAATGCTTTTCTAGCTGCCTATTTTTGCTGGTTTAAAAATCTGCTTTACACATCCTATAGCCTCACAATTTTGAGCATTTGTAAAAAGACGAAGTCGATAACTGATCTGACACCCTCATTTTCAAGCCACACTCATGTAAGGAAATCTCAGCTGCAACACATTAATCTTACCGCAGTCTTTATAACGGACAGAACTGATCTTTGTTTGGGTTAGTTACTCTTTAAACACTGAGTGTTTTTCAGCAATTGATGAATTTCAAAGCGATCAACTCGCTTAAGATTTAGTTACAACATTTTTGTCATATCGTTGAGAGTACGAATTTTATTTAGATTAGATTCCCTTCAATAATCTTATTTCTTTTTCTTCAAAATTGATTGAGTACTAGAAATTAAAATAACAGAAGTTTACTCTGTGTGTGACTTAAATTCCGCTATATTTTCAAGAAATTTTATTTAAAAGTAGTAATCTATTCAATATTTAGTGAAAAAAACAATTTAAAATGTTTCTCTTAGTTATGCTACAAGTAACTTGTGTAATAAAAAGTAAAGGTGATAATTTATATTCTGTTGTTTTCAGTGAAACAAAAGAATTTATTTAAAGTGAAAATAATATTTTTCTATGATTTTGAATTAAGAAAACATGAAGTATGATTTTCAAAAGTTGAAATTTGTATGCAATAGGAATGAGAATTCAAAACAAACTTATTTTTATTTCCATTGTTTGTTTTGGCTTATTTTATTAGGTAATCGATATTCCTGTAACAAAGTGTAACCATTTTTTAACTCAAAATTATGTTTTAAACATTTTATTTTTCTTCCTACCAATTTTTCAATTTTGTAAAATAATTAATCACGTAAAGCACATAATTATATATTTTTTAGTGATGATTACAGTTTGATCGACATCAGTATTTAAATTTCAACATTATATATTCCTATTAAAATTATGAATTATAAAATTATTGATTCAAATTCAAAACTAAAACCAAATGAATCTTATCTTGAATCTCTTGCAATTTTAAATATGACTTTAGAAATTACTCCATCAATATTCGCAAAACAGTCGCCCGAATTGCGGAATGGTTAGCGTCTCTTCCTTCAAAGTAATAGGTTCCGGTTCGATTCCTAGTTCCAGGATAGATGATAACTCCTTTCTCTGTTTTTTCTTTTCCTTACTTTCGGGGAGAAGATAAAACACCCATTGGGTGTCCCACTATACAAAACGCCATCACAGAATAAATGCAAATGTATTAACTTACTTTAAGTGTTTTGCAACAGTGATGCACACTATTTTACTGATATTTTTCTAAGATATTTATCAGTGCTATAAATATAAAAAAAGGAAAATTATAATGCATTTTCATTCTAGGAGATTTCTGACGAGATAATGGGACACATTCAAGAGTCCGTTGAGAGAAAATGTCGAAAATTTCCAAAATACATTATGAAAAGAAAAGTATAATGATATGCCATTTTAGTCATCATGGAAGACAAAGACTTTTTGCCATCATGAACGACTCTTGGAGACTGGGTTGTCTTCCTCGAGATTGGAAAAGAGCAATTGTGGTGCCTATTTGGAAACCTGGCAGGGACATTGCTTCTTTTGAGGGTCTTAGACCCATTGCCTTGACTTCCATATCATATAAAAGTATGGAAAAATGATTTTAAGAAGCTTACTTTTTATCGAAATTCTACCAACCTCCTAAGGATGGAGTAATATGGTTTTAGCGAGGGTCACAGCATGATTGATCATGTACTTTATTTTAGCCACTGTATTAGAGACGCCAATAACAAAAGGTCTACCAATCACACTGTTGCTGCCTTCCTTGACTTTTCTAGGGCATTCGACAGTTTGGACACATACGCTCATTACCAAATTGTATGTTAAGTTCAGCGTTCGTGGTAGAATACTACCTCGGATTTATGATTTTCTGAAAAATAGACACATTAAGGTGAAATTCAACGATTCAACCTCAGATAGTTTTAAAATAATCCAAGGCATTCCTCAAGGCTCGTTCTTGAGCCCACTGTTGTTCATACTTTTTATTGCGTGAATTGGAAAAGTCATTCCTGAGAACTAAGAGGTGGGACTTTTTGCTGATGACATCGTTCTTTGGATTTCCGGCTCTGATATAGAAATGGTGGAGGAACATTTGAACCAAGCTTTGACTGACCTGTGGAGCTTTCCACAAATTAAGTTTTAACCCTTCAGAGTCTATTGCAAGTTTTTTTACAACTAATAGAAAAGTATACAATTTTTTACCGAAAATCTTGTTGAAAAATCAATCCCTTGAGGTTGAGAAACATCCAAAATATCTGGGTTTCATACTGGATCCTGAGTAACTGTCACTTGGAACACCTCGCTTTAAGAGCTAAGAAAACGCCTTAACATTCTTAAATACATCTCGAGCCGTGATTGGGGTGTCGATGCTAATACCTTTAGAAACACTTATGTTTCTCTTATTCGTCCCCATCTTAGAGTAAGGCCTCCCCGTCTACTATTGTGCCTCTCGCTCAAACCTGCAGAGTTTTGAACGTGTACAACTTAGCGCAGCAAGGATTATTACTGGTCTTCGTGATTCTTGCCCAAATGATATCGTGCTTTATGATGCCAATTTGCAGCCTTTGAGTTTTTGGAGAAATGCATGTTTGGTAAAATACTACAATAAGCTCTCTTGTTTTGGCTTTCAGAATCGTACCTCTGGATTTCTGGGTTCCTGGAGCAGTAACCAGTGGCTCAAATCTGATAGACCTTTTGGACAGATTGTTTCTGATCACTTAATTGTCAGCTCAATTGTGCACCACAGTTTATCCCAGATTATCGACCTTTCTGAGGGTCTTGATGGTGTTTATTTTCAACTGGACCTTTCTGTCTAAGTTAACAAACAACGGGATTTTCAAGATTACTTGAAACAGTTGGCTCTGGAGAAAATCAGCAATGTCCCCGTGGATGCTGTTCCATTATACACTGACGGCAGTAGACTTGATAATGGCTGTTCTGGCAGTGGCATCTATAATAGATTTTGAGATAAGGAAATAAAAATCCAGACTTCTGCTCTGTTTTTCGAAGTGAGCTTATTGCAATTCTAGAAGATCTGGACTCCGTCATGATGCTTCCGCAGTTAAGGGATACCTAGATCTTTTCTGATAGTAGAAGTACTATTCAGCATTTGGCTTATTGGCATCGTGTGAGGGATAGTACTAGTGCAGACATCCTCAGGAAACTAAAACATCTTTCCTATAGTCATCATGTCCACTTTCAGTGGATTCCGTCCCATGTGGATGTTGTTGGTAATGGAATTGCAACAGCTTGGCTTGAGCCGGTGCTAGCGATTCACCACGCCTGCCATTTCTCTTACACATATGGAGTTTTTTTTTCTAAATTTAGGGCAACTAACATGGCTATCTGAGTTGTCCTACCTGTTCCTCCTTGGTACCAGGTGTCCTGGTTGCTCCTTGGCTTGGAGCTGCAGCAAAGGCGATCAAACTGCACTTGCACGCTTTCTTAGCGGCCATCTTCTTTCCATGACTTTCGTAGGTGGTAACAAACATTTCGAGACCTGCACTAAGTGTTCTTCGGTGCAGGCCTCTGCTGACCACATTTTATCTTGTTTGAGACTTAACAAGCACGACCTGATTCGGGATCCCCTTCTGGTGCTTGACTTTTTTAGGGTGAATGGACTCATGGACCTGATCTAGCCTTGCTGATCACGGGGATTGGAAACAACACGGGGATTGTTTGTTTGGAATGTATATGGAAATGTTGAAGAAATGTATATGGAAATTCAAGAAAATAAAATTTGTATACTTAGGCAACTGAAACAAATATTTATTTTTGTTAGAGAATTATCGTTAAATATAGAGAAAAATATTTTTTATCTGTAAATAAACTTTAATTTATTCTTTGGTGTTTTTTTAATTAGATACCAATAATTATAATTTTTGAAATAAGATTCACTACTTAATAAATAATGCCAGAAATAAATCATAAACTTGTGCTTGTGTACACAATTTTTCTTTTTAAAGTACATAATATTTTTAATGGAATACTTAAAAATACTTTTTATATCAATTGTATAAAATAAACTATGTCCATAAATACATATCCAATAAGCTATATTAATTTTCCAGACTAATTTTATGAACCAAATAAATTTATTCATTATTTTTATCTCAAATGTTTTCTGACTTTTGTAGTTTGCTTTTATACTAGGAACTTCTCAGAAGAAAATCACCAAATGAATTTTAAATTTCATATAAAAAAATCAACTGAATTATGCTACTTTTAAAAAAGAAAGAGTTTATATAATAAAGAATTTTGTTCGATAACTATTATCTAAATTCTTAAATAAAACAGCTAAATTATTTTTTTAAATGCTTTAGGCAGCAAAGCAATTAAATTTACTGAAATAACTAATTACATGTAATATTTTTGGTCAAGTTTTACTAGACTGTTATGGTAACTTGTGTCATCTCTAAGCGTATTTACAAGAAATATTTAAATTGTTAATAGAATATTCATAAAATAATTTTATCTATATGATTAATAAAGTACAAATGTTAATCATTATTTAACATTTAATATCTTTAAACTTTTTAATGTCAATATTTTTTCTGAAATATTTTGCCACTTGAAACAAATTTTAAGCTGCCTTTTAAATTAGTTTAATGACATGGAACATAAAAGATTAATGCACGCAAAGAACTGAATGCAATTTACTTTCAATAAAAAGTTTTTTACATCTAACTGTTTGAATGCTATATACAAAAACAATTTTAATTCTTATTAAAAAGATCTTCATCAACTTAATAAAAGTATGAAACTACAATAGAATTAGTTAGTCAAGTTTTTAATCACCGAACACATAGGTAGCTCATAAAACAATGGAATCTTACCACAATCATTCTCCAGACCATTAGTAATAGATCATGAAAATGGTATTTAATCACATTACAGAAAGAAGGCCACAGGGGCCTAGCTTGGTAGGTCATTGGGCTCACCAATGGATAATAGTGAGTTCAAATTCTCTCTTAACTACAGATCCGTCGTGTTCATATTAAATATGTTTTTGCTAATTTCTGGATGATCTAGCAGAACTAAACAATCCCCATGAATTCTAAAATATCCGAAAAGTGAAAAAAAGGCAGGGTCCTACAGGACTTATTCCTTGCTTAAACTTAAACATTCCAAAATATGAGCAGGAAAAGCCATATCAGCTGTGCACCAATCGCACACTCAGAATATCTTTTGACCCTGCTTAAAAAGGAGAGTTCTTGTATAGCTACTCAGAAACCTAAAAATGTGGTTTGGTGAGATCTTGGCCTAAGTTGGAATGATCTCCCAGTATATTTTGCAAAATACCAAGAGTGTCCATGGGAGGGTTTTTGGATATCTTATTGAATTTTGTTTTAGCCAGGGAAGAAATCTCTCAGAAGATGAACTTCTCACAATATGTCTGGATGTAAGTCTGTTAGGTAAATTTAAATATCCAGTTTTATCTCATTTCCAACAGCACTCCAGTTAGAAAAATGCTGAAGAGAATTACGACGGTCAGTTAAAATTCAAATGTCTTGCAAATGATCATTCTGGTCCCCATACTTCAAAACTTTTCTGTACCTATTAAATGTAACTAAAAACTGAACAAAAATTAGGGTTTTTGATCTTGAACTCCTCAGTGTGAATATTATTAGGTATATACACACCGCAACCGGAAATTCCCTCTCCACTTCTGCTACCATCAGTATAAATCTTTATAGAAGTCTGAGGAGTTCTATGGATAGTCTCTGTACACAGAATTTTGAAGAATTCCGGAAGCTTAAATTTTAGTTCAGAGTTCCTGATGGAGGTTTATCGCACCCATTCCTAGGCTAGCTCCACAGAAACCAGAGGAATGGCATTCCACTTCAGAAAAAAGTAGATTGTGATTTATCAAAAGGAAAGAGACTATGCTTCTTCATTTGTCAAGTGTGGAGTACAAGCGTGGAGATAGGTGGAAGTTCTATGTTGTTCAGAATAACTGTATTGCTTGTTAGGCAATAAGTTCTTCTCATCGAAAGAGTTGGTAGATTGTTTTCCAAAAAATAATGTCATGCACAATTATACCTAATGATTCTCCAGTCTTTTAATGATTCTACCAGCACTATGCTGAACTCTTTCAAGTTTATAAAGATTGGTGTTGGTAGAACAAGAAAAAATGGGAAGCCATGCTCTTTAAATAAGTAATGGCCATAATGTCTTCTAAGTGAAATTATATCGGTGTAGGTAGCAAATAAAAATTTGGGTGGGTCTTTGCTTCTAAATTACGAAAAATCAATCCCCATTCATATTCAGTTATCATATAAGTAATAGACCTCAAATCTGGAGTAGATGCAGGGCAGTATGCTCTATTTCTATATGGAATTAATATGAAAAATATAAAAAATTAACATATATGTAATTTAAATTTTCTCTATGAAATATTAATAAACCATTTTCCAAGTCAACAGCATAAAGTACAATAAAAAATATGCCCAGTAAGAATAGCCTTGCTGAGAAAGATGCCTGGCAGGGTATAAAATTTCGGCAATAATAGGCGATATTCTGAACTGTTATCAGTTAAGAAAATGTTACTCCTAAAAATCCTTTCTTTAGCAAAATTCATCAATTTCGTTTTTTCTTAAAATTATTTTCATAAAAATATTTTAAGTTTTTCATTAAGTAGTTAAAACAATTTTATTAATTTATACATTTTCATCATTATAAATTAGGAAAATTTTATACTAGAGTTACATTGATGAGAACATACGTTAGTTAATGAAAAAATTTTTATAGTTTTTGATTTATGACTTTAATAACTCATGCTTTAAATTTATTAACATAGAAAAATTTTCTCAAGTCACTGTTTCTTGCACGTGGATGTTCTGGAAAAGAGTACTATCCATAATTTTTAAATGATTGCTTTATTTTAGGTGTTACCAAAGATTGTGAATTTATGTAGATCTAAACTTAAAGTATACTATTCCAAACACGGGGGAAAATTTCACTTATAAATTACAAACATTGATGAATAAAGTAAACAATTTTTATTCATGTTCATTCATTATAAATACTTGATTTTTTAAAATTTGCACTTTTATAATAAAGTTGGTAAGAATGTAATTTCAGAAGAAATTAATATTTCTGTATTAGAATTAACTTTGGAATATTAATAGTGTTATAAGAATTTTTCGTTAAAATATTTGGAAATTTAACTTCAGTAAATTGTACATTACAAGCATTAACATCAATGTTTATTTTTAAATAAAATAATTTAATACCTCACTCTTATCCCACAAACAAAATGTAATAACAAACTCTTAATGCCAAGAATTCAGCTAGACATAAAATCACATAAGAGCAAATAATATTAATAAGTTTTAGATTTTAGTATTATTTAAGAAAATAATAAATGAATTTACTTAATCTAGTAAAAATTCCTGAAAAAGTGTTAATTACAAAATATTTAATATTAGTTTGGTGTGTAGGCAAATGCATTTCATGTAACATGTTATTATTATTTTTTTTATCTGTTTAAGTTTTCAAATAGAAATTCACAGTTTTCAGAATAGGAACACAAAAACAAATCAAATAAAACAAAATAAATATAAATTTATGTGATCGCATTCTCTAATAAAAATCTCGTAACCCTGAAAAATCAATTCATCAATAATATTCATTCCAAATGAATGAATGTATTAAAAATAATAACATCAGTTTTATAAATTGTGTACCATTATTGATTGAGTAGCATAACATTTCTAAGTGCAATCTAATGCACATAACATGCAGTCTAATTTTATAACACAGTAGTCACTATTAAAACTATATGGAATTTTTTTTAAGTATTTAGAAAAAGAGTTAAAAGAAGACATTTACAACATATAAATAATTAAAAGTATAAATACATTAACTTTTTTTAAATTGCAAAATTTTATAAGTGAGAAAGTTTTATAGAGAATTTAAGATATAATTTTAGAAACACACACATCCATATATATATACACATATATATATATATATATATATATATATATATATATATATATATATATATATATATACGTGCATGTGTGTGTGTACGTGTGTGCACCTGTGTGTGTGTGTGTGTGCATGTGTGTGTGTATGTGTATGTGTGTGTGTGTGTGTGTGTGTGTGTGTGTGTGTGTGTGTGTATTTGCTTAAATCAGAGATAGTATTCTATCATCATCTTCTTAACATAAAAATAACGTTTGAAAAGGATTGATTTCAAATTTTATTTTTGATGTAAGAGATGATCTTACATACAAAATATGGTAAAATGGAATCCAGTGTTGTTCCATAGACAACAAAATCACAAAAGTTAAACTATATATTTGTGTGACATTTTATACTGTTTTACCCTGCGAATATTACGCTTTGCGTGCAATACTTGCGCATTAAAATAAAAGTAGAATTATTATCTATCAATCAAGACTAATTTTTTTATGAAACTAAGGCCACAAATATCTTATAGAGGTTATAAAGAATCTTTTCCGTCTACTCAGGACTGGAGTTCTTATAACATTATTTCTTTTTATCCAGTCTGCTTCAAAGGAGGAAAAACATTGGGTGATAAGGCATGAGTGATGAATGAATTGAATAAATTTCATTATTCTTGCTTTGGAGGAAGAAAGCCTTTGATGAAAATGCAATTTCTTTTTGGTTGCAAACTTTTTTCTGATAGGCTAATTTTTGCTTTGAGTTATTTATATTAGTTTGTAAATTTCACTTAGTTTTATTAAACTCAGCTCATGTTTGCATCGGTTTCATCGACAATTATTAGATCATTTCAATGATATATTAAATAAACATCTAGCAAGAGTTTTTAAACGAACTCTGGAAAAGTGAATTAGAATCCACGTTGTCCAATATTTCTTTTTCTTACCTTTTATCCAACGTTACTACCTTCTGTAAAATTAAAGCGGACTGATTTTAATCAAAGTTCTCTTATAGCGTAACGTCTCAATTGCCACTTCAGTATTTGATAGTTGAATCGATAGTCGAACTGAAATCAACTGATTGGAGTCTCATTTAAGCAGCTTTGGTAAGCCAATTACAATGAATAATTCCTCTTATCGATTTAGAGTAAATTCATTTATTATCAATCAATATTATTTAGAAGATCAGGAATCATGCATTATTTAGAACTATCTATTCTTTTTAATTAAAATTAACTCAGATTTATAAAAGTAGAATAATAGAAGAACATATTTTAAAATATTTTGAAAATTTTACTAGGGAAATATGTTTTTTGCCTTCATTTATATTGGGCTGAAAGGAAAATTTCCATATTCTCCTCAAAACAACAAAAACAATTTTATTAAAAACAAAAAATTCTCACAGTCAAAAATTTACATAGATTAAAAAAAATCAATTATGTTTTCACGGAATTTAAAGGATCTTACATTTCCCTCGAAAGGTGAGGAATAGCTCTCTCCCTTAAAATCAAAAGTGAGAATCACAAAAATCATACTAATCATACATACCCGTCATTTGTCAAAATTTGTTCTTCTTAACAAAATACACATATCATGAGACAGGGATTATCTAAAACAAAATTCAATTATGGATACTAGAAACTCACTTTTGGCAGTTTCGTTACCTAACTGCACCGGGAATTCGTCACAAAGAAATGCATCCTATGTGCATTTTTTGCCTAAAAAATGTATTTATAACATCACTTCAGCTTCGATACTGAACTGTCACATTCTCTCAACTCTTTGAATTGTTATATAATCACGAGATAGGCTAAAGACTTTTACCAATGCTGACACTCATCTCTTCTCGTCTTATTGCGTATTGCTAGCTACCTTCTCACACACTAATATCTTTTTTCTGACTGTAACTGTTGTTGGTGTAAGATGAAGGAGGTAAGACTGGAAATTACAATATATAAAATATGTAGAATATTAAAAAATTACTTAAATATATGTATGCTAAAAATGTATTTCTTGAAAACAGAGTTACAGAGTTATAATCAATTGAACAGTTATAATAGTTATTTATAATTTTTATAGCTTTATATATATATATATATATATATATATATATATATATATATATATATATATATATGGATTCCATATATATCCATATATATATATGGATATATATATATATATATGGAATTCGATATGGATAAAGCTTAGCAATTAAGAAACTAATTTCTCAAAATAGAAACGGTAAAAATTATTACTTTTTCCCAAATGCATGAATATTAAATTATTTCCAAAAATCAATAGTGCAATTATCCAAATTCTTTCCGCACTAAATATGAATTTAAATATTTAATATCTGCGTCTTATTTTCTTCGAAGAACCATCGAACAGCTAATTTTTCAGAAAGTTCATTTTGAAGAATTTTATAAAAATATTTTTATCTGAAGTATCAATTTCTTCAACTATGAATTGATTTTAAAGCAGATTCAATGGAAAAATGGATTCTATTTAGTAAAACGAATCTATGGAAAGAAACGTTATTTTTTTTTATTTTGGAAAGCATTGGCAGTTACAAAGTCCAATGCAATTTATCTTTATTAATAAAAAATTGAAATATAACAAGAGTATTCTTATATAATGTAACTTCTGAGATATTTATGAATTTTTAATCCGTTTTTTTATTGCTTTTGAATAATGAATATTTAATATACATTGTGGATTAAGGTGAATGATTTTTTTCCATTTTTTTAGATAAATCGAACAAGACATTTTTGTATCAAACAAAATTACTTTGAAAGAATCAGAGTATGTAACATTTCTAGGACTAAAACCAAAGGTAGTTAGCTCTAAAAATGATTCAGTTATAAATACATGTGAAAACAGGGTAAAAAAAATTCAAAATTATACATAAGGATGTAATATAATAACTGACATTTGATAACGGAGCATAGCCTTTTAAAATCCCGTTTCTTAACAGCATATTTTCCACTTCTTGATTCTTGTTGCCACTTGATGAAACCAGATTGATGTAAAAATTAATGTCTAAAAAATCAATTCCTTTTAAACTCTTTTTCATCAGTATTTAACTCTGATTAGAGATTTAGCATACGAAAGAGAAAAATACAAGTATTTTTTTATAATTTTATTTGTTTTTTTATGAAATATTTGAATAGCTCCTAATAAAAACAAAACCCTTTTAAAAAATACGGATACAAATGAAAAAAGGATATGATTTAAAATATTTTATTTAAATACCATCAAAACTTAGTTTAAATTATTAGTTATTTTTTTATATTTTTTATATGACCCATAGTTAAATTCCGAAATATATGAATATTAATACAATATAAACATAAAATTTTAGAAATTTCTACTAAACCTTCATATGATATCGACAGCTATAAGAAAAGTTAAGGTAAGACTCTTTTTTATCAATGCTTTATCCCCCAAAATGTTCTAGTAATTTACATAGAAAATGTTTTTCTATTTCAGTCACGTAAAACATCATGAAATAAAAGATATTTTTTCTGTTAATTTCTCAAACTTTAAAATTCGTAAAAAAATCAATGATATTTCACAATACATTTTACATTTTATTACAGATAGTATTATAGATAAAAGACTAATGAAAAGTATTTAAAAAACCAGAAAATTCTGCAGAAATCTTCTCAAAAGCTGAACCAATAATGAAGTAACAAAGAACAAACAAATTAAATTTTCAGATATATTTATCTGAAGAAACTTTTATAGTTAAAATTTCGATTTCTTATAATAACTTTGAAAAATAACATTAAAAGGGCTAATAATAAAACTACTTATAAAGAATATGTTGAGAGATTCCATTTATTAGAAACTTTCACGGTTAGTAGACCATATTGATGTATCGAAAAAATTGGAAGTTTAGAAAACACCGAAGCACCAAAGCCAAACAAGAAAAAGACGAAATGCTGATTGGACCTGGGATGCTCTAAGATTTGCAGACACAAAACAGTCTTCCTATGAACTCCAAAATCGTTAAAATAATATTAATTTAATAAATTAGTTGCAGTTCATTATGTTTGGAAGATTAAAAGCAAAATGAAATAAATAAATTATGTGCTCTTTTGGAATATAATATAAAATTTTTATAGTTATAAGTACAGAAAGGAATTTATGTTGTGTGCTGAAGCAAACTATTCAAAGTTGTTTGAAAATATTAATCAAAATGAATAAAAGTTGGAAAAATATTAAAAGTGAATTTTTTAGATAAAATACATTACTCTTGAATTCAAAAGATGATGAAAATTACTATTATTTTTTTTGAGAAACATTTATCATTAATAAATTGGGATTGAAAGAAAAATTTCAGTAAGCAAATAATTACGAAAACCAAGTTTCGAAATGGTTAGATAAAGAAAATGAAGTGATTTGTCTGTTTGCTTGAAGAAGAATATTTGTAATAATTATGAGATGTAATAATTTATTACCAAAATTTATCATAATTTATTAAAATCTTAACTTTAAAAACTCGCCATAATGCAATAGAATGTAAATATTTTCTTTTTCAGGCCATCAAAAGTCCTAGATAGTTAACTACTGAAATTATGAATAGATTTAAACGGTAATTTTATTTCAAATAAATTATATCTCCACAGGAATAATAATAACATTTTAAGATCTTCCTCTTTGGATCGCTCTGTAATAAATTAACAATTCCTGAGAGAGCCTATATAGAATAATTACATTACTACTATAACAAACACTTTAAAAAATAAATAAATAAATAAATTACCTGTAATGAAAAACTTTTGGAATTTAGATTTCTCATCATAAAGTTTCAGTTAAGAATCGCATTTATAAAACATTTAGAGAATCATATTTTGTAAAACTAAAATAATATAATGCCGAAATGAAGAAATTTTATTTTATTTTATTAAAAGTAAACTTATAACTTAGTACTTTATAAGAATAAAAATTTATTTTATTAATTTTTACATAGGAATTTTAGAATGTGATACTTCACTTCAATCATTTTATTAAATTATGTTTCTTAGGCTGTTGATATAAACTAATTATTTATACTCACTTTAGACAAGAAGATTTTTACTTGAATAACTAAAGAGTTCGCTTATATTTATTTATAATATTATATTATTTATGTAATATATACATAATAATGTACTTTGAATCCAAGATATATATATATATATATATATGTGGGGGACGGCGTCTAGGGGTAATGATGTATTTAAAAAGAGATGATGGGCCATAATTGAAACAAAATTAATTTATTAAAGAAAGTATTAAAATATTATTAAGAACTATTAGGTTATATCTAACTTACTATTTACAATATTTACATGTTTAAAAGAAATAAGTAGACAGCAGCATCATGGCTGACTTACTAACTGCGTAGTAGTTTCTTTGTCTCCATTTCGGGAGAAAACAAATTCGCGGCCTATCCTCTCGGAGTTCAATTAGCAGAGTGCCTTACTTTCACAGATGTTTCTCTTACATCTACAATCAACACGAGTCTGCTCGATGCTGCCATCTATTGACATATGTTATTACGAAAATATAATCCTACAGACTCGGCCATCCTGCAAATCACTGGCCTCAGTGATTATCATAATTTCAAACAATTACAAAATGAGACAATGATAAAAATGAAATATTTTCACAAGTATAATAATTAAAATATAAGCAAGTTAAAGTCTCTATTGCTATAAGCAAAAATGTTCATTATATTAATCTAAATTGAAAATATCATCTGCAAATGGCTAATATTTTATATTTACCAAAAGGAAAAAAATACAAAAGTAACATTAAAATAAGACTCACATTATACAATAAAATTCTATAAATGATAACTGCTTATTTTTCACCCTGGCGAATAAAATTTCATTAAATCCGCGGATGAGGTTGTTCGGTTAGGACCTTCATGAGAACCTATTTTTTCTAACTCATACCTATCCTTAGCATTTGCTTTGACTACTCGGTATGGTCCTAAAAACTTAGGTCTTAGTTTTAAACCTGTCCCGAATTGTGTCCTTTGAATAACCACCAAGTCTCCTTTCTGGTACACTGGGGCTTTCTTGCGTTTCTTATCGTACGTCTTCTTGTTCTCTGCCTGGATCTTTTGGATGTTTCTTTTCGCATCTTGCCGTAATAGATTTCTCTGTTCTTGCAATTCTTCCATTACTTCTTCCATTAGTAAGTTTCGTATGTGAATGTCTTCTTTATTTCTCATTGTTATACCAACTAATAATTCAAATGGAGACCATTTTGTACTTCGGCTGGTGGTGCTGTTAAGGATTCGCTGCAATTTATCCACGAACTTGTACCATTTAGTGGGATCTTCAATTGATAGTTTAGTCAAAACGGGTATAAGAGTACGATGAACTCTCTCAACTTGACCGTTTCCACGAGGTACTCCGGTGGCAATTTGGAGATGTTGTATATCCTCTTCTGTGCAATAATCACTAAATGCTTTGGAGGTGAATGCTGAACCTCTGTCCGTTATTATCCTTCTAGGATTACCGAATGTCTTTTGTTGTAGTTTTAATTTTTCAAGAGCATCTTCTGCTGAAGTTGATTTGACAGGGTAAAGCCAAGTGAATTTGGTAAACGCATCTACGATGGTGAGAATATGCTGATAGCTTTTGTTGGTTGATGGCAAAGGACCAATAAAATCAACGTGATAAGTACTTAAAGGTACATCTTCTTTTGGAATAGGATTTAGAAATCCTTCTTTTTTACCACTCTTTTTGTTTGACAATATACAAGGTACACAATTTAAAATTACGTTTTGTATTCGTTTATCCATATTAGGTATGAAAAATTCTCGTTTGATTATTTCCTTCGTCTTCGCAGTTGAAAAATGTCCCTCTTCATGAGCCGCTTTGATGACCTCTGTCTGCATGGCCTCTGGTACAACGATTAGTTCTCGACCATTTACATATTTGTACAGAATGTCGTTTTTAAGGAAAAAATCTGAAGTGTCGTTGCAATCGATTAAGGACTTCCAACTTTGGATGTTTTCGTCATTCTGCTGGGCTAATTTCAGTTTTGCAGTAATAGTGTCATTCGTAATAATGGAAACTGGATATCTGCTCAAAGCATCTACATGTTGCATTCTTTCACCCGGTCTATGTATAATTTCGTAGTCAAATTCTTCTAATAGTAGGGCCCATCTTGCTACTCGAGTTATTAAATCTTTCTTATCCATTGTTTTTTGAAATGCTGAACAGTCCGTTACAATTTTGAAATGATTACCTAACAAATAAGTTCTAAATTTCTTTAAAGCGTTAACTATAGCAAGGACTTCTAGTTCGTAACTACTATATTTCTCTTCCGCTGGAGTTGTTTTTTTGACATATACTGAATAGGATGTAATTTTCCGTCATCACTTTTCTGTAATAAAACGGCGCCATATCCGTGCTGGCTTGCATCCGTATGTAATTCTGTTGGTTTTCCTTGTGCGAAAATTTTTAGAACTGGACTTTCGGTTAATAAACTTTTCAAATGATCAAATGCTTTAATTTGAGGTTGTTCAAATACAAAAGAATTTTCTTTTTTCATCAGGTCGCTTAAAGGTTTGGCTATTTTGGAATATGATGGAATAAATTTACGGAAATAACCGGTCAATCCCAAGAAACTTTGAACTTGTTTTACTGTTGTTGGTACTGGAAACTTCTTGACAGCTAGAGTTTTTGCAACTGAAGGGCGAATAGTTCCATTTTCGATAATGTGACCTAAAAATTCTACTTTTCGTTTTAAAAATTGGCATTTCTTGAATTTTATTTCTAAACCATATTTCGATGCAGTTTCAAATACCTTTTTAAGTTTTTCTAGACCTTCCTTTTCATCTTTCGATGGGATTATCAAATCGTCCATGTAAATTATAACGATGCCTTTCCTCATGAGTTCTCGAAATATGCTGTACACATATCTTTGAAATACGCTCGGACTGGTACTGAGACCGAATGGTACTTTATTGAATTCAAATTGTCCATCTGGAACAACAAAAGAAGTGAATTTTCGACAATCTTCATCTACATCAACGTGAAAAAATCCATTTTTCAAATCTAATGTAGTATATACATTTGCTTCCTGGAGTTTATCTAAAACGTCTTCTATTAACGGCAATGGAAACCTATCTTTAACCAATTTTCGATTTAGTTTTCTATAATCGATGCATAATCTATTAGTACCATCTTTCTTTTTAACTAACACAATTGGACTTGCATATTCCGATGAGCTTGTTCTTATTATTCCTTGTTCTAACCATTCGTCGATTTGCTGATTTACTGCTTTATTTTCTGGAAACGATAAACGGCGAGCATGTTGATAAACTGGTATGTCATCTTTTAAGATAATTCTCATAGAGACGTCTGTTTTTTCGGTCTTCTTTGGTTCATAGTTCGAAATTAATTTCAACAATTCTTGCTTTATTCGTCGGTCTTTAATATTTTCCAAATCGATTTCATCGTCTGTTTTTACTTCGCTTACCGGTGAATTTATTAACCAAGTATTTTCACGTTTATGAACTTTAGTACCTTCTTTGGTAAATTCAAGTGAAGCGTGTTCTAGAATATCTGCACCTATGATAGCTTGAAAATTTAGACGAGATTTCGGTACTACGTGCCACATAAGAGTGTATTTTTCTTCGTCTATCTCCACTTCCTGTTGGAATGAACCTTTGGTTTCTACCTGACCTCCTAAACCTGACAGCATTATTGTTTTATGTGTAAGCTCTGAGGGTTTGACAATTCCTCTACTCAAATCTTCGCGTATGAGTGAGACCGAACTTCCAGTATCGATGAGAGCTTGAAAACTTTTTTCTTTCATAATTATGCATTTTGTCTTCATTCCTCCTTTAAGGGTAAATGAGCAGTTCTGCACAGGCGGAGTAGTAGGCTTATTTTTGCCGCGTTTGGGACAATTTATGGCATAATGTCCTGGTGCTTTGCAATGGCTGCAGTAAATAACTTTCGTTTTTTCGGCGTATCTATTACGATGATCTAAATTAAACGATCTTTTCTCGAATCTGTCATTTCGTGAATATTCTGCCTTTGGCGAATTGTATTCAAAATTTCTCGTTCCTTTAATATCATATCTACTCTTAAATGGTGAATAGCTTGATTTCGGTTTCAGAGTTCTTCGAACATCTTCATATTCTTCGAATCTCTTCGCCAGTTCCGTCGGTGTGTTTATCTTGGACCATTCATCTATGAGGTGTTCTTGAATTTCAGGAGGTGCTTTTCGTTTCATCTGATCTGCTATGATCAGATCGCGTAACTCATCATAAGTCGATATTTTTAACCCTAGTGTCCACCCGTCAAAGTAAGTTTGCAGTTCATGGTGAAAATCTTCCCATGTTCTTTCGGCGTTCTTCTGATGAGACATAAATAACTGGCGTAGCTTTTCCGGAGATAATTTAAATCTTTTTAACAGTAAGTCTTTGACGTGGTCATAATCGTTGGCTTGGTCCGCCGGCTCCCTTGCAATCATATGGGCTACCTCAATGGGTATTAGACCTAGAAGCTTCTGCACCCAATTTTGTTTCGGTAAAAACGTTAGTTCTGCATGTCGCTCGAAAAGGGTTAAGTTGAGACTAATGTCGTCTTTCATATTGAATTTGTGAAAATTCTCGTACACGGGCTTATTTGACGATGAAATATTTATCGCTGGATTTTCCGGAATTATATTTTGTTGGACTTGAATTCGTAATTTCTCGAGTTCGTGCGCTTCTCGACGCTTTTGGTCTTCACGCTCTTCTTGGCGAATTTTGTTTGCTCTTTCTTCGGTTTCACGAAGCATTTTTTCTTCTTTTTCTGCAATCTCACGACGTGTCCGTTCTTCTTTCTCTGCGGTTTCACGACGTGTTCGTTCTTCGGTGATGCTAATTAACAACATTTTCGTATCTTCTTCTACGTAACCAGGGTCAGTTATGATAAGTTCTTTAAGTTTTGGCTTTGTCGTGGGTGTATCTACAGTTAGACCTAACTCACCTGCTAATTCTATTAAATCTTCTTTTTTGTACTGTAGTAAATACGCCATTTTAGTGGTCATTCAGAGAATCAATTAATTTGCTTTTTAACAAAATAAAACCTTTTACTTATTTAGAAAGTGCTTAGATCAATTTTAGTTTGAAACCTTTCAAAATAATTCAAATATAAAAAATAAAATGCAATATAGTATATAATTTCTTAATATAAAATAATCAATTACCTGAAAATTCTGGCACTGAAAATATATAAATGCACTGAGAATGAAAATATAAAAACAAACTATCTTGGATTTTGTTTAAAAATGAAAAATAATTTAACACAGTATACAATATATATAAAATAATAATATGCTATTAATATTTATGCATGCACCAAAATTTCATTGCATTTCTTTCTTATTTTTATATGAAGGCTTTAAAATATAAGTGAAAATAAAACTGAAAGATATAAGCATAAAATATGTTTCACCACAAATAAATAAAATAAAATAATCTCTCTTGAATACCAAAAAAATAAAATTAATGCAGTAAGAGAATCGGTTGTTTTGAAAAATGGAATCATTAACAGACAGAAATATTATCAAGAAACTTAAATCACTTGAACGAAACGTTGCATCTGGACGATTGCCAAATCATTAGTCACTCAAATTTGAAAATAAACTCTTGCACTGGTATTGCTATAAAAAATAGATCGTAGTTCTGAGTCAGCAAAAATGCAATAAATTGAAAGAGGATTATAAATGTATGGGTAAAACTGTTAGATACGTTTGAATTGTTAAATATTGGAGCTGATTCTTGATTTTATCACACACATTGAACTGAACGCGCACAAACACAAATTTCACTTGAAGCACACTTTTTTGATGATGTTCTCGATGATGTATTTCGACGGTATTTTCGGAGAATTTTTTTTTTCGGCACTCACCACTCGCTAACGTAGGTGTGGTTTTTCTTTCGTAGCTCGATTCGTAGATTTTTATCGCTGGTTTTTCACTAGGTCGAAACTTTGCTGGGATGATTTGCTTTTGACGCGATTCGTTGGGTTTCGCTGGAGACACTCTTTCTATTCGATGAAATTCGCTGGAAATTCGCAGGAGAACCGGTGTTGAGGAATTGGGAGCGCTTCGCGATCAGTTGTCGCGCGGTTGACTCTCAATTTGCAGGATTGTTGCTCGATGAGTTGTGTCGCCGGATTGTCGCTGGATCTCAGAGATTGTGGTTTCGCTGGATCGTCGCTGGGTCTCAGAGATTGCGGTTTCGATGTTTCGCTGGATTCGATGTGGCTCTGCTTCGGAGATTCTCGTAGTTAAATTCGCTGGTTCCGGAGCTGTTTGTCGATTTTGCTCTGCCCAGTAGCTTTGTCCAGTGGCTCTGCCCAGTACTGGGTATTCGATGAAGATAATTCGATGAAAACTCCGAGAGGTTAAAATTTTAAAATTATAATTCAAAATTAAATTTTATCTGAAATTCAGATCTCGGCCTGAACCCCCAAAATTTGTGGGGGACGGCGTCTAGGGGTAATGATGTATTTAAAAAGAGATGATGGGCCATAATTGAAACAAAATTAATTTATTAAAGAAAGTATTAAAATATTATTAAGAACTATTAGGTTATATCTAACTTACTATTTACAATATTTACATGTTTAAAAGAAATAAGTAGACAGCAGCATCATGGCTGACTTACTAACTGCGTAGTAGTTTCTTTGTCTCCATTTCGGGAGAAAACAAATTCGCGGCCTATCCTCTCGGAGTTCAATTAGCAGAGTGCCTTACTTTCACAGATGTTTCTCTTACATCTACAATCAACACGAGTCTGCTCGATGCTGCCATCTATTGACATATGTTATTACGAAAATATAATCCTACATATATATATATATATATATATATATATATATATATATATATATATATATATATATATATATATATAATAGCAATTGCTACAAGCAGTATGGATACCTGTTGAAATATCTGAGAAAAAAAATTTGTTTTTATCTTAATAATTCAACAAGAGAGTAAATTTAGTTCGGCATTGACATTAAGTCAGTTTAGTTTAATGTAAAGTTAAATGAAATTTATAAAAAATGAAATAAAAAATTATTAGTACCTTCTCTGTATTTTAATGCTTATCCTGCTATTTCTCCTTTTATTTATGTATTTTTTATTTATTTTTTTCATATTACACCAGA